>VWZO01004309.1:0-29921 GCA_013396975.1 Bucco capensis
CCACAAGGGATTTTCACACTGTGCCTGGATGTAAGGAGTAAGTGATGAATAATTCCCTGACAACCAATGGAATAGAACATTCTCTCTGAAAACAAGAACTGTTGGAACTCTTTACCTGGGTATCATAAATTCATTCTAATGTTTTAAAAATGCTGTGTTCATTTGTACATCTTCTCCATCCTGCTTGCTGATTAATTGAATTTCCATTTAAAACCCCACCAAAGAACACTCAAGAACAACCATGCCTTCCATATATGGTTTATCTCAGAATTAGATTCAGGAGAGAAAAAAAAGAGGCTTTGCCTTGTGAAATTATTATAGTTAGCAGAAAGTTAGCAGAAAGCAAGCCAGAGGAATCATTTTATAGTGGAGCTCATGACATTGCTATTTGTGCTCTGCAATGTGCTAGAAATGATGCATGTAGCTATGAATGATGGTATTGTTATCTCAGGGCAAAAATTGATGCTTCTCAGCATAAGTGATCTGATTTTCAGCTATATATCACATATGCACCATGCACCAAAATCAATGGGAAATGCAGTGGAAGCCCGGGTGCTCAGTATCCATGGAAATCCAGGTCACTTATTTTTTAAGGGAGCCTAATTATTGATGTGGACCCTTGATTTCTGATATGCAGGGTTTCCAAGCTTTAATACAGCTTTATAAAGCAAATCAGCCAGTGAAGATTTTGTCTGTGCTCCTCCTTGCTCTTTGTTGCTGTTCCTAATGGGAAGCAGTGCCAGCTGTCTCTCTGAGCAGATAAGATTAGGATGAACTGCAGTAGTTCAGTGAATTCTTTCTCCCTCATTTTACAACCACCATTAAAACATGTCTGGCAATATTTGACTGTTTGGTTCTTGGGAATTTCCTTACATCATTTGTGAGCTAGTTTTTATTAGGATTGTTAAGGATGATTAAAATTGGTAGAAGGCAGTGGACTGAGTTCCTCTGTTCATTGCAAGCTTGCTAGGTACAGTGGTGTTGAAAGGATGCACTTCAGATGAAAATGTGTCCCTTTATCCATCTAGCAAATGCTTTTTGGAGAGGTTAAGAGCAAAAGTCTGATCAGTTGCAGGTGATTTTGGGAAAGCTCAGAGCTGTTGGTGTCTCTGCTGAGAGGTTTTTGGACACAGACCTACTCTAGCTTATCATATTATTGCTTAGGCTGAACTACAGATCATGGATCTGCAAATAAAGAAAAAGGTTAAATTACATGTATATGACACAAAAAAGTGACTTATACTTAAACAGTCTTAGCTTGGAATGTCTATTTTGAACCTGACAGAGGCTCAGCTTCTTGAAAGATATTCCTTAAGATATTCCTTAAGATGCTGAGGGTTAACACACACAGACATTTAGGAGTCATTATGGATATCTAAGCTCTCCACCTGCCATTCTCCAGGCTTTGCACAAATACCTGCAAGGAGCTTGGAGTGAGCTGGGGCTAGGTCTCTTCTCCAGGGTTAACAGTGAGAGGACAAGAGGAAATCACTTCAAATTGCAGCAGGGGATGTTTAGATTGGATATAAGGAGGAATTTCTGTACTGACAGGGTTGTTCAGTCTTGTCCCAGGCTGCCCAGGGAGGTGCTGGAGTCACCATCCCTGCAGGGGTTTAAGAAACATTGAGATGCTCTGCTTAGGGCCATGGGTTAGTGGTATGGGAGTGCTAGGTATGGTTGGACTTGATCTTAGAGGTCTCTTCCAATCTTAATGAATCTGTGATTAACTGTGTTACTGCACCAGTAACAATTGCACCTAGTTGTAGCTGAAGCTGGGATTTGACTGAGCACAAGGGAGAATGAGACCAGCAATTCTGACAGGTGAGGGGGCATGGAGAAACCAAATCCCCTTGCAAGTGTCTGTTGTATGAGACAACCTGCACTAGCTAGAAGTTCTCCATTGTGTCCTGTAAAGGTAAAGAATCCTTTGAGTGTCACTATATGTGTGCTTTAGAGCCTGGCAATTCAGGAAGGCTGAAGGAATGAGGCTCACTGAGCATGAAATCCATTCTACCATATGAACTCCAGGACAGTGTAGGTGCTGACAGCTGAAGACACCATTTCTGGTTTATCCAAGCCAAGAACCATCCTATATGAGTTGAGTGGATTTTGAGGCAGGTTACTTCCACTGTGCACAGAAAAGATTCATGATGAGGCCTCTGTAGTGAATGGCATGCATTAAAATAATAATACAAAATAGAATAAAGTAGTAACATGACATAAAATATTTACACTAGGGCAATGTCTCCTCTTCCAATTTCCTTGTCTTAAGAGCATTGTTAGCTGTCTTCTGCATGGTTTCCATGGCTCAGCCTCATAGTAGAGGGTAAACCAAAGCCATGGGGTCTAGTTTAATTGCATGAGACCTTCAGTCACTCCATCAGCAAACTGTAGCAGAAGGCTGCCTACCCAAAACTGTCTCATTACAGCTAAAATAAGGTGGAGTGTGAAAGTACCTGTATCTCACCCAGGTGTCACGACAGAAGCACAGCATCCTGAATAACCCAAAAGGTGATGAATCCTGAGGCAACAGAATTGTGAATTTCTTATTAAAGTGAAGGAAAGAGAATAAAAGCTCAGTGAGAGTTTCACTATACTGTGTGCTGAAATCCCTCAGTTGCCTTGTGTAGGCATTGGGAGCATAAGAGACCCCCAAAAGCATTTCAGATTCTGAAATCATGCTTCAGGCTGTCTCTCCACGCCTTTCACTGGCAAATGAAATGAAGTAGCCTCAACTCAGGTGCCTGCAGTAGATGAATGTGTATGCCACTTTACTCTGCTCTGCTGACACCTCCTCTGGAATACTGGGTCCAGTTCTGGAGCCCTCAACACAGAAAGGACATGGAGCTGATGGAACAGATCCAGAGGAGGCCATGAGAATGCTCAGGGGCTGGAACACCTCTGCTCTGAGGACAGGCTGAGGGAGCTGGGATTGTTCAGCCTGGAGAAGAGAAGACTTCAGGGGAACCTACTAGTGACCTTCCAGTACCTAAAGGGAACTTGCAAGAAGGCTGCAGAGGGCCTGTTTGCAAAGGCCTGGAGTGAAAGGACAAGGGGCAATGGTTTTAAATTGGAGAAGAGTAGATTTAAACTGGACATTAGAAAGAAGTTGCTCCCCACGAGGGTGGTGGAACACTGGCCCAGGTTGCCCAGGGAGGTGGTTGAGTTCCCATCCCTGGAGGCATTGCAGGTGAGGCTTGCCAGGGCTCTGGGCAAGCTGCTCTAGTTGGGGATGTCCCTGGCCACTGCAGGGGGTTTGGACTAGATGACCTCCAGAGGTCCCTTCCAACCCAAACCATTCTAGGATTCTATGACTTCCTCTCTAACCACTTAGGTGTTCAGGCTGAGATAGCAATCTTCTTTCTCTCTCTCTAATCAGTAAGTCCTCTGGACTTGCTCCAGGGTGTCCTCTTTCTTGTAATGAAGACTCCTCAGACTGAATGCTATACTCCAACTGTGCTTTCACAAGTACCATCAAGTCCTTCTCTGTATCTGTTTTGTGTGCTTTTATAGCCAGGTACTGATGGCCTCTGATGCAGCTTCTGTTCCACCTGTTCTCCACCACGTCTCTGAGGTCTTTTTCTGCAAAGCTGCTTTCTAAATGGGTGCCCCCTCACCTGTACTGTCTCAGGAGGCTGTTCCCATCTGAGATGTAGGACTTTGCATTTGCTTTTCACAGAATAATAGAATTCCAGAATCATAGAATATGGAAGGGATCCATAAGGATAATACTAAGCTAAGTCAAACTCCTTCCTCCTTACAGGACTACCTAACAGTAAAACATATAACTAAGAGAGTTGTGCAGATTCTCCTTGAGCTCTGACAGGCTTGGTACTGTGAGCACTTCCCTGGGGAACCTGTTCCAGTGACTAACCACCTTCTCAGTGAAGAACCTTTTCCTAATGTGCAATGTGAACTTCCCCTGATGCAACTTCATTCCATTTCTGTGTGTCCTACCTCTGGCCACCAGTCATTTAATCACAGAAAACAATCTTGCTGATCAAGCATGATTTGCCCTTGGTAAATTCATGTTGGCTGTTTGTAGTCACCTTGTTCTTCACTTAGGTATCCTGATTTGAGTCCAAACAAGGTATTCCATGCCATATTTGTCATATTCAGTTCTTGAAACTTTGACACCAAGCTTGGGCCTTAGTCGTCGTCGTGGCTAGGCTTCGCGAACAAAGCTCCAGGGAGGGCTCCATCCACATTCCTCCTCAGCGCCTTTTCCNAGTCTCTACTGTCCCTGAAGGTTGAACACCTGAGTGCTGTGAAGGTCAGCAGCTCAGCTCTGTTCCTACAGGATTCTGTCTGTTTTGCCTTCCATCTCAATCTAAGAGTTCCAGGATGCAGCCCCTGAGTCTGATTCCTGTCTGCTGCTGAGTCCTTCTGCTACAGCATCAGTGATGAGGTAGTTGCTATCAAGTGGTGTTTGGGAGTATTATTGGTTATTTATGTATATGTATATATAATTTTTTTGTTATTATTTTCATTAAAGTAGTTTAAGTTTCATTTCCAATCCCCAAGTGCCTCTCTTTCTGTTAATTTCCCCCTTTCCTTCCTGGAGTATTGGAAAAGGGTGTAATAGAGGCTTTCTGTCCATGGATTAGTGGTTGGCCCAGCCCTTGCCACTAGGAATGTTGGTTGACAGTTAGCTGAACATGAGCCAGCAGTGTGCCCAGTTGGCCATGAAAGCCAACAGCATCCTGGCTTATATCAGAAAGAGTGTGGCTGGAAGGACCAGGGAAGTGATTGCCCCCCCCGTACCAGGCGCTGGTGAGGCTGAACCTCTAATATTATGTTCATTTCTGGGGCCCTCACTACAACGCTGAGTTGCTGGAGTATGGCCAGAGAAGGGCAATGAAGCTGCTGAAGTGTCTAGAGCACAAGTGTTATGAGAAGCAGCTGAAGGAATGGGGGTTGTTTAGTCTGGAGAGAAGGAGGCTCATGGGAGACCTTCTCACTTTCTACAACTACCTGACAGGAGGTTGTAGCAAGGTGGGGATTGGTCTCTTCTCTCAAGTAGCAAGTGATAGGACAAGAGTAAATGGCCTCAAGTTGCATTGGAAGAGGTTCAGATTGGCTATTAGCAATAATTTCTTCACTAAGAGGGTTATCAGGCATGGGAAGAGGCTATCCAGGGAAGCGGTGGAATCACCATTCCTGGAAGTGTTAAAAGAAGTGTAGATGTGGTTCTTTGGGACACAGCTTAGTGGTGAGCATGGTAGTGTTAGGTTAATGGTTGGACTTCATGATCTCAGGGTTCTTTTCCATCCATAACAATGCTATGATTCTGTATGACTGGAAAAGGTTTCTAAAAGGATGAGGTCCAGGGTCTGAGGGGAGGCTGACTTGCTTGTAGTTCCTGGATCCTGAACAGTGACAATTAAAATGACATTAAAGACCTCAGGCTTTTCCCTATTACCTCTTAGAGTCTCCTTAGTCTTATTCTTGCTGCTTCTGTTTGTATAGAAACTTTTCTCATTGCCTTTTTTTCCCTTGAAGATCTTCTATCCAGATTTTTTGAGATGACTGGAGCCTGAATCTCTTTAATCCCATGCACAGAGGAAAACCACCAAGGCAAAACACAACCATATGGCTGATTTGCTATAGGATATAGTGAATCCCACCTCAGGATGCCTGGGATTCTCTTGGCAGAGGGAGCTCCTTAGGTGGTGAACAATAGTCACAGCAAGATCTCTGCAGCCTGCCTGCCTTAATTCTGTTTTCAACATAAACAGCATAAACTAGGAGCAATGACCATCAGTGCAAAGAACTAAATGGTGCAACTTATAACAGGGGTGAGAGTTCATGGCAGCTGGGGTAGAATTCTATAAAGGTGGTTATTTTTATGCTGAAAACATTCAGGTACTTCATAAAACATCAAGATCAAACTGCTGTAAACAAAAGTTTTAACTTCTGTATAAGATGCAAATGTTCTTTCTCCGAAGTTGTCCTTCAGGTAGTAACCTTTTGGTCAGAGTTTATGGGGTAATAAATTCCAAGCCTTTTTATTTACACAGATATACAGACAACCAACCTCCTGCTCTGCAGTTTCTGTAGTTGCACCTGCATGAGCCTGGTGGAGGGATGCTGACTCCATGGCAGGTGGTGCACAGTGACTCACAGACCTGTGCCTCAAGGCCAGCCCTACCCAGGCTCTGCTGCTTGCTTTCACCACTGCTTAAGCTTAGCCCTGGGCATCTGATGGCTTCTGGGTGCTCTTATGACATCAACATCATCATCTGGACAGGAGTTTTAATGTGGAAATGTAGTCCCTTAATTTTAAACACATGTTTTCATTTGAAATCAGGCTTTGCTTTAATCAGCAATAATTACAAGACCCCTTCTATTTTTCAACTGGCTCCAGTTCTAGTTTCATTCTAAATGTAGTTTTATGGAATATTTTTACAGCTTTTGCTAGTGATGATGATATTCAAATGCCATGAGCTGCTTAATATTTAACATAGTTCCTGATGTACTTCACCTTAAAGGTTATCAGAACTGATAACCAGAATTAGATATTTATTCCCTACATAGGGGGAAAAATTTCCTGGCTGATGTTGAAGAGTATATTCCAACCCTGCTCTCCAGGGGTTTGCATGATCTGCCATTCCTTAGGAAATTGCAAAGGCACTCTTAGCTATTACTTTGACATTATTGCTAGTGTAGGAATCTTTGAAAAATAGGATATCTTTCAGAAATGGACAGCTGTTCCCTAAAAGAACACAAAGGTCTTCAGGGTTTGCCCAAGACAACAAACTATTCTCTCTATAAAACACTTGAGGAAAAGTGGATGTACAAAAACATGGAGATACTAATAACATGTTGACTTGGTTGGGATAACTGACAAGCTATGTGGAAGCAGTACATGTTTTCCATTGGGAAGCTGTGTAAAGCCTGGTTTTGAAGTATATGCAAGTAGTGTCTCTGAAGATCTGCCTATGTTTTTTCCTCTAATTTTTTCTGTGAGTATGTTATTGTAAATTAACTTTAAACAAGGTATTTCTACCCTAACCAGAAACCCACCAGGGCTGACCTGGTGCCTCTCTGTTAGGAAGATGGAGTGGTGCACAGCACATGTTCACTCCAGATCTGTGGGAACCTCCCATGAGGACCAGGCCAAGCAATGGAAACAGATAATCCAGCTTGTTTCCTTTTCAGTTTCTTCACAGAAAGCTGAAACCTTCCAAGTGTATTGCTGACAGGGATTTCCAGAAGATATTTGACTTTGATCTCTTGTGCTGTGGAAGTTATCAAGTGTTCTCAGAGCTGCTTGAGCAAAATTTGCCCTCCGAATGCTCTTCTCCATCAGAGCTGTGTCCCATATCTCTAACAGCTGTCACAGGGTTCTCAGCAAGTTATCTCCATCTGAAGGAGAGCAGGTGTTATTTCTAGCACTCCTCCATGGCCTGGCATCAGCAGTGTCTCAGTGTCACTGCAGGCCCATGGCAGCTCTCCAAGCTGTGTGGTTCACACACAGTGGATGGTGGGCATCGAGCAACTCGCAGCAGGGCCCACACCTCATTTTCTGAGAGCAAACCAGAGCACTCACCCACTTTGTTTCACCTGCTTCTATTCTTTTTGCCCCCAGTCATAGTAGAGTTCAAATGATCATCATCCCAAGGGTCTTGTGCTTGTTGCTTTGTTTTTTGGCTAAATGAGAAAAGGCTGATTTTCACCACCTCTTCCCTACAGAGGAAGCAGATGGTGCTCTCCATGCTTCATGACTGTCACCTCTGGATGGGAAGTGTCTTCAGGGTTTGAATTTGACATGTGCAAGGGCACTGCCCTCTGCTTTAGCAGACCTTCTGTCGTCGTCGTGGCTAGGCTTCGCAAACGAAGCTCCAGGGAGGGCTCCATCCCTGCTCCTCCTCAGTGCCTTTTCCAAGCGCTGATAAAAAGAGGATAGTGGATAGCACCCTCGAGCCTGCACTATGGAGTTTTTTAGGTGACACACAGCATGCACAGAGCTGGACCCACCATTTAGTCCTAAGGTTCATCTGCCAGGGCCTAGCAAGCTTGGATGCTGGCAGCCAAGTCCTTAGGACGGAGGTTTAACCTCTTAGCTGGAAGGCCTTCCAGGGCTAAACGAGCTCCATCTGCCTAGGTTTGGAATCAGAGTTGTCCTTCTCCTAGGATGACTGCCAGAAGGCTAATGAGCACATCCTACCCATCCAAGGATTCTAGGAACATGGGTATCACTGCCCACACTTTCCCGTGGGCAATGAGTTTAATGCTCCCTCTGCTGTGGGCACAGTAATGGCACCAGGGGCCACAGGAGACCACAAGGGATTTTCAGACTGTGCCTGAGCAGACCTTCTGTAGCCTGAAGATATTTAAGCATGCTATGAGACACTGGTTCTCAGCAGTTCCTATGGTAGCCCTGTAGTGGAGTGGCCAGAAGAGAACTGTTATTGAGTTAGACATCATGAAAAGTAACTGTCATAAAAGAAGAACCTTCTCGCTTTCACCTCTCTTACTCAGTTGAATAGGTCAGAGTATCATCCAGATTCATGACCCCCTTTCTGCTAGCCAGAACAAAATGATGTAGGAGACCTGATTCTTCTCTAGGTACCTTCAGACAGCTCCAGATAACTTAACTTGCCTATCTAAAGTTCCCTATTTTTGATGTGTTACACTTGCAAGTGTAACATTTGTAAGCATAAGAAACTCCCCAGTTTTTTCTCTTTATTTTGGATCTTCCATTTCTTTATTATCAACTCATGCTCTGAACTGTGGCTTACTAATTTTGGAGCTTCTTAATAACTGAGGGACATTTATGAAAGGATATTGAACAGTGCAAATAATTTCTCTACCTATTTTCAGCAATGGAATTTGATTTTTTCAAAGATCACAGGGAAAGATTTTAAAAGAATGAGATATGTGTAGTAAATTTTCCTCAGTTTTAATTTAATATAACAGAGTAAATTTCCCCAGCTCTTTTTAAGGAAGCTTTTGCTACTGGCTTTCCACACTTGAAGTAAATTAGAGCCTTAATGCTGTCTTACATGGTAACATTCAGTACCTTAAGTCAGAAAAAGAATTAGTATGGAAATGATCAGAAATACAATACATACATTAGATATCCCCAGTGGTGGCATGCTGTTACATAACTTTAGGGAAAAACCCTAGAATCTTTATAAGTCAGAGTCATTAAGGTTGGAAGACATCTCCAAGCTCATCCAGTCCAACCATCCCTAGCACTCCCATACCTCTAACCCATGGCCCTAAGGAGAGCATCTCAATGTTTCTTAAACCCCTGCAGGGATGGTGACTCCAGCACCTCCCTGGGCAGCCTGGCACAAGGCTTAACAAGGAAATTCTTCTTTATATCCAATCTAAACCTCCCTTGGTGCAACTTGAGGCCATTAAGTCAGCACTAAGCTTATGGGAAATGCTTATTATTTATTTCTTTTCCTCCAGTGACTTTTGTGCCTCCATGGACTTCATGGACAACTGAAGGAAATAGAAAGAAAAACAATTGTTTTGGCTCTTTTGCAAAAGATGAATGGCAGCAGTGCTGGCATCTCCTTCTCTTCCAGTTGTGTTTTAAAAGCAGAGTACATGAACAGCCAGATCCATATTTTTGAATGCAGGCTGGTATTTGTCTCAGGGAGTCTTATTCCCACATTCCAATGAATTGGGGTAGATTCCTTTCTCTGCTGCTTTGCATCTTGCTAGCTTATGCTAACCTGCCACTTCCCTCTCTGCTCCAGAAGCTGTTGCTGTGAATCACTTCCTCTCCCTCTGTATCACACGTGACATTCAGGCAGTGACCTTGCTGTGCTCATCTTCCTGAACCAGGCATCATTTGTTGGTGGGTGTAGTCCTAAATGACTTGCCAGGTTGTCCCAGGAAACATTTGACTAAGCAGTAAATTGAACTCAGCTCCTAAAGAGTCCTTCAAGCCATTTTCCTAATGTCTCCTTCTCTTTCCAGGCAGACCAAGTTTGCCACATCAGCCTCTTTGCAAATAAGAAATGGCTTTGGGCTGATGGTGACTGCACATCCATCATCTGGAGGCATGGCATCTCCTTTGAGATATATCTTTCCAGTTGAAATCCTGTGCATTAGGCTGAGTACTACACTGGCCCACCTAAACAAATAATTGCTATCTGAAGCTTCCTGTAATTGGACATCCTACTGATAGTAAGGATTAAATGGGATGATATGGACAATGCAATAAAACATGAGGGAAGGCAATAAAATCCTGCGCTTTGTCTCAACAGATTTACTCATTCCCTGTCTTTTGATGTCTCCGACAGGACTAGCAGCTGAAGATGCCCAGGCTACTGTTGGTTGCTTGTGATATTAGCCAAAGATGACATACCTTTCAAAGAGGCAGAGGGATACTGCCTCAACCATGCCACTTACACTGTGGAGAAATTCCTTTTGGACATGATGCTTTCACAGCTTATTTTGAAGAATGCAGTGGTTAAATGAAAGTGATTGAAAGAGGAGCAAGTAGTGCAACAGCTTGTTTAAAAGCAGGATCCTTTACAGCCTGCAGCAGGGTCATCTGCTTCCTAACTTCAATGATTTCGTTGGGAGAAAGTGGGAAAGTGAAATTTAACTTTCTGATCTATAATAAAGGAATAGCCCATCCTGGGAATGAACACTTAGCAGGTGTCTGACCAGTTTCTTGTTTCTCCCAGAGAACACATCTTCTCAGCCCTTTAATTCATTTCTTCTTCCCTGTGTATCCTTCACTGAAATCAACAACAAACATGATATTTATTTATTTTTCTTTGTATTACCTGCAAAGGATATGTGTTAAAGTGCTCCTTTAGAAATCAGAGCCTTGAAGTGCTTTAATTTCATCTCTCATGATTAAGGATGCAGAGTTGAACATTTGAGAGTAAATGAGGCTGGCATTCTAGAAAAACCCAATAGACATCAACTCATATCCAATTATTTTCTTCTTGCTATCCTAGAGAAGAACACCTGGGTTACCAAAATAGCAAATAGCAGTGGAGGTTCATTGCATATCACAGTAAAACTTAAAAGATAAGCTAAGAAAGGAGAGTTTCTGGTGTCAGTCATGTCAGTGCTAGAGATGGATTTACTTTTCTAGCCCTCAGTCATTTGAGCTTGGTTCCTGTGATGGAGAACAGCTGTGCAATATCTACCTTAGCCCTACAATATGACCTCATCCAATCTTTAGCACATTCCCATCAACCTATAATCACGGATTCATTAAGGTCAGAAGAGACCTCTAAGCTTATCAAGTCCAACCAGACCTAGCACTCCCATACCACTAACCCATGGCCCTAAGGAGAGCATCTCAATGTTTCTTAAACCCCTGCAGGGATGGTGACTCCAGCACCTCCCTGGGCAGCCTGGGACAAGACTTAACAACCCTTTCAGGGAAGAAATTCCTCCTGACATCCAATCTAAACCTCCCCTGCTGCAACTTGAGGCCATTTCCTCTTGTCTTCAAATGTAGATAACAGGAAAAGGACTATCACTGGAAACACAGTTCTCTTTATTTGGTGACTCATTTGATCCTGAAGTGAACAAAACCCAATAGAATTACCAGATAGCTAAAGCAACAAGTCCAACTAGACAGGATCTCTCTCTAGAAGCCTTCATTGCACTTCTCTCTCTCCCTAGACTATCTGGGATGACAGGACCTTGCTCTAATGAAACAAATTCCTTCAGAACTAAAAACCTGGGTACAGGTTACATGCCAAAAGTAGGAGAAATTTACCTGTCCCATGTGAATTTTCAGTGACGTCTAATAGATGCAAATATTTTATGTATGTGTGTGTGTCTATATATCTGAATATTAGGTACAGACATATGGCAATAGCTAATTAACATGAAGAAAAAAAGTCTTCTTTAGAAAAGATGTTAAGCCATAGAAAGGTGCCACATATATATCAAGAGCCAAGTTAGAAAGGACTTTTGCCATTTCCATTGCCAAGTTAAATACAGCAAAACTGAAGCAAACCTGTCCCTCCAGGCTTTCCCAAGCCTCCACTTGGGAGCTCTTGGAAGCTAACTCAGCACTCAGTGTCTTACTTACTTAACTTGGAAATTCAAAGGGCTTGACCTTTAGCAACTTGGCTCACATGGACCATCTCACACCTTTCCATGGCTGACCCTCCCCTCTCAACTTGCCTTCATTTAGTACATGCTGAATGTTTTTGATCAGATCTGATTTATGGGATTTTGACCAATTAGTGTGAAAGGCAAACCCAAAACCTCTAAAGGACAGGTCTGCAAGCATAAAATATAATTGGATGGCAATGAAGCTGTTCACATTCTTTCTGCCTGAGCTCAGCCTGGGAGTGTGAAGTGCTAGCTGTGCCTGCTCTCTGTGCCACCCTCCCAGGTGCTTTCCCCAAAGCCTGACAGATGCACCTCCTGTGCTTTTGCACAGGACTCATGTCCCACACTGAGGCACAGTGTGAAAATCCCTTGTGGTCTCCTGTGGCCCCTGGTGCCATAACTGTGCNCTCTGCTCTGGGAGGGGATATGGGTGTTGGATGCAATTCTAATGGCACATGGAGAGGGCAGCCAGTGCATTCCCATGGTAGAGCTAGATGGTCATGTTAAACATGCCAAGAGGTTCGGGTCTTGATTCTTCTCGTAAGTACATGCCTGAAAGGGACTAGAGTGTGTGTATCCTCTGGAGAAGTGCCAGCTGTGAGTACCACAATGAAGAAAGAAAAGAAAGGAATCTGTTACAACATGTAGAGGGCATGAGAAACTGAGCTTCAGCTCTCAGACCATGCATATTTAAAGACACTCCCAGCTAGGCTTCTATGGTTTGAGTCAGCAAAATCAGAATCAATGACAACACAATCTGATGGAAACCTTGTGTTGCAATCTTTGTAGATGATTACCTATGATAATTAAGTGCTTAGAAGTCACAGTAATCACAGCAGTATAAAGACTTGGGCAGATTAGATAGCAAGAACACAAGATGATTTCCCTGATGTGCCTACGTCATCACACACATGGTCTCTTACCATCTTGTGATCTAGTAGGGAATTCTAGCCTGGGCAATCAAATCTCTCCATTCAAGGTAATGTGTGGGGAGAGCTGCAGGGAGACCCAAATGAAAAGGAGTCAAATATGGTCCCCAAGAACACTGAGGTGGATAAAGATGGATTTATTGGTGGCAAGAGAAGGGAATGAGTGCATCACCCATCTTCCAACCCCTAACATTCTGTGATTCTGTGATTCTTGGTGCTAGCAACACAGTCCATAGCACCCTTTATGGTCTTCTGCCAGCACCTAGTCCTCCAATAACTCATTGTGCACATGGAGGAGTGGAAAAAAAAAAAGCACAACAACATTTCCTAGGCAGGAGATTCAAATTAGAATAAACTGAAGTCATAATTCATATTCCTGCCTTTGCCAATCCTCTTTTATTAATTTAGGCTTTGATTACATGGGAATGTCCTAGTTTGAGTCCAAGCAAGGTATTCCATGCCATATAGGTCATATTCAGTCCTTGAAACTTTAACACAAAGCTTTGGCCTTAGGATCTCTTACATAAAGCCAAAGACCCAAACAAGGCAGGTGCATGATTAAGCTATTTAGCACCTAATCAACAGCCAATACAAAAAGGAGAGGTTAGGATCTTCATTCTTTCAGAAGGTTGAACACCTGAGCCTTGTGAGGATCAGCAGCTCAGCTCTGCTGTTGCAGGACTCTGTCTGCTCTGCCTTCTATCTCAATCCATGAGATTCCCATGGATGCAGCCCCTGAGTCTGATTCCCATCTGCTGGTGAGTCCTTCTGCCACAGCATCAGTGGTGATGGTGGTGTAGTTGCTATCAAGGGGAGGGTTGGGTGTGGTATTGGTTTTGTGTGTGTATATTTATATATATAATTTTTTTGTTATTATTTTCATTAAAGTAGTTTAAGTTTCATTTCCAATTCCCAAATGTCTCTCTCTCTATGTTCATTTCCCCTTTTCCTCCCTGGAGTGGGGGATAATAGAGACTAGCTGTCACTGGATCAGCAGTTGGCCCAGCCCTAAGCCTTGACAGTGACATGTCCTGCTGTGCAATGAGCCATGAGCCTAAGGTCTCAAGGATTGTTACTGCTTCTTAAACACAGTGTGGAGCTTGTGGTAACATTTTATTCCTTTTTTTTTTTCCCCCCTAGCTAAAAGGTTTATAATGACTAGGTAGAATTCAAAACATTAAGATTAATGAGTAATGTAATAGGAGAAAAAAAAACCCACTTAGTAATACTCTTGCACTATTTCACCTCTATCTCCTCTAATCTCCTTCTGTTTTCTTCCCTGAAATCAGATGAAGTATTTGTTGGCTAACAAGTTGAAAAAGCATAGGACTGGAAGGAGCTGTCATTTGGTTAACACCTGCCTTGCATGCTAAAAAGAGGTGCTTTGTGAAGCCTTCCCAAAACATCAGCCTGGAATGTCACCATGCTCTATCACACATAGCATACCTCAGAGGCAGTGAGCAGAAGAGATGAGAATACTACTAATGGAAGTACCTAGCAGGTAACCCCAACACTGAGCTATGAGGTAGCCCAAAAGGTCCTGGAGGTCCTCCCAGTCTTATCTAGGGAGGAGAAAGAAATATTCCTCCTGTTAACAAATCTTTAGCCCTGAAAATGCGAACATGAGATACCAAACAGGTCAATGAGATCAATACCACCAGAAATTAACAGTTCTATGTCATGTTTCCAGCTGTTGCCAACCTCCAGTGATAAGGAGGTAGATAAAAAAATAGGGAAAACAAATTGCAGAAGAAATGATTTCTACAACTGTTACTCCATCAGTTGAAGATGAATTGTCAAGAATCATAGAAAACATAGCACCTCTTGATCTAAGCAGATTCTACTAACCTTGTCACTGGTCATATGAGGACACCTGAGCCTAGTCTCCTGTCTCTGGTCAGTGGGGAGAAATAAAGATCCCATTCTTCTCAGCTTCAGGATGCCTCTAACAGATGAGATAAACTAGGTTTTAATAGTTGTCATTTCTTTCCCTCCATTAAAAAGGGAAGTCTCAGGAAAAGAGGACAAATGTAGATCATTAACATTAAGAAAGGTAAATTTCAGTCTAAGCAAGCAGGCTGTGCCTTCTTCAGAAGATGAAGATCTATTCTGTGCCAGAACATTGGGACGTTTTAATGAAACTGAAAGCACAATTGCAGAGAAAACACATGAAGTACAAACATAAATATTACCTGAAATGAATAGATTCTACATTCTCATTTTCTCTGGCATGTAGTTACTACAATAACTTTAGCTAACACAGTCTTCCTTCTTTCACAGAGACCTCTTCTGTTGAGAATTCCTCAGAAGTCAAATAAAAAAGAGTGGCTTTAGGCAAGGTAGAAGTTAGTCTTTGAAGAGAGTCATGTCTGAAACTTTCACTGTCAGTTTAGTAATAACTATATTATATATAACCTATATATTATATTATTATTATAGATATATAACCTATATTATAAATAAGCTCTGGCTGGGTCTGATTTTTCTGTGACCCAAAATCCAACTGATAAAGTAGGAGAGGGAATAAAGTAAAGAGTGTTTATTTGGTGGGAGGAAAAATCACTGAATTTGATGTAAATACATTATTTTATGCAAATTTTATGCAAGATTGCCCAAGAATTAGTTCACTTTTGAATACCAAAAGTTGCCCCCTGCTTTTGGAGAGCTGTAGCCTTGCAGAGCTCTCTGAGAAGCAAGAGGAGCATGATGGCTGTGGGCTGCAGGGATGTAGAGCCAGGAGAGGTATTCCTTATGGAATCCTAGAATGGTTTGGGTTGGAAGGGACCTCTGGAGCTCATCTAGTCCAACCCCCCTGCAGTGGCCAGGGACATCCCCAACTAGAGCAGCNGCCTCTAGAATAGCTTTGCCTCTGAGGTTGTAGCACATCCCAGAGGGTGGCTCCCAGTGGGATGGGGTACACTAGTCCTGCTGGGTGATGCTGCCAGACAGGTCTTCCTTCCATCTTGCTATCCGTGTGCCAGCCACAGAGCTGGGTGTAAGCTAGACAGCTGGGTTTCAGGTTTGAAGCAGAAGTGTTGAAGTGGACAGACAAGTATGTAGGACCTGTGTACTCCTCTTTGAAGGGGAAAATGTTAGCAGTGTGAGCATGAGCTGTGTTGTGCTACTCATAAAAGTTTGAAAATTGTCCCTGCACCAACTTACTGAATGCTATACACTCAGACTGTGATCCTGTTCCCAGCTAAGCCTAAGGAAGTGGTGTCTCCCACAGGAAGAATGAGGAGGACCTTTTGCAGTGCCTGGGATGTAGCAGCTCTGCAGCACTTTTGGCTGTGTGAGGGGAGCATCCCATGGACACTGCAGACATACAGGCTGATGTCTCTCAGTGCATGCAAAGACAGTGAATCAAGAGCATTTTTGTCCAGAGGAATCAATGGCCAAGGCAGAGAGGCCAAGGACATGCTCAGCCAGTTGAAATAGACTGAGTATTTGTTTCTTCTTGGTCTCTAGGTTGGTGTTTTCATGGAGCTGGGTAAATAAAGATCCTGTCATAGAAGCACATGCAGCTTGACAGCACACCAGCAGTGTACTTTATAGCTATCTTGTTGAGAGCTAAAAATTAAACCAATTAAGCTCTTGTTTTATACTCCACCTTGGTATCTCCTATATCTAATGTCAGCTTTCCAGAACAAGGATATACAAGGAAGCAATAACTTTTTCACACATTTTGCAGGAGATAATATTTATGGTCTTCTGTTCTCTTTATCTGAACACGCTGTGCTGGCATGTGCTGCTGTGCAATGAAACCAGCCTACCTCTGGGAATGCTTAGCCAAAATGCAGCTCTGCAGCTCAGCTTTCCTGCTTCCATCACATGTCATGTTAAATGCTGATGTGTCCACACTGCTGTGGAAATACTTTACATAATTTCAGAAGTTTAGTTTCAGGGCATGGAATGAAAAGTAAGAGACAAGACACAATAAATTAGGCTAATTGGGAGGAAAGAACAAATGCAGCAGGGTGGTAATTCTTTTTTTTTTTTTCCAGTTGAAATAGTAAGTGACAGATCTGAGATGACCTGTGAGATGAAGGCCACAGTTTGCTTGGTTTCTGAAGACTATTGAGTTCATTTAGGTTAGTGGTATAGCACGGGGGATGGAATTCACCACACAATTTCCACAGCTAAAACCTACTCTTGTGAAAAAGACACAATGATTCAGGAGATGGAAAACTTCTTTTCATCCAGGCCAGGACTTCAAGGGATTGATTAAAATAAATATAAACTACAATAAAGGATTTCAGTTATCTAGGTTAAGATCTACAATGAGTCACCATCCCTGGAGGTGTTTAAAAACCATATAGATGTGGTGCTTAGGGACATAGTTTAGTGGCACAGTAGTGAGAGTTTGAAGGTTGGACTTGATGATCTTAAAGAGACATAGCAAGGGTGGAGGAGAATAGTATTCAGCTGTTTGGACAAGTGGATTTCTGTGGTAGCTCAGTCTGTGGCATAAAATTCAGGGAACCTTAAACTACTTAATAGTATTATATATATTTAATATATATCTGACTGTTTCTGACTTAAACTAAGCCATCAAATTAAAGCAAGCTGAGAAGTGGTCAATGGCTCGATGTCCAGCTGGAGATCAGTGCCAAGTGGTGTCCCTCAGGGCTCTGTGCTGGGGCCTGCACTGTTCAATATTTGTATAAANCTAAAGGGAACTTCCAAGCAGGCTGCAGAGGGCCTGTTTGCAAAGGCCTGCAGGGAAAGGACAAGGGGCAATGGTTTTAAATTGGAGAGGAGTAGATTTAAACTGGACATTAGAAAGAAGTTCCTCCCCACGAGGGTGGTGGAACACTGGCCCAGGTTGCCCAGGGAGGTGGTTGAGTTGCCATCCCTGGAGGCATTGCAGGTGAGGCTTGCCAGGGCTCTGGGCAAGCTGCTCTAGTTGGGGATGTCCCTGGGCACTGCAGGGGGGTTGGACTAGATGAGCTCCAGAGGTCCCTTCCAACCCAAACCATTCTGGGATATGATTCTATTCTCAGATGGGGCCTCTGCTGCAGCCAGGAAAACCAAAGTCTGCTTGAAAGTTAGAGCATGTTTAAAAGAACAAAAATAGGCAAATCTCTGTATATTTACCAGGTTGAAGCAGAAAATGAATCATTTCCTTTTGAGTCTTTGCAGCTTAGCAGCTGTGCATTGCTCACTTGCTAAGCCAAAGTGCATATCTATTAGGTGAACTCCTGTCTCATATCTCCTGAAATTTATCTGATAAAAGAAGTTATTTTTATCTTTGAAGTTGTAAAGCTGAGAGTCACTGGTAAAAGTGTATGGCACACCCTGTTTGATTCATGCATGTGCTTCAAGCCAGCAGGAACCTTAAACTTCATTTCTAGTGGGAAATCTTGGAGTTAAGTCAACTGTTTTGATCTCTTAACTTTGTAAGGTATATTTTCAGAAAGAAAAGGAGGAACACTTGAAAATGTTCCTTCTTTTTCAGTTCTTGTTGTTGATCACAAAGGTGCCACAAACTCTTTTTCTCCAAACCCCATTCCTGCCAATTCTGGTTCCTCAGTTAGATTTCAGACCTCTTCTGGGTTGGATTGCAGTGTTGCATTTAACATTTCTGGCTTTTCCTTGTCTTATATCCATTTCTGTTTCTCTCTGCTCCAGCTCTTGCTCCATCCAAGAGTGAATGTCCTTGCTCAGCTTTTACCTACTCTTCCTTTATCTGTCTTCCTCATTTCTTTCCTTTCCTTATAGTGTCCTCTCTGTGTACACACACTCTTGTAGCCACATTTATCTTCTTGGAATAGATAAAACCTTTTTTTTTTCACCAGCTGTCTGCTAGTCATCTAGCCAATTTGCATGTAACAGGAGAGATAAGCCCTCCAGTGAGAAGCCTACACCTTTCTGCCTATGTCCAGCCCTATCATCTGTTAAGTGTCAGGTGATATGTGCTGTTATTTACCCAAGGCTGACCAAAGGCTGTTGGGTACAGTGGGACCTCCTGCAGAGAGCAGAGCTAGTGCTGCCCATGATGGGACTAGCACATCCTTAAGTACATCTCAGCCTGAGACAGAGGTGAATCTACATTACCTTGTTATATGTATAGACTGCTAAGGGAAAGAGAACCAGAACAAGATTCATGCCCATACTGCTGGGGGCTGGCCTCTGCCATTATCAATGGGTAGCACAGAAACAAGCAGAAGCATGGATGGACTGCAGCCCTGGGCTCAGACTTGCCTCCTGGCCACCTTGTCATTTCACAGAATCCCAGACTGTTAGGGGTTAGCAGGGACCTCTGGAGATCATCTAGTCCAACCCCCCTGCCAGAGCAGGAGAACCTAGAGCAGCTTGCACAGGATGGGCTCCAGTTGCCTTTGGAATCTCTCCAGACATGGAGACTCCAGCAGCTCCCTGGGCAGCCTGGGCCACTGCTCCAGCAGCCTCCAAGCAAAACACTTCCTCCTCCTGTTCAGCTGCAACTTGCTGGCTGCTACTTTGTGCCCATTGCCTCTAGTGCTGTCCCTAGGTGCCACAGAACAAAGGCTGGCCCCAGCCTCCTGCCCCCCACCCTTGAAGGATTGCTAAGCATTGCTCAGCTCCCCTCTCAGGCTGCTCTGCTCCAGCCTAAGCAGCCCCAGCTCTCTCAGCCTCTCTGCACAAGAGAGCTGCTCAAGTGCCCTCAGCATTTCAGTGGCCCTTCTCTGCACCCTCTGCACAAGTTGCCTGTCTCTCTTAAGCAGGGGAGCCCAGAACTGAACCCAATCCTGCAGCTGTGTCCTCCCCAGGGCAGAGCAGAGGGGAAGGAGAAGCTCCCTGGCCCTGCTGGCCACACTCTTCTTGCTGCACCCCAGGATGCCATTGGCCTTCTTGGCCCCAAGGGCAGGGAACATTCAGGTCAGGAACGAGTTTACTCTAAAGCCCGTCCAGGCCCTAGAAAAAAAGGAGTTCCCTCACCAGCTTCTTCTCAGGGACTCAATAGAAATGTCATGTTCTGAGCAAACCTCCTGGTGTCCTAGAGCAGCAAGGAGTTTCTGCTGCTTCTCTTATATGTAGCTGTTGTCAATGACCCATTTTCTATACCCTGGTCCTGACATTCTCAGTGAACATTAGCCAAATCACCTTCACTGTGGGGGTATAGAGGAGGACACAGTTCAATTTCTTCTTCAATCTGAGGACATTTAAATCACATTTCCCAATTCCCTAAAGAAAGCTCAAGCCCTTAATTTTTTTTTTTTTTTTTACACTTGTGCTCAGCATATTTCAGCATCCTTAGCACACAGTTTGGTAACTGTCCTTGTAGTTCTGCTCTTGTCTGGTTGCTTGAAGGGTGATGGAGCAGTGGCCCAGGCTGCCCAGAGAGGTGCTGGAGTCTCCATGTCTGGAGAGATTCCAAAGGCAACTGGATCCCATCCTGTGCAAGCTGCTCTAGGTTCTCCTGCTCTGGCAGGGAGGTTGGACTAGATGATCTCCAGAGGTCCCTGCCAACCCCTAACAGTCTGGGATTCTGTAATGCTGTTATAAGGCACTTTCAGCGTCTGCATGCATGTGTTTCTTAAATCATCTGAGGAACTCTTTAGATGAAACTGTAAGGTGTTTCTGGATTCCCAGCACCTTTGCTGAATGTAGCAAGTAGTAGTCCTAGCAGTAGTGTAGCATGAAGCAACAAAACCAGTTTTGTGCATTTTCACATGTGTTTATGGATCTGACTGAGTAGCCTTGCAGCATTAACACTCCTTCTGCTCTGTTAAGATGTCCTTTCTTATCTGGAGAAGGCAGAAATGACTCTGTCAGTGTATACATTTGAGCTACAGGTTTTGGAAAAACATGCCTAAAGGCAGCACATCACCTTTGAACCTGACCCTCTGGTTCTCTGCAGTTAAACACAAATAATTCATGCAGCACAATTAACCTTCATAACATAGTAAAAAGTAGAAATTCTCCTTTGATAATGTCATCCCAGGGATGACTTTCATTCCCTCTCATCGCTGCTGACTTATTTAACAATAAG
Source organism: Bucco capensis (assembly GCA_013396975.1). Classification (NCBI taxonomy): domain Eukaryota; kingdom Metazoa; phylum Chordata; class Aves; order Piciformes; family Bucconidae; genus Bucco; species Bucco capensis. The sequence continues at coordinate 20,959 of VWZO01004309.1, forward strand.
AAACATAGAATGTTCAAAGTGCAGTAGAAATGGTGCCAAGATCAAACTGTCAAAAAAAAGAAAAGAACATCCCATCAAAGGTATAGCATTCCTCAGGGATGAACAGGCCCAATTTTTGTGTGCAAATGGAGGCTCTGCTCCAGAGAAGTTGAAATTGCTCTAACTGAATCACTACTTAGTTAAAGCTTAATTTATCATTAACATAATAAATTAAGTCAGAGTCAGAGCTGCCATAGCTCTACAAGGAAATAATGGGGGAAAATACATGGTTTTGAGCCTGAATTCTCTGATCCCACTCAAGCCAGGTGAGTCTGAGTGTTTAAAGGAAAAAAGGGTTTGGGCACATAGGGTTGCAGTCATACCAGTAAATCTATGGCTAGGCTTCACGAACAAAGCTCCAGGGAGAGCTCCATCCACGCTCCTCCTCAGCGCCTTTCCCAAGCGCTGATAAAAAGAGGATAGCAGATAGCACCCTCGAGCCTGTGCTAGGGATTTTTTTAGGTGAGACACAGCATGCACAGAGCTGGACCCACCCTTTAGTCCTAAGGTTCATCTGCCAGGGCCTAGCAAGCTTGGACGCTGGCAGCCAAGTCCTTAGGACGGAGGTTTAACCTCTTAGCTGGAAGGCCTTCCAGGGCTAAAGGAGCTCCATCTGCCCAGGTTTGGAATCAGAGTTGTCCTTCTCCTAGGATGACTGCCAGAAGGCTAATGAGCTCATCCTATCCATCCAAGGATTCTAGGAACATGGGTATCCCTCCCCCCACTTTCCCGTGGGCAATGAGTTTAATGCTCCCTCTGCTGTGGGCACAGTTATGGCAGCAGGGGCCACAGGAGACCACAAGGGATTTTCAGACTGTGCCTGAGCAATAAATAAGCCAAGAGAAGAACCTAGGTTTGAGGAGTGCCTCATGACTGTTTGCATCCTTAGTGGCACTGCTTTAGCTCTCATGGCCTGGCATTCTCAATGGTGCCAAGGCAGGGCTCGTAAAAGGGACTGTTGCCAGAAGGGAGCCTGAAATGTGTCCTACCTACTCATGGGGAAAGAGTGGTGAGGTTTTGCATGTGAGACAGACAATGCCCCTTGGCTTTCAGGTCAGAGGGTGCTCCTTGGTTTATTTTATTTATTAACAAAGGTGCAGCCCAATCTTGCATCTCTGTTGTATGTTAGCTTGGAGTTGTGTCTGTTTCCTTGTCCAAACAAGTCTAAGTGATGGCTTGAGGTCTGGCTTTGTTCTGGAGGGAACTAAACTAAGCACAAAGTGTGAGACTGGCTCTTCCTTCTGCTCTGCCCTCACGGGAGGTGTGAGCACAGATGCTGTGCTCCAGCTGGAACAGGCTTCCCAGGAGGTTGTGGAGTCTCCTTGTCTGGAGATATTGCAGAGCTGCCTGGACACATTGCTGTGTGAGCTGGTCTAGGTGATCCTGCTCTGGCAGGAGGGTTGCACTTGATGATCTTTCTAGGGCCCTGCCAACCCCTGACATACTGGGATACTGTGAAGAGGTGAAATCACAGAATCATTAAGGTTGGAAGAGACCTCTAAGCTCATCAAGTCCAACCCTAGCTAGCACTACCATACCACTAAACCATGGCCCTAAGTAGAAATGTTGCTCTCTGCTCAGCACTGCTGGACCAGAGCTTCCTCTGCCAGCCAGCTCTGACTCCTCAGCACCCAGCTCATGCAGCTGAAGCCCCTGCACATTTAGTAGCAGTGCAGTGGTTTTGGGGAAGTTGCCTGCAAAGACCTCAAGGCAGATTTGCTGTCTCTGAGTGAAGGAGTTGAAATTACTAGTCCCCACTATCACTACATTGCTTACTTTGGTATATGCTATTCTCTTCTTGTGCTCAGATGTTACTTTACTTTGGTATATGCTGTTCTCTTTTTCTGCTCAGATGTTACTTCACTTCCAATAGGTAAAATATTTGAGAGCAGCTTATTTTTTTCCTTAGATTTAATGATTACTGGAAATGACTGCACAGACACAAGAACCTCCAGTGAGCTTGGCAATGCCAGAAGCAGGTGCTTAAGGAAAGGGGGTAAGAGACATGGACACATCTCTCTGCAGCTTCTAGTAAACATCTGGAGCTTTCTGAGCCAAAACCTCTACCTTGAGCATCATATTAAATTGCCAGCAGTGAGTTTATGGTCCCTGAAGTAGTTGGGGTTTTTTTCACCTCCTTCAGCCTACTTTTGACATATTGTGCATTAATTGTCTCTATTTTTTTTGTTTTTTTTTAAATGATCACTGGATATCTTAAACCTGAAATATATAATAATCTCTGTAGACTGAATATTCTGTTTAATTTCCTCAGTAGGTGTACTGTCCTGGAAAATTGGTTTATATCAGCAGTGGATTCAGGGTATGTTTTTAAAGGAAGAGCCTTAAGTGGAAAGAATTTGTGTTCTACCTACAGAAGATTTACTGCTGGCATTAGAAACACATCACCAGCACAACCTGTAACCCTGACATTTTCATTAATCCCTTGCAGTTAATTCCACTTGTGGGGAATTAATTGTGCCATCAAATTATTTAAACAGAGCCTTACATCTCAATATGACCTCTTTACACGTCTTTTGGATTTGGATAGGGGAAAGTGGCTCTTAAAAAGACTGTGATGAAATCTCCCAGATGAGTAATACACAAACCCATTGCAAAAGGAGACAGAAGGTCTGCAGTCATATTGAAAAGAATGTATCAGATTGTCTTAAGGATATCTGATCAGCATATCTAATCAGCATATCAGCAATTAAGTTACAGCTATAAAATATGAAGCAATGTTAAATGTGTGAGAGGGAAACACTGGGTCTGTAATTGCTAATATTTCTTATGGTCAGGAACAATTGCAGTGAATAAGAAACTTTGTGTGCTCTGAGGAAAACCAGCTAGATTCTGTTGGCCTGGAACAGAAATGATGCCTTTTCTACAACAATCTCTATGATCTGTAGTAACTAGAGGATATACCACTTAAAGTCATTGAGAAAGCTAACAGCATCCTGGCCTGGATCAGAACTAGTGTGAGCAGTAGGAGCAGAGCAGTGAGCATCCTCCTGTGCTCAGCACTGGGGAGGCCACCCCTAGAGTGCTGGGGTCAGTTCTGGGCCCCTCAGGCCAAGCAGGAGCCAGAGGCATTGCAGTGTGTGCAGAGAAGGGNCAGGTAGATGGTTGGGGTTGATGATCTTAGAGGTCTCTTCCAACCTTAATGATTCTGTGATACTGTGAAGGGTTTTCTTACAGACTTGCAATTATCCCATGTGAAGTGCTGATCCTTCACCTGACTGTGGAGGGATTCACATAGGCCAAGGAAAATGCTGCAAATAAGGAAAACTTGGACAGAAGCCACAACGAAGATTTGGCTTCCTAAGGGTTTGGTGCCATCTGAGATGCTGTAGCATCATAGAAGGTGAAGGCAGGAGAGAGGACCTCCAGCATACCTATGACTTTGTGTCAGAGGAGTGGGAGCACACAGGCAGGCAGGACATCTCAGGGGCTCTCCCATCACACTAGGTGCCTATGTTTAAGCAACTGAATTTCATATCCAGGTCTGCAGAATCAATTTGTTTTCATCCAGATTTCCTCCTGACCTAAACCAACTGTCTGAGGTGTGTGATGGCTTGCTGTCCAGAGATACCTGTCTTTTCCTGCTGACACTACTGACTGCTTCTTTTCAGGGAAGGATGAAGGAAAACTTACTGGTAGATGGCTAAATGTAATGGGAATAAAATGGAGACAGTAATATCATTCCACAGTGCACACCTATTCATGAAAACACATTAGGACTCCTTTAGGGCTTTCAATTATTCATCTTCTGCAATTCCACTTTGAAGATTTGCAAAAATCCTGGCAAGCAACAGGTATTTTTCCATTTGATATATTAAGTTAATTTAGTTCTCAGCTTAACTGAGGTGCTAGTGCTCCTGGAGTAGAATGAATACTCTCTAGGAAACAGAAGCAGAGATTTACTTCTAGTGCCCTTCAGGTCTGGCTTAGGAAATCTAATCAGACTTGCTTGGTTGCCTTTGGTTGTGGTACTATTATGCTATATTTGCTTTAATTCTGGCCATGAGCAAGCAATGTAGTTAATCTGGGAAGAGCAGGAGCATTCCTGCCAAATACCCAGCAAAGAAGGTTTGTGCCTTGGGAGATAGGGAAGATTGATTATTGGTTTAGATTTGCATCAAGCCTACAGGATCTTAATTGCTTGGACCACAACAAAAAAAATCTTGATTTCTCCTTTCTGAGGCTGACAAAAATAGTACCAAGAGACAGAGATGATAATAGTGGGTTTGGAACAGCGTGACCTGAGAAGTCTGAAATAAGAAACTCATTTACTCTAAACTGCAAATCAATTTGCTTGTTCATTCTATTCAAATTGCACTCTCTTCTAACTCACCCAGGACACTATATGACAGGACCAGTTCTGTCTGTTGGTCAGCTGAGAAATTAGTTAGATGTTCATAGAACATTATAATCACCAGACAGAATTTTTTTTGCCTAGTTTCCTTTCTCTCAATTTGAAAGGCTTATCCCCCTGGTTAAAGGGAACACACTGGATCCTCAGAGCCTTCATGCAGAAAAGAAATGAAGGTAACAGAGTAGCTAGTTAACCTGGAGCACTGCTAATGCATCTGTATGATATCTTAGCTTGAACTGGTAAATCCAGGATTATCAACATGTGGGAGAGTTAATTAGACAGAATCTGTTAGCCTGAACATCACTGCATGATGCTTTTAAATTGCACTTCCTGCAATGTCCCATCCACAGCTGCTTTCACTGCAGAGAAGGTTGCTTTAAAAGCAATGGTGGCTAAGGCATAGTGCCTTCCTTTGAAAGGATTTCCATGCTAGAGAACAGGAGGAGATAACTCTTAGCAGGTTAAACAAGTCAATCTCTGCAAGCTAAATTTTTTCTTTGGGACAATACCAAGGCAACTACAACTACAAGGCTGGAGACCACCAGCCTCCTTCAACTGAGAAGCCCATACCTCAGTATTTATGTGACTCAACAAAGCCACACCTCTTGTGTGCCAAAGATACACAACTTATTTGTGATGACCCTTGGGGAGAGGATGTCATCGTCGTTGTGGCTAGGCTTCATGAACGAAGCTCCAGGGAGNCACAAGTCCCTTATGGTGCTGTGAGGTAGCCAGTGCCAGCTTCATCAGTGATGGACAGACATTGATGCTGCCCAGACTTCTACAGCTGGAGACTTAACAGGTGTCATACCAGCATAAGCCTGCTTCTGGCAATGTTAACAAGAACCTGTTTAGTTGCTTTGTCTTTTGTTTTTTAGCTAGGTTTGTTGTACTCTAGAGGCACATGTTGGTTAAGGTCTTTGAGGTGTCTTTGCATCATGTAAAGCTTGTAACATAAGACTCTTGCTAAATGTGATTGTAATGGCTGTGGAAACTGCAGCCTCCATCCTTCATCTGAGGACCTAAGTGCATATATACAGTAAAAAAAGGGATATCAAATATAGCATCAGACATGCCATGCTCATTTAATATTCCCCAGGTTGCCCAGAGAGGTGGTAGAAGCCCCAACCTTGGAAACATTCCAGGTCAGGTTTGGATGAGGCTCTGAGCAATCTGATCTAGTTGAGATGTCCCTGCTCCCTGCAGGGGGGTTAGACTAGAGTACCTTTAAATGTCCCACCCCAAACTGTGCTGTGATGCTATGGTTCCATGATTATTAAATGTATCCATTTTACACATAAGCTGAGGTGGGTTTGTTCCATCTCAAAGCCATAAACTCCATCTGGATGTTAGGTTTCAGTCTCAATTCTTTCCACCTTAAATGACTCCAATGGGCAAAATTAGAAAGAGTTTCTGGCTTTATTCCATGCAGTATTTATACAGTTGCTTTAAATACACACATACACACAGTGTAAGCAAGACAAACTATTGCTCTTCAAGACACTTTCCAAATCTGCTTAAAATACACCTGGAAGCATTGAAGTTTAGCATGGGGGAAGAGTAGCAGCTTGGTGTGTAAGGAAAAGATGATCCTAGCTTGCTACTCTCCATTTTTTGATGGAGATGGGATAAAGATGACAACTCTGGACTTCCCTCGGAAAGTGAAGCAGCTGCAAGCCTCCTAGAACTCAGGAACATTTTGAGACCCTTTCCCTTACATATGGTGGAGAGAAAGAATTTATTCTTTGGTTAATACTGGGCATGTTTCTGCAGCAGCGGAAAGCTACATACCGGCAACTTAAATTCCCCAATTTCAGGTGTGTTTGTCGAAAAGCTGCCACATGAACTCACAACAGCTTGGCAGGTTCATTTGGATAGGACAAAGAGGTGTGGAGTTTCCATGGGTAGATGGTTGGCTCATTTTTTTTGTCAGCCAGTCTCTCACTCACTTCATCTGAGGTTGTCTGGCTATTTTCTTTGCAGAAGAGCTACAGGACTAATGTGACTGAATGAATCCATGAAAAAAAAATCACAGCTGCAAAAAATTTACTGCACTGTTTCCCTTAGAATTATGCTCATTTTTTCCTTGCACTTAGGACAGCTTTCCATATGTATTCTTGACTTTTCAGAGACAAATAATGTGTGTAATCCATCCAACTATTTCTGACTGTGGTTCAGATAATTAACATCTTGAAATTTTCAACAACATCACTGTCTACAGACACTTGGTAAGTTCAAATTGAGCGAGTTCATAAAAGAACAGAAACTCTCTATACTCACTCTTGTCTCCTGTTACCAATGGTGAAAATAGGCCCGGACGAATCAGGGACAATTTGGTTCCACTTTCAAATATCTCCCTTTCAGTGCAGAAGTTGCTAATTTCTTACTCTTACCAAATCTCAGCCTGCTGCTCTTTCTGCAGCTGCCACACTAAAGTTGCTCTAGGCTTTACCCTGAGCTTTGTCTCTCTCTTCATGTTTCCAGCTCCTGAAAGACCCAACTGAAGATGCAAAGCTATTACTTTGGGCAAAAAAAAAAATAGTCATAAGACACCTTAGACTTGTTAAAATTACAGCTTTAGAATAAATGAGAATAATGCAATGACTTTAGTTTGCTCAAACTGACCTAAATGAAACTTTATTTCGTTATTAGCTTGTTCCCATCTCATGGTTGATTCAAGTTCAGTGAAAGATCTCCAGCCTTCTTGGATCTTCACAGCAGCTCCTGTTGCTGCTCAGGCAGTTGTTACCAGGTTTCTCTTTGTTTGGTGTGGGGGGTGAAGCTAGCAGGCAGATTTGCAGGACCATGGGCTGGAGTCAGTAACACAAGTATCCCATAGCAGCAAGTACCTTGTAGCAGCTCACCTTTAAATAAGAGCCTTTCTTCAAATAAGCCATAAGAAAACATGAAATATTTGTAGGGAATTACCTTCAAAACCAGATTCAAAACCACAATTGTGGCAGAAACCATGCTCAAAAATCAAAGTAGACATCTTTCATAACTTAATCATTTTCAAGGTCTTACTGTACAACATCAGCAGAACTTCTCCTTCTGTTTAATATCTCCAGGAAACAACAGCATGTGACAAAAGGTTTGAAGTAAACCACATCTATCTTTCCAGCTGATGGTAACAGAGGTAAAGGTCTATGTGGTCTCATTTGTTACAAATCCTCCATTTACTTTAGCATGTGATGAGACTGAGTTTGAATCCTCTTTTTCCTCTGTCTTCTCCACATCTGTCTTTGTTTTGACCCGATGTCTCCTGTAAACACGGTAGCCTGGGGACAGGTATAGTTTATAGTGTTAAACAAATGATAACAACTGCCTGAAGAAAGACATTCTAGCAACATAGACCCATGCCACATTTTTATTCCTTCTCTTGCTATAACATTCCCACACCTCCAGACAGTTTCTCTAAAGCTATGCTTAAGTAGTTTATGCCAACATCAAAAGTACATCTGGAAGAAAATAGTGGAAATTCTCATTTGGTGTTTGGCTGCTTTGTGTTCCTGTTGTGTGTGGTGACTTAGAGGACACAGAGGCATCAGAGCATGTCCAGAGANAAAGTGCTGTCTGTCTCCCTTGGGAAGCCTTTGGGCTCTTAGCTGGGTCTGTAGGACTGATCCTTCTTTCTGCTTGAGTAGTGCTTGGCAGAGGCTGAGAGAAATTGGTCTGTCTCTCCCCATGGCATCTCCTGCCAGGGAGGTCAGAGGTGGGGCTGCATCTCCCAGGCTCTGTCCCTGGGGCAGGGCTCTGGTGTTGGGTAAGATGGCTGGTTTGGGAGTGGGAGCTCAAGTTTCAGAGCTAGTTTTAGGTGTGAGCCACAGGAAGAAGGCCCCAGTCCTTGGTATGTTACTTGTAGTAGCAGCAGTGCAACCCGTGAGAGGAGTTATGGGGAAGGACAAAGGGACTTTTGCCTCTAGTGGAAGGTATTTTCTCACACTAGCCGTGAAGCTAATGCCTGTTCTCTCAACAGCTGGTAGGACAGGGAGTTTGTGGATGTTTGCGGGGACATCCTTGGTCAAGGGTTATAAGAAACCTGTGCTCAAAATATTCTTATGCACCCTGCTGTAGGTAGTGGAGATTGCCTCGCTTGTGCTGAAAACAAAAGGGTCTTTCAAACCTTGAACTGAGCTTTGTATGTTCCTAGTTATGTACAATTATCAGTTGGGTCATTTACTTAACTATATTCCACTTGATTATTTTTGTCCCTTCTTGTTTTCTCTATGTCCATGAAAATGAGACTGATAATAACAATGATATAATAGAAAACACTTATAGTTTACCTCCTAAAATTAGCATTGCAAACAAGATCTGGAAGATGCTGTAGATGAGTGGGAAAGTAAACATCAGTTCAAGTTGCTCAGGACTGAAGGAGAGCTGCACTATAGTTGTACAGAGCTGGGTGTTCTGCATGCCAGTTTCCAGAGACACTGTACGGCATCTAAAGGGAAAAGGACAAAGACAACTGTGAAATAGCAGCCTCTGGCTCCTGGCACTTCTTAGTAATCTGGATAAGCAAGAAACATACAGGAATGTATGGCTAGGCTTC
>VWZO01004312.1:0-16747 GCA_013396975.1 Bucco capensis
GTCATCAGCTTCAACACAATCGATGCCCTCACCTCTGCTTCTTTGACACATCTTGTCTCCCATTTTCTTGCTTCCCTGCAACAACTGTAGGAACACCCTGGCTGTGCCCAGGCACTGAAATCCCAAAGCCTGGTTGCTTCCTTAATGTTTTGCTCCAGGTGCTCACATCCATAAGGACCTCTTGTCCCTGGACAGACGACAAGAGGGCCCCCACACTTCACGGAGATTTGCTGGCCAAACAGACAGGATTTAACCTTCCCTGCAGACACTTTGGCAATGCTTCTCTCCGACCTCTGCTTGCAAGGGAGGTGACCAAGGTCAGGTTGGACAGAGCTCTGAGCAGCCCAGTCTAGCTGAAGATGTCCCTGCTCACTGCAGGGGGTGCTGGACTGGATAACCTTCAAAGATCCTTCCAACCCAAACCATCATATGATTCTCTGATTCTCCCTGGGGAAGGCTTCTGTAAACTCCTCTATCCTGCTGTCATTGTGCAAGTGGCCACACAGGGGTGCCAGAGACTGCCTGTCTGTAACCATCATTCCTCTGCCGGGTGTCAAACTGCCGCCATCGCCTGCAGCCGCAGCCCAAAAACTTGTTCTTTCAGGAACGCGCTCCAGCATCCTGGACTCTGTAGACTCTGTGGATCTTGCAAGCTATGACAGGCAAGCATGCAGCACTGCTCACAATATCAGAGTTATGGTCTGCTATGGGTCTCACCGTCAATTTTCAGCACAAAGGACGGGGACTACCAGGATTCTCTACAATAGCCCACAGGAGTTGCAAACCAGCCATTCAAATTATACAGGAATAAGAAAAGAAAAACGTTGAATGCTGTTTACCCAAGTTCTATCACTTCAGAGTAACGTTTTCCTGTTTTGTTATCAGAAGGTTGTATTTGCAGGTAAAAGAGTTTTACAGGGCCTAAAGCAAGTAATAAGGAACAACTCATAGTTTTAGAATCACAGACTCATTGAATTGGTTTGGTTGGAAGAGATCTTTCAGATCATCGAGTCCAATCATTAACCTAACACTGCCAACTCTGCCACTAAACCATCCCAAGTGCCACATCTGCATGTCTTTTAAATATCTCCAGGGATGGTGACTCCATTACTTCCCTGAGCAGCATTTTCCAGCATTTCCATTTTTCATAACATCCAACCTAGACCTCCCCTGGTGCAACTTGAGGCCATTTCCTCTTGTCCTATCACTTGCTACTTGGGAGACGAGACCGACACCCACATCACTACAACCTCCTTTCAGGTAGCTGTAGAAAGCAAGAAGGTCTCCCCTCAGCCTTCCTTTCTCTAGGCTAAACAATCCAAGTTCCCTCAGCTCCTCCTCAGACTAGAGGAGACTCCTGCTCTAGACCCTTCACCAGCTTCATTGCTCTTTGGACACATTCTAGCACCTCAATGTCCTTTCTTGTAGTGATGGACCCCAAACTCAACCCAGTCACAGAATCATTAAGGTTGGAAGAGACCTTTAAGATCAAGTTCAACCACCTACTTATCACCACCATGCCAGCAAACCACATCCCCAAGTACCACATCTATACGCTTCTTAAACACCTCCAGGGATGGTGACTCCACCACCTCCCTGGGCAGCCTGTTCCAATGCTTAACAGTGAAGAAATATTTCCTAACATCCAACCTGAACTTCTCCTGGTGCAACTTGAGGCCATTTCTTCTTGTCCTCTCACTATTAACCCCCATCTAACTGCCCTTTCAGGCAGTTGTAGAGAGAGATAAGGACGTGCAGTCTTACAAACACCAAGCACTTAAGGAAATCCTGAACCCTAGACTGATCTTATGAGAAAGACAAGAACATAATTTTTGGCCTTCCATGAGGAGTTACAAATGTCTTTCATTAAGTCCCAAGAAAGAAGGATTAACTAGTCCTTGGGATGAAGCTTGTTTTGAAGTATGCATTACGAATGTAGGCTAGACATTCCCCAGCTGCAAGCACGATGCATTTCATGCCACTGAGAGATGATGCAGGATTCAATAGACTTGCACATGATCTCAATCCTGACAATCCTGGCTCTTTATTTATCCAGATAACTTGCTGGCTGTTCCTTGGCCTTTGCTTACTTGTCGTCCTCTCTTATTTACCTTCCCCCTCAAGCTTCAGAGGAAGAGAACATTACCTGGACTACAATTATTAAAATACAATTTCAAAGAGCAGTATATAGCTTGCCAAACGTGTGTTTAAGCAAAGGCATTGCAAAAGGCACTTTGCAAAGGCAAGGAAGAGTCGAGGCAGCTGAAGAAGCTTAGGATAGGGGAGAACAGCTGTAGCAGCTGGATGAACAAGGAGGGCTCGCTGGGAGGCAAAGACGGGGTTGTTTTTATAAGCTCAGTATGCATCCACAAATCACAGAACTCCTGCCAGTACCTTGACCTCTTGTGTTAATGACAAGGCAGGATCTGCAGGCAATTAAATGAGCAACCAGACTAAACCACTGCCAAATCGCCCAAATTCGTCATAAGTCATATAACATTACTTACAGCCCTGCTCCAGGGCATCACATCTCCTCTTCCTTTTAGAAATAACCACCTTACCCCAAACCAGTTACATTTCTAGCCTTCAAAAAAAGAAGGAAGGAAAGAACAGTAGAGAAACCTGGAAAACATGAACTAAGTTTAACCTTACAGTTAAAGAACAAACAAACCAACCAAACCAACCAACCAAACCGAAAGAAAAGATGACTGGAAGAGTCGAAGTAGGGGGAGGTGGCAGGGTGGGATGGTAAGGGTGTTGACTTGTATTTGAATATTTGGGGTTGGCAGTGCTCTCTGTGACATTTCTGTTCAAGTCCAGCCGATGATATCCTGGAAGTTTTGGAAGACACTGTTAGATGACTTCTAGACCAAAACTGTGCTGTAGTCCAGAGAGTCCAGCCATTCCTGGTCTGCCATTCCTGTGGCTTGTGATATTTATTTTTCAACCTCTGTTCAGAGATTGAGCAAAAGGTAACTGAGGCCTGACATCCCTGCTATCACCCTTGTCCTCCAGCCAGCCTTGGAGACCCAGAGCAGCATGCTAGAGTATGGTTTCAGCACTGTGGAAGGTAGCACATTCTCCAAAGTCCTCATGGTCATTTCAGGCATAGTCTTACTTGGGAACAAATCCACAGAAAGTTTCTGTCCCCACCCAGCATTTCTAGCATGTAAATACCAAATCACTTCTTCACATGATGAATGTAAGCCTGTGAGGTTCACAAGGGCAGGAAGAGAAGTGCTCCTCTGCCTGGGTGTCCTCATGCAGGCAATGCAGGAGGCCAGGAGAGAGATGCAGACAGTGCATCAGAGGTGTGCACCACAGTTGCAATGCTCAGGCACTAAGCTTAATTGCTTGGACCAAGATTAAGATTAGGCAGGAACATTGATCTGCTTCAGGGTAGGGAGCTTCTACAGAGGGGTCTGGACAGGCTGGATTGATGGGCCAGGGCCAATGTGAAGAGTTTCAACAAGGTCCTGCACTTGGGTCACAACAACCCTGTGAAATACTACAGGCTTGGGGATGAGTGGCTGGAATGCTGCTCAGCAGAGAAGGACCTAGGGATATTTTTTGACAACCAGTTGAACATAAGATAGCAGGGTGCCCAGGTGGCCAAAAACGTCAACTGCATCCTGGCTCATATCCAAAACAGCGTGTCCAGGACTACGAAAGTGATTGTTCCCCTGTGCTCATCACTGGTGAGGCTGCACTTTAAATAGTGAGTTCAGTTTTGGGATCCATTAGGACAAGAAGGACATTGAGGTGCTGAAGCACGTTCAAAGAAGAACAATGAAGCTGGTGGAGGGTCTAGAGCACAAGTCTTCTGAGGAGGAGCAGCTGAGGAAACTGGGATTACTTAGCCCAGAAAAAAGGAGGCTGAAAGGAGAACTTCTTGCTTTCTACAGCTACCTGAAAGGAGGTTGTTGTAGTGATGTGGGTGCCAGTCTCTTCTCCCAAGTAGCAAGTGATAGGACAAGAGGAAATGGCCTCCAGTTGCACCAGGGGAGGTTTAGATTGGATAGTATGAAAAATTTCTTCCTGAGAAGGGTTGTCAAGTCCTGGAAAATGCTGCCCAGGAAAGTGTTGGAGTCACTATCTCTGGAGATATTTAAAAGATGGGTAGAGGAATATGGTTTAATGCTGGACTCGGCAGTGCTGTTTTAGCAGTTTGACTTGTTGATCTTAAACGTCTTTTCCAGCCAAAATAATTCTATGATTCTTTTATTATGCCAAAAGCAGACCTTGAGTGCCAGGTTTGGATATCTCCAGACTGTGAGATTGGAACAGGGTACGACAGCCACCAGCTGTGGGCCTGTCATGAGCAGGAGGAGGCACCAGCCAGTAGGACTGAGATGAGATGGGAAGAAGAGAGAAGTTATTGAGTGCAGGTTAGCTATCTGTTTAGGGTATGGCTCAGAGCCAGCTGATTAGGTCTGGAGCTGCAGGTCTCCAAATGCTACTGTTTGAGATGTTTTGCTGAACCAAAGCAGATAAAAATAAAGGCAAGCAGACAAAACATCACCTGCTTGACTAACAAAGCACATTACTAACTAAGGGTGGCCTTGGAGAACCAGATTAGTGTGGCACAGCTGTATTTGCTGTGATGATCATCCTGCAGCCAAGGACTTCCAAAGCACTGCTCCAGCTTTTCCCCTGACAGCTTCCCTCTCATTGAGGCCCTGAAAAGATCTTTATATTCTACCTAGTGCCTTATTCTACTTAAGGCATAAATGTGTCTTTGGGATTCCTAACCCTTTGCCAGCTTGAAATATATCTCATACCTTTAGAGGGGGACACAGGAAGAAGATGGGGTTTCTATAAGAAGGAAAGTTTTACTGCTATCCCACCTTCTTTTTTACCATAAATGAATAAACATGGGAAAACACATCACTACAACATACTACTTCATCGTCTAAGTTGCTCCCAGCATTGTTTACAATATCATTTTTCAGGTTTAAGTAAGTCTTCTCCCTAGGAGATCCCAGCACAGCTCTCAGTCACTAAGCCTCAAAAGATGGACAGGTAATTTACAGCAACCTACTCCTTCTTCCCTCAGATAGTGGACTCACCATCCCTGGAAGTATTTAAAAGACATGTGGACTGGCACCTGGGGACATGGTTTAGTGGCGAACTTGGCAGCAGTCTTTTCCAAACGGAGTGATTCTATGGTTCTATGACTCTGCCCTTCACTTACTCTCAGGGCAGCACGTTATCCACTGCCTCACTGCAGAAATAGGGAAGCTGCTCCAGACTTGAAGAGCTCCTGAACCCCACTGAAAGCCCACAAAGCTAAAACCTTCTTTTTTATGCCAGATCCATAAACTATCTTCTGCTGAGCCTTGTCCTCAGCCAGAGCAGCCTGTCTCTTTCCCCAGTGTCTCACATTATGCATCTAGTTTTTATTTTCTTTCTGTTTTTGCTGCTCCTGGGTCTCCTCCTTCAGCCCTGGTCTGCAATTAGAAGTCCAGGTCTCTTCCATTTCCCATGGAGAGAGTCACCCCAGCCAGAGGGGGGATTTCAAACCTTAATCTGTGATGTGTCTCACCCTCAGTCCTTGGTCTTGCTTAAACTTTACCAGTTCTTTCTTGTGGCTGGGAGGAGAACTCTTCTCAGGAGGTATCATCAAGAGACTTGGGTAAATCTGGAATGCAGGTGCCATTTCCAGCAGTGTATGTTTCCCTGGAGCATTTGGCTGCCTTCTAATGGGAAAATTGTCTGATAGGATGTATCCAAGGGCCCAAAGCTCTGAGCAATATGAAAAACATTATGCCTGAGTCTGCCTTTTGAAGCAAGTAAGTGACATAGTTTGGGTTTGGTTGTTTTTTTTTTTGTTTGTTTGTTCTTGGATTTGTTTTTGTTTTTTAGAAAAATAACTGGAGGTACGAAGATGTGGAGAAATGAAACAGTCCCATAGCAAAATTTTAGATATCTTCCAGGCTTCTAGTTTCTGTCATCCTTTCCCATTTCTTCCTGTTGGACTAGAGAAATGCTGTACACAGCTGGAATACAGCTCACATGAAAGATGCTGCATATCATACCCTCTCACTGTACACCAACACTCACCAATGTGACCTTGGTTAAAATTGGAAACCATCCCAGATCTTTTCTCTTCACTAATATATTTAGAAGCCTTTGCTGAGGCTGGCAGAGCAGTGCAAACATGCACACTCACAGGGTGTCAGAATAAACATACTGTGATAAATAGCTTAGGAATTGCAAGGCTGCAGTAGAGCAGCAGGTGTGGAATTGGACTGTGCCTGAGGATCCAAGAGTCATCTTCTGGACCTTGGGTACAAGCTCACTGAGAGACAAATGATATAGTGCCTGTCCAGAGGCTGACCAGAGATGCACATGCTGGGTCTGAGGGAGCCTTGTGTGTTTGAAATAACATCTCTCTGACAGGGAAAGGCTGAGAGACCTGAGACTGCTTAGCCTGGAGAAGACTAAGGGGAAATCTTACCAATGCTTATCAGTATCTAAATGGTGAGTGTCAAGAGGATGGGGACAGACTCTTTGCATTGGTCCCAGAGAGAGGCTCAAGGGGCAATGGACACAAACAGGAACACAGGAAGTTCCATCTGAACATGAGGAAAAACTTCTTTACAGTGACAGCACAGGAACAGTCTTCTCAGAAGGGTTGTGGAGTCTCCTTCTCTGAAGAGGTTCCAAACTCACCTGGTCACAATCCTGTGCAAGCTGCTCTAGGTGATCCTGCTTTAGCAGGAAGGTTGGACTGGGTAATCTCCAGAGGTCCCTTCCAGCCCTACTGTTCTGTGAATTTGTGACTCTGTGATTCAGTAATGTACTTTGCTGGTAGGTGCTGCTTGAAGACACATTTCTGAGTTGTACAAGCTGATGCTCAAGTTTTTGAAGCCTTGCTGAGATGAATGTCAGCGTTAGCATCTCTTATATATTTCCCAGATCATTTTGGCACTAGAGTGAAATATCTCCTTCAGGAGCTTAAGTGCTGTGAGCAGCAAGCAAGGACCTTGCTGGGGGATGGTTTTCCTACCCTGGCTATACTGGAAGTGCCTGATAAAAGTTATGAGTTGTAACACTTCAGATTATCAGGACTCAAGGGAAACCTTCAGGTGACAGACACAAGGGCAGCAACCACCTCCTACCAAGACCGATAAATCTATGCATTACCTTCCCAAACCTTGCTTAGGGTGCATACCACTTGAAAAGGGGATAGTTTCTCTCATCTAGTTCTCCATCCCCTTTTGATGCAACCACCATTTAAGCAGGAATGTACAGGTGTGTAGGAGCCTGCTCGACAGTTGGTCATGACGCAGGTGTTATAAACTAATACATGCAGCATAGCTATGTTTAAAATAATGAAACTGAAATTGTAGGCATATCTAAATAGAGAAACTTAATGACATCCAAACACAGCTGAGTAGTTGTAACTCTTCTCATGCATGATCTAAGTTCACAACAAGTGTCAGGTATCTCAGACTACTAACTAGTGGTCACTAACCTGAGGGATACAAGTGTAGAGTACATACAGAGAAACCACAACTCTGCCAGTGAATGCTAACTTGTGTATCTCAATATTCCATCCTTTTGACTATGAGAGATGTGCAAGACTAAAACCACTCAGAGTGTTGTCTGCTTGTAGAGCCTCACTGATGCCTACAAAGAGCTCTACCTGTAGGCACTGGTGGTATGCCTGCTTATGGATAAGCTTGGAGGACTCCTCCATGTCTAGAGTCTAGCTGAGTGATTAAGGATGACTGAGATAAATTCATTTCTAGCATACGTGAAGTAGGTTGACAAAGACATTTTTAAACATGGTGATTGATTGTTGATGAGAGGTACCATCCTGGTCCAGGCTATACGGACTTGTATTTGCTGTGTATAACAGCACAGAGAACCTCCTTGGTGCTGATCACAACGTCATGGTGTTCAAGGGCCATGCAGACATACATGCTTCAATCAGCCTTGACGAACTGCCTCAAACCTTACCTCAAAGTGTTCAGTTTTCATGCTGGTTTCACCCCTTGGCCTTTTACCCAGCAGTATTATCTCCAAACGCAAACCACTTAGCACATTATTAGTCTGTTCCTGGTTGTTTTAAACCAGCCACCAAGCCCTCTCAGGCACCTGCCAATTGATAACCCATGCTCATCTGGTTGCTGTTATCTGCTGGCTGGTTTTATATGGTCTTCTACTTGTATCTAATTACTAGCATCCAACAATGTACTTGCAGAGATTTTTGCTCTACACTGGGCAGATCCTTGGCTGAGATCTGCTTGCAATACTACATCCAGCTGCAGTGAAGTAGTACTGAGAAAATGACAGCAGCAATAATATGCTTATACAATGAGTCATTAATAAAGAGAAAAGTGCTTAGAGGTGACAAAGTTCCTATCAAGCTTAACAACATTAGGCCTGTTTAGTTATGTTTAAGAGATAATTGCTCTAGTGACATGTTCACATTTCTAAAGTGCAAAAACAATAGTTCGCTTTTGCAAATATTAAGACATTTCGTTTGGGGGAGGGAAGGAGGGAGGGAGGGAGATCAGCTTGAGGAAATGAAGGCACATGCCTCACTGACCTAAAAATGAGGATTTTTATCTTGGAGTACATTTAAAAATAGAAATAAGAAAAACAAATAAAGCCCCCAGAGATCTTCCCTGTATACGCTCCTGCTGTCCATCACCATCAGAACTGCTTGAGAGTGGTTTGGTATCTCTGCTGCAGAGATAACTCACCTGAGCATGTTATCAGGCACTAGAAACCTCCAAGGTCACAGCTGCCAGCCCAGGCACCCTGCTAATGCCTGGTAATGATCTTGAAGGATCTTTTCTTGGTGGCTTAAACTGATGGAAAGTGTTGCTGCAGCAGTCTCACTGTTGTCTGAGTGCCAGTCAGAGATGAAATGTCATGTAGAAATTCAAAAGCTAAACAGCACCAAAAAAAAAAAGAATCACTTAAACATTCACATTAAATAGTTTGGGATGGAAAAGGCCTTAAAGATCATCTAATTCCAGCCCCCCTGTCATGGGACTAGGGACACCTTCCACGAGAGTAGGTTGCTTAAAGCACCATCCAACCTGATTTTAAACAGGATTGGGGCACCCACAACTTCTCTAGGCAACCTGTTTCGGTGTCTCACCACCTCCACTGTAAAGAATTTCTTCCTGACAATCTAAATCTATTCTCTTTCAGTTTGAAACTGTTATCCCTCATCCTATCACTACATTCCCTGATAAGGATTCCCTCCTCATCTTTCCTGTAAGTTCTCTTTAAGTACTGGAAAGCCACTACAAGATATCCCTTAGAGCCTTTATGTCAAGCCAACCCACCAGGCATTTAGTTTAGGATTGTCCTAGCCAGCTACTTACCTGTCCCCACCTTCTACCCTACTCTGTCTCAGGACATCTCATGAACCTTCTGGGTTTAGGTGACCCAGATATTTCTCTAGCCTGAGGAAGGATTTATGTGCCTGAGAGCTTGTCTAGTTTTTCTGACTCCACCAGTTGGTCTAATAAAAGATAGCATCTCTCCACACACACTGCTGACTTCAAGGAGACCTTGTGTGTAGCTGGTTCTGCCCAAGATAACCTGTCACTCTTCTGTCTTTGTGTTTATCTGTGGGAACAGGGTGTGTGCAGCAGGAGCTTCCCCTGGATCTCTGGGTTTCCCTCCTTCTTCTGCACCTGAATGTGCTCATTGTTTGTGTGCCTTTGTCTGTTGGAGGGGAAGAAGGAGGCCTTAAATGAATTGAGTCAAACAAGTTTTTCAGCTGCATGCAGGTTAGGAGAGGCCACAAGAAAAGAACCACAGCCCTTTGAAGTCAGGCTGCTCCTTTTCATGGGCTGTTTTCTAATTCTGACAGTGAATGATACTTTCTCAGATGGAAATCAGTTCACTGCACACAAGAACAAAGGCTCTCTAAACACACCACTATCTAAGGGCTTGCATTGCAATGACATATTACTGAGGGAAGGCCAGGAGGTAGCTCCAGCTAAATCATGTTTATAATAGGGCAAACCTTCCCCCAGGGCCTTTCACACTAAAAAAAATGCAGGAACTGGGCATAAAAGAGGATATCTCTCCATTCCTCGGAGAGGAATTTGCCATCAACAGACATTAGTAACTAGGAAGAAAATAAATTAACTATTCCAAACAACTCAGGCTGGTGATATACCTTCTACTCCCCAAATATCAGCTTTACGGTTCAGAAACAGAGCAGGGACACCTGAGCTTTTGCAGGGCAGAACTGCATTTGTCCTTAACCTCATTGCCACCAATTGCCACTCTCTGCCAGAGAGAGTGAAAAGAGTGGCAGAGAAAGACAGCCATCACCAGAATGACCTCTTCTGCCAAAACCATTGTGGCTGAGGAGGTGTTGTCCTAGGAATCCTGCTGCTCCCTTGCTTTTCTGTCCTTCAGGGATTTTCTGCTGGAATCTTCCTGAACAAAACAAAAATTTTCCTTTTAATTTTATCACTTGTATTTACACGCTGAGGTGACAGATACTTTCAAAATGCTTGGCCATGTTGGTGACATAACCCATAAAAAGGCATAGGGCCAAAGGTCCACAGCTGAGATATGTGGTCACCAGGCTTCACTGATCCCTGGCAAGTGATGCTAAGGAGGCCACTGTTGACCTGGAAACTCCACACTCATCTCTCCTTGTTAGTCTTGGTTTAACTTTCTTGTTTCCTTCAGTTACAAAGAAGATCCTTGGGCAGAGACGGTGGAATTATGTGCAGTTTTCTGTTTAACTTCAACAGTTGTAAGAGCATGAACTGGGTCTTCTTCTTCTAGAGAAATGCTTAGGCAATGAGTCATAAGCTCACATGTTCTTTCTGTCTCTTTCTCTCCACTAGTTAATTATTTTATACAAAACAGAGAAAGAAGCTGAACAAGCCCTACTCCAGAATAACTTGTCAAGTGGCTTATCTGCTCAGAGCTGGGAAGGGGTCTTCAAGGTCTCCTCAAGCATTTCCAAACAGGTGCACTAAACCATGCATTATTGAGTAAAAAGGTATGGCTTCCACATGGCATCATTTTTCAAGAAAGTATTAGTTTGTACGTTAATCTGCAAGAGATGGTCCAGGAGGATGACTGCATCTCCTTGCTGCCTGTTAGTTGTCTGCTTTCCATGGTCGTATCATCCCCATGGTGTCATTCATCTTCTCCCAGCCAGCTAAGGCAGCTTACACAAGCAGTCATTCAGACCATGACTATGAGAACTCTTCTACAGCATTTTCATGTATGCAAATGAGGCTCTGCAGTTATGTCTTGACACGGGCTGAAGAGTTGGCATCACAAAACCAAGATTTCTTCCAAACCACCGTTGGGCCTCCCTATGGACATTTTGGAAATGCCAGAACTCTTCCTCGGGGTTTTTTAAGAGCCTTTGTGGGATGAGTGACAGAACCTGCAGAAAGGTTAACATCAAAACAGCTCTGGAGCGAGAGCATCTGCAGGAGACATATAGCCAGGGGTTCAGTGTCACTGAATCTGTGCAGTTGTCCTACAGCTAATGTAAAAGTCAGTATTCTGAAAAGGTCAAAAAGACAATTAAGGAGACAATGGGCCAGCCGTTTCCAGTATTGAAACAGATGCTCAGCCAGAACATTTGCCAGTAAGATTGTATTTCCTTAAGTTTTATTAACTGTTAAGTGTTTTTAAGGACGAGATCACAAAGACAATGAACTGAATGACAAGTATAGTCAGGATTCCTTTGCAAATTATTCCCATTGGGTTAGATGGGCATTTGAAAAGCAAAATGGTTTGTTATGATTTTACAATAGGACACCCTGAGCTCATCTCTGGTGATTCTGCCACTTTACTCTGCTCTGGTGAGACCTCATCTGGAGTACTGTGTCCAGTTCTGGAGCCCTCAATACAGNATCTCTGCTTTAACTTGCTGGTGAAGCCAGGTAACCTGCTGGGCTAAGGGAAAACTGAGCAAAGCAGCTGCATTGAATCCACAGCAGGATGATTTGTATGGACTTTTTCTCTTGCAGCAATGCCAGCTTAAAAAATTTCTGCACTTCCCACCCTGATTGCTCACTGCATCACCCTGTCCTCTTCAGCTGTCCTGGCACTAAAGCAGATTAATGAACTGATGCAGGATAAAAATAAAGAATGAAGGATGTTGGGGGTGAGTTCTGATGACAAGAACAGTTTAAATCAGATTACCTAATTTTTCAAAATTCACTTGTGTTTGAAAACACGATTTTAAATGTTGTTTTGCACTAAGAAATCTTTTCTCCTTAGGACATTTATTAGTAACTATTAAAAAGTCAAAAAACTCACAGAAGGATAGGGGTTGGAAGGGACCTCTGGAGATCATCTAGTCCAACCCACATGCTAAATCAGGGTCATCTCAAATAGATTGTACAGGATCATGTCCATGAAGGTTTTGAATCTCTCCAGAGAAGGGTGGTCCACGACCTCTCTGGGCAGACTGTATCTGTTCTCTGTTGCCCTCAGAAGTAGGAAGTTTTTCCACGTTCAGATGGAACTATCTGTGTTCCATTTTGTGCCTGCTGCCTCTTGTCCTGTTTCTGGACACCACTGCAAAGGGTCTGCCCCATCCTCTTGACACCCAGTGTTTAGATACTGATAAGCATTGATAAGATTTCCTCTCAGTCTTCTCTTCCCCAGGCTAAACAGCTGCAGGTGACAGCTGCTCCTTGTCAGTGAGATGCTCCAGCTCGTTCATCTTCTTTCTAGCTTTCTGCTGGACTCTTTCCAGTAGTTACCTGTCTTTCTTGAACTGAGGGAGCCCAGATCTGGACACAATACTCCAGCTGTGGCCTCGCTAGGACATAGTAGAAAGGGAGGAAAATGTCCCTTGACCTCATGGCCACATTGTTCTTGGATATGCCATATATTCTAATTTCCAATTAAATATAATATTTTATTAAACTTTAGTTAGTAGTTGGGTATGTGATCAAAGCAGAGGTCATGGAATACCCATCACCAGGGATTATTTATTACACATGAGAAGGAACTGGGCCAGAAATCACAACTAACCTTGTCCTGGGTGTAGGGAATCAATGAGCCAAACGGTCAAGGTCTCTCCCAGCTCTGTATTTCTGATTCTAGGACAGAAATGCATATTTAGGTCACAATATAAATTAACACCTTTTCAGAGTTTTCAGAGTTTTTCAGAGTTTTAATAAGTAGATGTTTTGCATTATAGAACAATGGATGTTGCACATATATTTAGTCAGTTGTATCAAATCACAAGATTCAGTTGAATTTAATTGAAAGGCAGTGGATAAATAAGCTATTTATCAGTTTATTCAGATTTATTCTCATGGACCTCAGACGTGTGCCCCAGCAAGCTGTTTGGAGAGGGCCACCCTGTTTTGAAGGATGAGCGAGTCAAACCACATGGACACAGGTTGCTCGCAGCTGGAGCTATCAGAGATGAAGCTTAAGTGTGTTGGATAAACAGAAAAGTCAGTTGGTTTAAAATCAACTTAACTGAAGAAAGTCCTATTGTCAGCAACCTGACTTAACAAATGCATGTAGTGACCAGAAAAAAAAATTGTTAGAACTAGTGGATTTTCACACCTTTTTTTTTTTTTTTTTTAATTCCTGAAGGATTAAACTACACTTCATTGCTTATTTCAATTATCAATTCTCTTCTGAGTCCTGGATGAAGAAGTTATTGAGCAAGTAAGTGGAAACAAAGCAAATAGTGTCCCTGCATCTGTGGAAAAGTTGTCTTCTGTCAAAATGTTCATTAGTTCCTCAAGAAACCAGGGCCTCATGTGATTCCCTTCAACTATGACTGTTCCACTGATATGGTAGCATTTGGATATTTGGTAATTAAGGAATTTTAGTAGTGTGTAATAAGCCTAGGGTTTCCAAGAAGTTACAATCCTTTATTTTCAAAGGTGTATGTAATTTAAAGACACAAATCTGCTCTAAGTAGAAACTGTTAAGAGATCCTTATTCGTCTCCATCCTACTGGCTTGCTGCATCTCAAGTAAGAAATGGAGATATGTGACCTGTGTGTAAGGGAGAAGTCCATGGGAAAAAATGAGGCTTGTTCTGCTCCCTGACCTGGATCTTACAGCCATGGTCTGCGCTAGGTAAGCTCTGGAGCCCTCTCAGAAGGAATGATTGAACATCATGCCCAGCAGGTCAAGAGATGTGATTCTGCCCCTCTGCTCCACTCTGGTCAGACCTCACCTGGAGTAGTGTCTAGCTCTGGAGTCCTTACCACAGGGAAGATACAGAGCTGTTGGAGAAGTGCAGAGGAAAGCCACAAAAATGATCAGAAGGCTGGAACATCTTTACTATGAGGATAGGCTGAGAGAGTTGGTGTTCTTCAGCCTGGAGAAACCTTTCAATGTTTAAAGGAGGCTTATAAAAGAAATTGAGACAGACATTTTAGCAGGGCCTGTAGCAATGGGATGAAAGGTAGTTTTAAACTAGAAAAGGGGAGATTTAGACTGCATAGAGGGAAGAAATGTTTTACAATGAGAATTGTGAAACACTGTCACAGGTTGCCCAGAGAAGTGCTAGATACCCCATCCCTGGAAAGCTTCCATGTCAGATAGAATAGGTCTCTGAGCAACCTGATCTAGTTGAAGATGTCCCTGCTCACGGCAGGGAGAGTTGGACTAGATGACCTTTAAAGACCCCTTCCAACACAAATCATTCTGTGATGCTGTAAACATACACACCACCTTCCTGTGGTGCATTCATGCAGACAGTCTGGCTGAACAAAGAGCCCGAGAACATTACTGCCAAGCCAAGCAGCAGAAATGGCCTGGCTTGGTACAACCTGTGTGCAGCATGAATGTCAAGGGCTCAGTTCAATTGCCTAAAAGTACATCTCCGATGCTACTTGACATAGCCTGGTAAGCACGATATAGGGCTCACAGGAGACATGCCATGTTGTTTTGGCTGAAAGCAAGACCAGAGATGATTTCAAACATGTCAGTTAAACACAGGAGACCCTTGTTTAGGCAACTCAGAGGTCCATGGGCCTGAGCTACAGCAATGATCCTCTCCAGTGAGGCTGAGGGTCATGAGACTGCAGTTGTGCCTGTTGCAATTCACACTTTTCCTTGCAGAGCAAACTGTCTTGAAACCTGAAGGACTTCTGGGCAAAGCAGCTCGATGGAGTCAACAGAGAACACTCCAGGACCTCTCAGCTAGAGCAGACCTCACCTGGCTCCTGCCTCATCCACCACTCAGACCCAGGGAGGTATGCATCCAGGAAGTAGGGGCTGGGAAAGGTGTAGGCCTGAAGCTCTTTGTAGTTTTTTCCCAGATACCTTGTGATGCATTAAAATACTATTCACAGCAGGGAAATATGGGCGTGGATTCACAAAGCTTGGAGTGTGGAGAGAGTAGTCATCCTAGCCTCTGCCTTCCTCTCCTCCCCGTTGGGGAGATGCCATTCAATCATCTCAGGCTACTTCATATAAGCAACTTAAATCCAAAAGGCCCTCCTAATGTTCAACTCCCTTTTGCCTTCACAACCCATATTTCTTGACTGAACCTGCTAATATCAGCTTTTGACCCAGGGAAGTCCAGAAACAAGCCCATCTGAGGAACTGGCGTCCATCCCTTTGCATGGATAAGCATAAGTGGGACTCTCAGCAGAATTGTGCTAAAGCTCTTTTTCTCCTAGAGGCAACATCCTCATTCCCAAAGTACATTTCAGCCAATTTACCCTGGCCCAGAGCCTGGGAACAAGACACTATTGCTAAACTCAGACAGCCTCTTGAACTAGGACTGCTGCTTTGTGCCATTTCCCTGTAAGGCACTTTGTGTCAATGCCTCCATTCTTAACAACCTTGCCTCCACTGGATGGCAAAAGTGTGCTTTTGGCATCTGGTTTGCAGTGTTATAAAGAAAGACAATCTTCTCACTGGGACAAGAGACAAGCAGATGTTATTTGCACTCAAGACCACAGGGCATGCTGTAGGGCTTTGTCCAGACACCCAGCACAAGATTTAGATTCAGAGGCAGGGTGCCGGGAGAAGCAGCCCAGAGCTCCAGTCAACTTGCCCTGCATCTCTGCAACACTGGATGGCAAACACTCCCATGAACATCCTGGATCAGTCAGTGCATCTCCATTATATGCCAGCTGAAAGTTGCCTAGACGTGCTCCTGAGGCATCCCTGCTTTCCCTCAGAAATTGCCTCTGGGATTATGGCACAGCGATCAAACTCTCAATCTCTTACTGCTATCCCTGTAGCAGCTGTGAGAAGAAAGTCTCCTTGCATGGGAAGATTTCTTTGCTCAGGAGGTGACCCAGTGTTGAGGACACCTTCCCTTCCTTGGTTGGATAGTCAAATCTAGAGGGTAGTGGTCAATGGCTCAATGTTCAGATGGAGATCAGTGACAAGTGGTGTCCCTCAGGGGTCTGTACAGGGACAAGTGCTTTTTAATATCTTCATCAATGACACAGACAGTGGGATCAAGTGCTCCCTCAGCAAGTTTGCAGATGACGCCAAGCTGTCTGGTGCAGTTGGCAGGATGTCATCCAGAGGGACCTGNGCAGTTGGCAGGATGTCATCCAGAGGGACCTGGACAAGCTTGAGAAGTGGGCCTGTGTGAACCTCATGACTTTCAACAAAGCCAAATGCAAGGTCCTACACTAGGGACAGAGCAACCTCTGTTATCAATACAGGCTGAGAGATAAATGGATTGAGAGTAGCCCTAAAGAGAAAGTCTTGGAGGTACTGGTGGACAAAAAGTTGGACATGAGCCAGCATGGTGCACTCACAGCCCAGAAGGCCAACCATAT
>VWZO01004318.1:0-13864 GCA_013396975.1 Bucco capensis
TTGCCTGTGACGAGAAGAATAGATGAAAAGAGGTGTTCTCTTCAGTGGCCATTCTTAGGAAGGAAATAGCATTCCTCTTTCATGAGGTCTCTGTCAGGTTTGCTGCAGTGTTCTATATACTGGTGGGAAAAACTTCTGCAGTATGAACATTAACTTGTTTGCACAGATTTACAGGTGGCATACCTTGGAAATATAAATTGTTGCAGGCTTTAAATTCTTAATAAAACAGATTTTTTTTTTTAAGCTCTTTTTGGAATCAGATGAGGTGAAATACAGAAAGTGGTGTTGTGTTCATCCATACCATCATAACTTTTGTCTCATTTCTCTGTAAATGCCAGATG
Source organism: Bucco capensis (assembly GCA_013396975.1). Classification (NCBI taxonomy): domain Eukaryota; kingdom Metazoa; phylum Chordata; class Aves; order Piciformes; family Bucconidae; genus Bucco; species Bucco capensis. The sequence goes on from VWZO01004318.1 coordinate 342, forward strand.
ATCCTAGTGCAGTCAGAAAAGCAACTCCAGATACAGGATCAAAACCTAGTCATTGGTTCTACTGTTTTCCAAGAGGGAGTTAAATCTGTCTTTGACAATATGTAATCCCTGAAAATTCAGGGATTAATATTCAGATCAGCTTCCCTGTGAAAGTGGGTCTGAGCTGTCTTAGCAACAGCAACTCATAAGGGCATGGAGGCTACAAGTGTGACCTTGGGACATTGATAATACTTGACTGAGCATTGATTTTGAACCTGGTTTTCCTGCTGTCCTTGTCATTATCTTCATAACACTTCTGCTTTTCTTTTTTTTTTTTTTTTTAGGTAATGATCAAGTTCTTGGTTTGAAATCATACTGATCCAATGCCTGAGATTTCCAAAGAGGAGCTTTCTGCTTTCTTCTGAGCATCTCAGATGGATTTATTGCTAGTGATGGGGGAGAATTAAACTTATTTCATAACCAGAGAGAATCCTAAATTGACACCATAAATGCATTTCAGAGAAGTATTCCCATCGAAATTCACCATTTCCTGCAAACTGCCACTACAATTTGTGGGCCATTCGTGTCATATGTGCTTTAGAGACTTTTCAGAGTCAAGAGAAAGAAAAAAAAAAAGACCTGAGGATAGAACTAATTACCATTTAGTTTGATATTTGCTGCTTTCACCCAGGTACAATAAATTTTAAATGGATAGAAAAATTGATTTTCGCTGGGTTATTTCTTCTTCAGTAAATAAGTTGACATCCAAAATAAAAGGGGAAAGGAGGACAACCAGAAATGCAAGTGCAGTGTTTGGCATGTAAGTCCCTTCTCTACCTGTTCAAAAATAGCCTCAAATTTGGCTTCACAGTGGGTTGTTCTCATGAGGTGTCTGAAAAGTTTGTGCATCTGCTGAGGGGCAACTCACTCCCTCATGCAAAAACCTTGACTGTGTTGTGATGTTTATAACGAAGAGAAGTCATGGGACGGTGTGAGAGTGGAAAGCTTAGGGAATGTGTAGGAGGCTCACTGAAGGATGTTTTTGGCATATGCTTCACAGGCCAAAAGGGATGATCCTAAGCATCTGGGGAATACTCACTGCTCCAGACACAAAGGCAAGGTTGCCTTTAGAAGATACCGATCATTTTTGACCTCCAAGGATTATTTCTGGTAGCTGCAAGGCAGAGTCCAGTATATCACCATCACTTATGAACCCCAGAAAGTGCCTCTCCCATCTCCAGCTGCATCAGGAGTGCTGAGGAGCTAGAGCCACTCTGTGACCACTCACCATTAGCAAACTCTGAAACAACAAACAGCAAACTCTGACAGAGTGAACAGAAATAACATAGTTGAATGAGGATGGGCTGCTGGAGGTCTTTTCAGAAATGATCATTAGCACAGGGATGTTAGGAGTGCTGGTACATTTCCTATTAGTTTGTGAAAGAGCACCAGTAGCTGCTGTGGGAAGACTAGAAATTAGCTGAATGATGACTTTGGGAAAGAAATGGCATGACAACATTCAGAGTATGGAGGGATATTAACAGCAGGCAGGGAGACATAGCTGAGAAAAGAAAATGTGGAGGTGGTGAAGAGGAAGTGGAAATGTAAAGCAGAGTCCACACAGAGAGTTTTCTGTCTGTCTGATCCAGACAGTGGTGTCACTACAAAGTGGTTTGAGACCTATTACCTAGCATATCCTAATATACTGTTTGCACTCGGGTAAATGTCTCTCTCATACACTTGCTTAAATCAACTGCCTCATGGTTCCGGATGTGTCTTTTTCTGTAGCATTTGGCACTGCCCTGTCTCTGAAATTGATGCTAAAATTAACGTTGACTTCAGAAAGGGAAGAGTTAGCCCAGTGCTGGATGGTTTTCTAACTCCCCTCCTCCATGCTTTGAGTAGCTATAGCCAGTGTCATGCTATGACCCTCTAGGCTTCAATGTTGGGCACAAAAGCCAGGATTTCACTTGGGTAAACCCAAGCAGCAGCAAAAACACCATTGCTGATCCATTCCCTCTTCATCTGACAAAGAAGAGCTAATGTCCCCTCAAAATCCTACTCAGATGCAGTCTTTTAGTGGAAGGTGAGCAGATAAGTACAAATAGCTTGAGCATAAGGAGACCAACAATTGTCAAAGATTAATAGCTCTATAGTTTGCTGAAAACCATCATTCATCTTCCTGCTTTACACACATCTTTCTCGTGCTACTCTGATTTGTATTCATCACTCCTACATCTCAGTGATCTTTGAGCCAATCCTGTCATGTCAGTATTGATCCTTTGGCAAAGTACAAAGTTTGACAGAGCTTCTTGAGCTCAAAAATATGTGTTAAGACAAACGTCCTGTTGGTAACCTCAGCTGATATGATTAACTCACTTTAAAGTGGTGTTACGTGTTAGTGTGTAATCCTGCTAATAAATCCCTACACCTACCCAATTTGAAAAGTATTATGTGATCATTGCCTAGAGGAGATCACCTGAGCAACACATTATTTGTCAAAGGCTAAAGAAAAGATTAAAAAAAAAGCTGAGAAATAGAAGAAAAAGCAGCAGGCAATACTGATTGTGCCATCGGTCTGACTTTTCATCAGTAATTAGCAGTTTCTCTCATTCACTGCATTTTCTAATGTTTTATGACACAGCAATCCCTTTCAGAATGTCACTTCTCACGATTTCACTGGAAAAAGAGCTCCTAGTGGCTAAAAGGTAGTTAAAACCAGGAGCACTTTGAGAGCTGGGAGACTCTTCCATCTGTGTGAGTGACCCAGACACTGCATTTCTAGGAGTTTTGTGAGCCTCTGTTCACAGCTCTTCTGATACCCCTGTGGGAGGAAAGTGCTGGAGATGTGGTACTGTTGGTTGAATGCTGTGTCCTCAGAAGCTGACCCCTCTGCCTGAAGAGGGGTCCCTGGAAGCACACTGGCTGGATGCCCCTTGCTCTGGCTGTGCTGTGCTGGTGCAGGAGTGTCTCTTCATCCCCACATGTTATCTCTCTGTGGTGAAACAGAAAAATGGAAACCTGTTAACTCTGGATATTTTAGCACTGTCCAGAACAGGCAGATTAGTAATCTCATCTATCTTTAAATTATTGTAAAGTGAATCAAAACATGTAATCTTGAGGAAAACACCACAGGCATGTGAGTTTTGATGTTAAAAGGTATCCCAGAATTTGGGTCTGCTCACCTAAATAAGTCTCTTCACACTGGGAAAAAAAAAATATTACAGCAATGTGATGACAAAGGGATTATTGGAAGTTCTTGTGGGATGGTTTATTGCAAGGGGTATTATTAAGTGACCTTTTCTCCTATAGAAGTCTAGAGGTGACCTGAAAAACGTAACTGGCTGAAAAAAACAATCTCAAGGCAGCTAAAAGATAACTTGACCACTATAGATGCAAGAAGTCCTTCTTAAAAACAAACAAGAATTCATCATTTTGCAGCACTAGGAGATGCTGATTGCTTCAGCTTTGTTGCCATATAACAGGGTCCCTCCTTTTACACCTCACCTTCTCCTTATCTTTCTTTGACCAGGCCCCTCATCTCCCAAGCACTTCCTGACTCAGTGATGCTCAGTGATGCCAGTCAATCCTGTTGCTTTACCTATTTTGACCAATGGTCCTCCAGGTTTCTTTCTGTCAGCAGATTTCTTCCATTTCTGGGTAACACTATCAGTAAGAGGAAGACCTGAAGATGAAAAAATACCAATACTCTTGTCTTTCAAAAATTCCACTAAAGGTACATCTCTCTCCATTTCTGAACTCACCTATCAGCTTTGTGAAAGCAGCTGTCAGATGCAGCTCTGGATGTCCAAAGCATAATTCCTTGAGATCATCTCGTCTCAGCACCCCTTTGGGCCCAAGAGTAAGGAGAAGAGCAGAAGCAGTTTGCACAGACTAGGAAGAAACATAGCTGTAGAGGATTGACTTCTGATGGCAGCTCTCAACAAGTTAGCTGCACTTTTCTACATGAAAGAGGGCTGGCATTGTGATCTTGCTCTCTCCTCTTTCCCTGCCCTCTTTGTTTCCCCAGCTTCTTGCATGTTGTCATATACAGAGAGCAAAATTATCCTCTTTCCCACTTGTTCCTGCACCATGAAGCACCAAAAAGTCATAATTTTACAGACAGCCCCTGGGCACCACCACGAATTTTACAGCAAATTTAGACCTGTTAAGTTAGGATCAAAGGATATATTTTGAGGATTTACTTAGCAAGAAGAAATAAAAGATTGGAGTTTTATGCATATGTAATGATCATAGCAAAATTATACTTTTTACTTTTCCTTTTTTTTTCTGAATGAGCACACTCTACAAAAAGAAACATGTGGGAGGCTCTGGTCTGCCTATCCTTGCATCCCTGCTATCCTTTAGCAAAGGAAAAGTCTGCTGTCACAGAACTGGCATGCTAAGCTGCATATTTGGTGATGTGGAGCATCGTGTATGAAGTTCTGTCTCAGTCTGTTGCTAAGTTCTTTAAAATGCTTCTGGACAAATACACAGTTATTTCTCCAAGAACACTGGTTCAACTACAAAACTGTCTATTGGATCAGTGAACACACAAATCAGGTGAGATATTTTCTGATGCTCTCTGGATTCCGCAACTTGAAATAATCCTACTGGAAAAACTAAAATCAAGACCGTGGGGAGTAGTTAACATGTGTTTTAGAAGATACATGATCAATGTGTATTTCCTGGCCTTTTTTCCCCTTTTTTCATAGTGCTCTGTTCATTTTGTTTGTGCACATCAGAATTTATCCCTTTTCTATTTAATAAGCTTTCTCCTCTTTATCTGTATACCATTAACTTTATGCCCTTTCTATAGCTGTATGCCACTAAATATCTTCCCATTTATCAGACATGTTTGGTATTTTCATCACCTGTGGCAGGTTGTACTGGTTGAATGTGGCAGATGTACTGGTTTTAGCGGGACTGAAAGAGCAGGTAAGTGTGACCTGGATGATGAGTCCCATCATATCCCTGTTGCAGGTATGGAGTCACTCCTGCAGTCCCAGGCAGAAGAAGGATGACTATGTGCAGACAAGGACTGTTCAAATAGCACAGAAAGTTTTGGGGTTGCTTCACACTATCCATTCCCACTACAATTCCTATCAGCAGCCTGGTTAATGAATCAAAAGTCTTTGAACTGTCAACTGTTTTCCATGAAACTCTTCAAGGAGGAATTTTTGGCTCGTCAGAGAGCTTTTAATAATAAATACATTTTCTGAGTGAAGAAACAGTATGGGAATTTTATCACGTTGCAGTGGTACAATCATATGCAGGGATGAAAAATTGTTCCCAGGGTGACTCGAAAGGAGGGATAAAGCCAGAATTATCACATACCAAGTTACTCCCTACAGCCACATGCCTTGCAGCTAAAACATTAGCAGGTTTAGTAGTAACCCCTATTACTTCTAATGGAAAAAGCGCTACAGGTCTGTAACCATAAATCCTGTAAATCAATATCAGCCCTACTAAAGTCATTCTTCAGCTTCTCAAAGCTGGTGTGCTATCCTGGAGAAGAATACAGGAAAAGTAGGTCATCTTATCCTATGTCATCCTAGTGGCACAGGTCTTACCTCTGTGCCTGGGAAAATCATGGAGCAGATTCTCCTAGAAGTTCTGCTAAGGCATATGGAGGAGAGGGAGGTGATCAGAGACACTCAGAATGGCTTCACTAAGGGTAGATCCTGTCTGACAAACCTAGTGGCTTTCTACGATACTGTGACTACCTCAGTAGACAAGGGACAACCTGTGGATGTGATCTATCTGGACTTGTGCAAGGCCTTTGACACAGTCGCCACAACATTCTACTGGCCAAGTTAGAGAGCTATGGATTGCATGGGTGGACTGTTCAGTGGATAAGGAACTGGCTGGCTGACCGCATCCAGAGGGTAGTGGTTAATGGCTCAAAGTCCATCTGGAGATCAGTGACAAGTGGTGTCCCTCAGGGCTCTGTACTGGGGCCTGGACTGTTTAATATTTTTATAAATGATATCGACAGCAGCATTGAGTGCACCATCAGCAAGTTTGCAGATGACACCAAGCTATGGGGTGCTGTTGATAAGTTGGAGGGGCAAGATGTCATCCAGAAGGACCTAGACAAGCTGGAGAGGTGGGCCCAGGTGAACCTCATGAGCTTCAACAAGACCAAGTGCAGGGTCCTACACCTGGGTCGGAACAATCCCCACTATCAATACAGGCTGGGGGATGAGATGATGGAGAGCAGCCCTGCAGAAAAGGACTTGGGGGTGCTGGTGGACAAGAAGCTGGACATGAGCAAACAGTGCACACTGGCAGCCCAGAAGGCTAATCGCATCCTGGGCTGCATCAAAAGAAGCGTGGCCAGCAGATCCAGAGAGGTGATTTTGCCACTTTACTCTGCTCTGGTGAGACCTCATCTGGAATACTGTGTCCAGTTCTGGAGCCCTCAATACAGAAAGGACATGGATCTGATGGAGCAGGTCCAGAGGAGGGCCACAAAAATGATCAGGGGGCTGGAACACCTCTCCTATGAGGACAGGCTGAAGGAGCTGGGATTGTTCAGCCTGGAGAAGAGAAGACTTCGGGGGGACCTACTAGTGACTTTCCAGTACTTAAAGGGAACTTATAAGAAGGCTGCAGAGGGCCTGTTTGCAAAGGCCTGCAGTGAAAGGACAAGGGGCAATGGTTTTAAACTGGAGAGGAGGAGATTCAAATTGGACATTAGGAAGAAGTTCCTCACCACAAGGGTGGTGGAACACTGGAACAGGTTGCCCAGGGAGGTGGTTGAGGCCCCATCCCTGGAGGCATTCAAGGTGAGGCTTGATAGGGCTCTGGGCAAGCTGCTCTAGTTGGGGATGTCCCTGGCCACTGCAGGGGGGTGGGACTAGATGACCTCCAGAGGTCCCTTCCAACCCTAACCATTCTATGATTCTATGATTCTATGATTCTATTCTGCACAACACTTTAAGAATATATCCAAACAGGAAGGGCATCGTGCACTGTATAACTGCCTCAGTCATGACTTCCATGACAGTTCTGATAGAAAAGGTTTATTACAGGTTAATCCAAGATTTTAAATGTTTCATGCCTAATGAAGTCATGGTGGATTTCAAGTAACTGAAATAACTGATGGCTAGAGGCAACCCTCTGCCCTTTGTTAAGTAAAAACTGATTGCCAGTCACTAAGGCAATCTATCAAAAACCTGTTAATAATCTTTTGCAAATTATTTGTATGTTAGCCTCAATGAAAACTATGACCTACATTTAATTTCTAAACCTTCTTCATCTGCAAAGCTCTCTGTTTTGCAGAGAGCAGTTGCTGTCTCTACTTACTTGGACCTCACAGCAACATTCACCAGTTTCAGGCAAGATCTATTTCACCACCCCTGTTATTCTAAAAGAGGATTTTGGTTTTTTCCATAAAGAAGAAGAAAATTGGCTGCATGTTCATGTGGAGATAGCAAGTAGGAGATGTTTCCAGCCAGAAGACAGAGCCAGGATGGGTGAGGCACTGTGCCTGCCAGGCACCGAGTCAGGAGCAGATACATGCTCCTCCAGATGACAAAACCACCTGCCCCTGGAAAATGCATGTGCACTCTGACTAACTCATTAAACCTACGCTGTCTTGTCATTACTCCTCTGAAGTAAAGTGAAACCAGCCTGTCTGTCTTCACAGAAGGAAAGAGCATGACAGAGGGCAACGAGGTAGTTTTCATGGCTTGGCTCACCAAGCTAGGAAAAACCCCATCCACCTAATTAGGAAATCAGATTTTTTCTGAACATCAGTTCAGATCATTAGAAAACATGCCATGGAAAAATCATGGAGAGATGCTTGGGAGAAAACTAGTTTCCACCTTTTTCTACACCTCACTGGGTGCACTATGAACTTTTTAAGGAGTAACCATCTCCAATTAGCAAAGTAGAGCACCAAGGATGCAGGTGGCCAGGAAGGAACTTCAGCAACCTACTGTGGGGGGGGGGAGGAGTTAATAGCAAGGCTGGCACGAGGGCTGCAGTTTGGGAGGAGAGGTGTGCTCAAGGGTCCTTGGGGAGCACAAAAGGGATGGTTTTTTTCTCCAATTTATCTTGTGTTCAACCTTAGGCTGAAAAGAAAAGCTCCTATTTTGTTATGTTGCTTTTTCTTAGGTAAAATACCTCTTGAGAAAAGTTTTAGGATAGTTTTTCCGTTATGTTCCCTTCTCCTTTGTATGTTTACAGAGCCTTGCCCAAAAGCCCAACAGCACTGGATGGGGTCATTGATGAGGAGGGGTCCTATAGCAGGACACTGTGATTTTTCTCAAGTTCTGCATGAGGCATGGGGCATTTATTTTCAGATGCATCCTGCCTTTTATCCTCTCTCTGCTCATGGATCCCTCCACTGTATGTCACTCATGATCCACAGCTTGGCAGTCTGTGCATCCAGGCCTTGACTAATGAGCCTCTGGGCTGTTGGCTTCACACTGTCCCTGGCCTCTTCCCCCAGCCCAAAGTGGGAAAATACATGAGTTTCCAAAGCACCAGCATCTGGAAATCATGGGGTACATGAGACTATTAGCTTCTGCATTGGGTTCTGATGGGTTTTTTTGTTCTCAGCAAAGCTTTTTGGGGCCTGGAGACCTTGCGAAGGGTAGCGCCTTCTCTCTTCTCATCTCTTTCCCCCTGTACACTGCTCCAGCCAAATGCACCCCAACCAACAGTCAAATATTGTAGCCTGATGTGACCTACTGTGAAAACTAGAGTTTGGACAATGATCCACTTTCTAGTTCTTCTGGGTGGAGATCTGCCTGGCACCATGGTTAAATGCCATGTGCTGGCATGTTTGCTCTTGCTGTCAGTAACTGAACTACATCAGCAAAAGCAACAGGAGGAAACCTGAAGAGGAGAAAAAAAAACAAACAAAAAACCTTGTATGGACAAGGCCAAGGAGTTTGATGTGCTGGGCTGCCCAGGATGCATTTACAATCTGCTTGTCATAAACTAATAGGGATCCTCAGCCATCTGCCATGTTACAGAGCCTGGCAGAATAGTGTAACTCTGCTATTTGGCCTTCCAGCATCTTTTTTCTTCCATTTATTTTCCATATCTTGCCTTTCCTTGCTTTTAACCTTGGATTTCACTTTCCCTCTCTGGTTTCATTTTTGCTCCATGCATAAGGAAGCAAGGTCCAAAGCAGAGCAAGGCAGAAGGGTAGCTGTGGCTCCTTCCCATGTAGGCTTGGCAATAAAGCTGCTGGCTTTCATTGAGGGAGATATCTGTATTTCTGTTAATTCTTTTTTCTTGGAAAACATGTGGCAAGTTCCTCTGTGGAGTTTGCCAATGGTGAACTTTCCCAAGCTGCATAATACATTAATCCTATTATTTTGTAACACAGTCTTCAAAATCTGTCCCTGGCTGGCTTTAACTGATTCCCCTATCATTTAAGTCAGACCTCCTGGATAATGGATGTCTGTGTTTTTTGCCACTGAAAGACAGAGCAGGGATCCATTTGTTAGTTGGATCATTGTGTTATTTTGGCCTTAGGCAAGTGACAGAGAAGGGAAAAAGGAAGATGTTAGTTTGTATGTATGCACAGGCTTTCAACCATTTTCCATTTTCATCAGGAACATATCCTGCTATTTTTCACCCATCTCAGCACTCCTGCCATGGATTTGGCTGTTCACATTTGGCAAAGATAAGACATTTTCTTTTTACATGGCAACAGGATTGGGCCCAATGTCCTTCAAGTCAAATCTGGACTAGTCTCTTTTGCTGAAATAAGGACCCTTCTGAAACTACACCAATATTTGCAGCTTTTCAGATCTGCACAACATTCAGAATCAAAAATAGCTAGTAGTTTCTTCTTTCTTTTTTTGTTTCCTCTTGATATTCTAGGCTTGCTTGTGGTTAAGACACGAAACTGAGGGAATAAACTAGGCTGAGAGAACAGCTTTCTGTGGTATTCCTAGCTTACATGAAGTGATAAATCACACACACACCCCCCCCCCCCCGNTGTCCCTATCAAATTCTTTCTGCTGCTTTTTACGCTTTGTTCCATTTTAACACAATTGTTCGATATAAACCCAGCAATTTAAGTTAACTTTGAGCATGTTACCTTGTTATTATATCTTTTTAAAATCAATTAGCAAATTAAAGTTTGATGTAAACCTAGCATTGTTTCTGTTTCACTTCACCCTCTGACAAGAAAATAAATGTGCACTCCTGTGCTTTTCCTGTTCTGTCCCAGAGTAGTTATGTCAACTTTACCTTTAGTCTTTGGCAACTTCTTTCTCCAGGAGTTTGTGATTTCGTATTGAAGGCTGCTCTGACATGACTCTGTGTGTAATGAATCATTGTGTAACAGTATATGCATACCATGAGATATTCAAGAGCTGAGTGAGGGAATACATGGAAAAATTAAAAATCTGTGGTGTAAAACTAAGCATTAAAACCCCACAACGTTCAACTGCATCTGTGATTAAATGATGCAGGTTTGATGTGGGAGCACAGTCTCTGAGCAACAAAGACCATGCTTGTTGCACATGGTATTTTTGGAAGACTTGGGATTGAGGACATTGCTTTGACATCAAAGCTTAGCTGTAATTCTAGACTCAGGCATTTACAAGTCACGACATTGCATTAAAAACCATGAAAAGCCTTTTGCCTGCTGATTGTCCCTCTTCCAGGTATTCCAGTATGGTTCCAGCATTTTCCTGTTAGCTACAAGACGGTTTAGAGTTCATGTTTGGACTTGGACAAACACTGAGATCTATCTCAGGGATATCTGGGATCCTAGAATCCTAGAATGGCCAGGTTGGAAGGGACCTTAGAGACCATCTAGTTCCACCCCCCCTGCCATGGGCAGGGATGCCACACACTAGACCAGGTTGCCCAGGGCCATATCCAGCCTGGCCTTGAACACTGCCAGGGATGGGGCATCCACAACCTGTCTGGGCAACCTGTGCCAGTGCCTAACCACCCTCTGGGGAAAGAACTTCCTTCTAATCACCAATCTAAATTTCCCCTCCTTCACCTTATAACCATTCCCCCTTGTCCTATTACAATCTGACCAGCTGAAAAGTCTCTCGCCTTCTGTCTTATAATCCCCCTTTAGGTACTGGAAGGCTGCTATAAGATCCCCTCGAAGCCTTCTCTTTTCCAGGCTGGACAACCCCAACTCCCTCAGCCTGACCTCGTAGGGGAGTTTCTCTAGTTCTTTAATCATCTTTGTGGCCCTCCTTTAGGCTCATTCCAACAGGTCCACATCTTTTTTATGCTGAGGAGCCCAGAACTGGATGCAGTACTCCAGGTGAGGCCTCACGAGGGCAGAGTAGAGAGGCAGAATCACCTCCCTAGCCCTGCTGCTCATGCCTCTCCTGATGCAGCCCAGGATGCAGTTGGCTTTCTGGGCTGGGAGTATACATTGCTGGCTCATATCCATATTTTCATCAATCATGACCCCCAAGTCCTTCTCTGCACGGCTGCTTTCAATGAGTTCCTCACCCAGTCTGTACTCATACCTAGGATTACTCCTGCCCAGATGCAGCACGTTACACTTGGGCTTACTGAACTTCATTTGATTCTCATGGGCCCACTCTTCAAGTTTATCCAGATCCCTCTGGATGGCATCCCGCCCTTCTGGCACATCAACCACACCACTCAGCTTCGTGTCATCCGCAAACTTGCTGAGGGTGCATTCGATATCTATGTCCAGGTCATTAATGAAGACATTGAAGAGCACAGGTCCCAAGACAGAGCCGTGAGGGACACCACTCATCACTGCTCTCCACCTAGATAAAGAGCTATTGACCACAACTCTCTGGTTGTGTCCATCAAGCCAGTTTCTTGCCCACCAAACAGTCCACTCATCAAATCCAGATCTCCCCAGTTTGGAGATAAGGATGTCATGAGGAACCGTATCGAAGGCCTTACAAAAGTCCAAATAGATGACATCAGTTGGTCTCCCCTCATCAACTGCTGCGATCACTCCATCATAGAAGGCCACCAGATTGGTCAGGCACCATTTGCTCTTAGTGAATCCATGTTGACTTCTTCGTATCATCTCTTTATCTCTCATGTGCCTTAACATCCCTTCCAATACTATTCACTCCATGACCTTCCCAGGCACAGAGGTGAGGCTCACTGGCCTGTAGTTTCCTGGGTCTTCCTTTCTACCCTTTTTAAAAATGGGTGTGATGTGACCCTTTCTCCAGTCCCCCAGGACTTCACCTGACCTCCACAACTTGCCAAATATGATGGAGAGCGGTCCTGCAACAACATCAGCCAATTCCCTCAGGACCCTAGGAGGTATGCTATCAGGGCGCATAGACTTATTCTGACCAAGTTTCAGTAGGTGATGCCAAACCTGCCCTTCACTCCCCCAACATTCATCTGGGGCTGCCAAATCCTGGTTGTTGTGGGAAGTTTGGCTGCCAGCAAAAACTGAAACAAAGAACTCATTGAGCAGCTCTGCCTTCTCCATACCCTTCATAACTAAATGTCCTTCCTTATTCAACAGAGGGGGAACAATCACCCTGACCTTCCTTTTCTGGTTAATATACTTATAGAACCCTTTTTTATTATTATTTTTACATCCCTCACCAAGTTCAGCTCCATCTGTGCCTTGGCCTTCCTGATCCCATTCTTACACCTCCTAGCCAATGCAGAGTTTAAGACTTAAATACCAGCATTTGCTGAATTTGTAATTTGAAATCAGATGATGTGCGAGCCTTCTGTTTGAAACCAGACAAGGAGATTATTTTGGGTTCCTTTTTCACCTGCTCTGTGCTGTGCCCTAGATAATTTCTATTCACTCAGATCTCCTATAGTCTGCAGAGAGCTAGATGGTCAGGTTTTGCAAGCTGCCTTGAAAAACCCAATCTGTACTTTTAAATTGAGTTTGTTATACTATTCTGCATCTCTGTGGTAGTCTGTAGAGTCAGACGGAAGAATGGCCCTGACCCAACTCATACCTTCAGAGACATTTATGGATAGACTACCTTTGCCCTTGCATTGCTGGGGTTTGTAATGCAGCAACAAAGAGGGTTCTTGTAACACAATGGCTTGGAGCAACCTCGCTCATTGTCTTGCAGATAGGGCATTTATTACTATTTTCTTAAGATAACCATCATAGAATCCTAGAATGGGTTGGGTTGGAAGTGACCTCTGGAGGTCATCTAGTCCCACCCCCCTGCAGTGGCCAGGGACATCCCCAACTAGATCAGCTTGCCCAGAGCCCTGGCAAGCCTCACCTGCAATGCCTCCAGGGATGGGAACTCAACCACCTCCCTGGGCAACCTGTTCCAGTGTTCCACCACCCTCGTGGGGAGGAACTTCTTTCTAATGCCCAGTTTAAATCTACTTTTCTCCAATTTACAACCATTGCGCCTTGTCCTTTCACTCCAGGCCTTTGCAAACAGGCCCTCTGCAGCCTTCTTATAAGTTCCCTTTAAGTACTGGAAAGTCACTAGTAGGTTCCCCCGAAGCCTTCTCTTCTCCAGGCTGAACAATCCCAGCTCCCTCAGCCTGTCCTCATAGCAGAGGTGTTCCAGCCCCTGAGCATTCTCGTGGCCTCCTCTGCACCTGCTCCA
>VWZO01004318.1:17331-109874 GCA_013396975.1 Bucco capensis
TATGGTGAACTTGCCAATGGCTGTCGCAAGAGAGGAGCCCCAAAAAGGAGATACAAGTACTCCCTGAAACAACAGCTCAGCCTTGGTCATATTGATCACCTTAACTGGTCTACTCTAGCCTCCAATCGGGAGGTCTGGAGACACACTATTTTTAATGCCGCGGATGTTTTTGAAAGGGCACGCAGGATCACTCTTGAGGAGAAAAGACAGCGTAGAAAGAACCGTATCTTGCAGGCTTTACCTCCCGGGGAGTCCTTCTGCTGTGCCTTTTGCAACCGCTCTTGTCTGTCCCGCATTGGCCTTTTCAGTCATCAGCGTGCTTGTAAAAGGCGCTGATGAGGAGCGTGGGTGGAGCCCTCCCTGGATCTTCGTTCGCGAAGCCTAGCCTTGATTGATTGATTGATTATTTCCCATATCTTTTCCACTTTTCAATTTATTTCCAAAGTCAGTTATCAGATTTATAGTTCACTAGTCCTCCACTGTTCATAGCAAAAGATGTGAAGAGACCATGCTAGACTCTGTCTCACCATGCAGCATCATCTGTTTTCCTCCTGGAGGCTCCTGAGCTTCCACAGAACAGTCAATATCAGTGTCTATAGAATCATAGAATCATAGAATCCTAGAATGGTTAGGGTTGGAAGGGACCTCTAGAGGTCATCTAGTCCAACCCCCCTGCAGTGGGCAGGGACATCCCCAGCTAGATCAGCTTGCCCAGAGCCCTGGCAAGCCTCACCTGCAATGCCTCCAGGGATGGGAACTCAACCACCTCCCTGGGCAACCTGTTAAAAGTAAGCTGTCAGAAGTGGGATAATTTACTGCCAGACCAGAGCAAGCAGAGTGTACTTACAGCTTTTGAGAAGAAGATTTCAATGGAGAAACAAGGGACTGACATGCCTCCAGGGGTCACATCCAGGCTGGAGAGATTGATGCCAGTGGAGATAGAGAACTGCATGCCATCACTCCAGCTGGGTTAGGACACAGACTTGCAGATGCTCACCTCTACAACATCTGGCAGGACAGCAGAGCTGCCAGTGCCAGACTTTTGGTGAGTTGCTGCAGGGGTAGACAGCATAAGCAGGATCAGCTACATTATTGGTATCTTTGGCAAAAATCTCGTGTACTGGCTGCCTCTGTTCTTGTTGCATCAGACATCCTGGAGATGCTGGGCATATCGTCTTGTCTCACTCGTCTCTCATAGTCTCCAAGTGATCACTAAGTCAATGAGTGTGTGCCTCACTCTTCTCTCACATCAGGCCAGGGAGAGGAGGCCTGATGAAGCTTCACAAATTCCCTAGAGTGGATGTGGCAGTATAAACTAAGCAGGACTGAGGATTTCCAGCTTCCACTGGAAAGGTCTCTCTGTTCCCAGCACACTTTAAAAGGTCTCCAATATCTTGAATGCCTGTGCTTTACAAAAGCCATGAAGAAACTTAACAAAGCTGCTTCTATTCCCAATTTTTAGTGTAGCTGACAGCTGAGAGACAAAACAATCAGCAAAAAAGTGTGAAACTTGAGATTCTTTTTACATAGACATATAAATGTGCAGAAGTACCAACCAAAACACTTCTTG
Organism: Bucco capensis; assembly: GCA_013396975.1. NCBI lineage: Eukaryota > Metazoa > Chordata > Aves > Piciformes > Bucconidae > Bucco > Bucco capensis. Next base: position 18,902 of record VWZO01004318.1, read on the forward strand.
AACATGAGCCATGGCTTAAGTCATGTAGGTAGGCTACAAAGTGAGTGCCTAGTGGATAATATACACCAAGAATCTGCTGTTCTCATGCTGTGGTTGCACAGCTTCCATGCCCAGACTTGGCTGGAATCACAGCTCCATTAAGCTGAGTGCTGGAAAAATAGAGGCAACATCTCTCCAGGAAATCTTGCCATCAAGACCTAATCCCACAGTTAAATCTATGTGGATAGAGCCTTGTGTACTCCAGGGGTTGTACCTGGAGCACTGCATAAGGGAAGGTGCCCCAAAACAGATCAGTCAGATCAAAGCCTTAGCCAATGCCACATGCTGGGCCAAAAGGCACATTAAGGAAGAAGCGGAAGAGAAACAACCAAAAATGAAGAATGAACCTTAGCTCCATCCATTATCTACAGGCCTTAAACTTTCCCACTTCTGACAGAGCTGAGGACTTCTGACTAAACCAGGAGCTCCAAGTCCCTCTCAGTTCCTGCTGATGAACTTCCTGCAGACCAGTCCCAGACCTTTGTTTCCTGCTGGTATCTCCTGTGGATTGGATCAGGGAAAATGAGATGATGCACACCCACCCTCTCACTTCCTCCTATGTTGGAGTCCCTCACCTAACCACTCTACCTTGTCTCTTCTTTTCCTTTCTGTACCTCAAATTACTGACGTGAAATACTCTTGTTCAAAACACTGTGCCAAGCCTTGATATCTGCCACCACATGATCATTAATTAAAAAAAAAAAAAGAAACCTTCCTAATTCTTAACACTAAACTTCTACTAAAAAAAACCAAAACCCTGTGATCTCTTTAGTTTTTGAGGCAGGCATTAGTTTTTCCAACAGCTTGTTTTCCAGGTGTGCAAGGTGACTCCTTCAGGCAAGGACAGCCCCCAGATTGCAGCAGTGACTTTCTGGTTCTACAAGGGCCAACATAGACTTCAGAAGGTCAATCTAGTGTCTGCAAATGTCACTCAGCTGCAGACAGCTCCAAGAGAGCTATTAGGAGGAAGCCCTTGCCCAGAGACATAAGCGCCTTGCTGTTAAGTCCCTGGACTACTATACCAAGAGGAGAGGAAGAGCAGCATTTTTCCTGCAGGAGTTGCTTGGTATGGCTGCATTTCCTCCTTAGGAAGCAGGCAGTGAGTTAGGACATTGAGGTGCCTTGGATCTCTCCCATTGGCATTGGCCTGTGTGAGGTCAAGGCTGTGTGACCTGGGACTCTGGGTGATGATTCAGCTGATGTGTTCAGGCTCAATTTCCTACAGCACCTGAGGGTGTTGGGAGAAGTTATTTATCCCCTCTAAAATGAGAGTGTGCTTAAATATAGAGTGAAAAATGCAGCCTCAAGGGTCATGTTTTGAGCACTGCTGGATTTTGCAGGCTCCCTATAATATATGCTTCGAAGCAGAGGGAGGGAAACTTCTTCCTTGCCTTTAGAAATGATTTTCCTAGGCAATTATCAGACTAGATTAGGCATGTATGGTGAAGCCCTGTCTCCCACATTTTGATCAGGACTGTCTTGCTAACAGCTCTGTGTCCCAGTAACTGACAGTCTTGTAAATATTTGTGAGCATATTTATGATTCCCTGCCCCAAAAAGCAATGGCTGTTTTTTTGTAAGAGCCTACAGATGCTGCATGTGGCCTGAACCTGCTCAAGTTGGCAGACATTGCTTCAAGCTTGCGATACTGTAAATGTGCTGGCAAAGAAATCTGTTGTCCAGAAACAAAGCATGAAATGAAAGCTGTAAACATTTACAGTCCTCCTCCTGGAGGAGAGGTATCAGCTAGCTAAGAAGTGGTTTTGTCTCCCTTACAAGGCATGCAACAACTCATCTGAAGAAACTGGTAAATGACCTTCAGCGAGATCCGACCTCATGACTTTTGCTTTTCAGGCTCTTTTAATTTCATTCTCCTCACAGAAAAAAAATATGCTCTATAAAATATACTCTATACACACAAAAAAAATTACTCTATACACCTGCACAGCTCTCTCTCTCGTGGGACCCTCTGCTCAGTCTGCTGCACAAGTCATGGACATCAGCACTTGGAGCTCCTCTTGTCTGGATTTTTTGCTCTCCCCCCTTTATTTTTTTGGTAGAGACAAACACACTTCTTTGTTGCATTTCTTAAAGCCACATGGAAGGCCACAGGTGATTTCTGTTTGGATCACCTCTATGATTTTCTGTTTGGATCACCTCTGTGATTTTCTGTTCTTCCAGCTGATAAAGATGCAACCTGTAGCTTTATATGCAGTCAGGAGCTACTGACTAGTTGTATGTCAGCCTCCACAAACCTCAGTGCTACTGAGTGCAGTGGTTAGCCTTCTCTTGTCCTCAGTTTGCTGTTGCAATGAGAGGAGGGAGGAAAGCAAAGCAGCCTGACTTAAAGATACATTGAGTCATGTGAGTTATTGCCTTGTTTTCTCCGGATCTGAAGGGAGGAGAGGGGAGAAGGTCTCCATTACTCAGGACTGTGAAAACTTTGGGCAATCAGTGTGAGAGCTGGTGAACCGATTCCCTCCACCCTCTCCTCTTTCCTTTGAACAAATAACACTCAGTCAGAGATAGCACAAAGGTGCCCAGCCAGGAGCACTGTCTGTTAGAGATGATGCAACCTGTGTGGTCCAAACCATTTCCAAGCCTACAGCAGTATTAATTTTGTCCATTATTCATCAAACAGCAATGCTTTGTGCCCCAGGACACCTGCAGAAATTTGTCACTGCTTTGGCAGAGAAAGCCAGAGGACAGCCATGGAATGAAAGAAAACAGAGATCCTCTGCCTCCAAGAGGGAGAGAGAAAACAGAACTCTCCCAAATGCTGTTTTAGTACATGCAGTCTAACTGATTTAGTACAGTACCTCTGTGGAAGTAGTTGGTTCATTCCTGGAAGAAGAAGCCCATGAAAGGGCCTGTTTCTTTGTGAAATAACTTCTCCCAGAAAGGTTCAGGCACATTTATTTTCTTGCAACCCCAGTGATGCCAACACAGGAGGAAAATAGCCTTTTGTGACACTCCTCATTGCTTTCTGAAGGGTTGGGTTTGTGTTTAACTTAACAGTCATCTCCTAAGTGAGACCAATGGGGATTGTTCAACTTACTTGAATGAAAGATGGATCAGACCCCATTATGCTACATAAAATAGGTAGTCATAATGGCATGTACCAATTTTTTTATTATTTTATCCAAGATTATGGCAAGAAAAAGAAAAAGCAGGAGCGTGGTGAAGAATATGGCTGAGCAGGTTGCAAAGAGCTACTGTTTTTGTTTGCTAATAGGTCTTTAGTTTCTAGTCTCTATGTCAAACCCTGAACTTTTGTGCTCAGAGAGAGATAAACTGCACACACCCCTATGGCAAGCTCTGTTAAGTATTTTCACCTGTTGGCTCCACAGGAGCAGCTCACAGCAGTTCATATAAAGCACACAACAGGGATTCATTACTAGTTTGATCCTGACCCATTCACAATAGCACTAGCGAGTTTCATTTTGCTGACCAGCAGACAGACTATCCCATTCTGAATCAGCCTTAAATAATGAGTTGGCTGTGGTGGGTCTCACAAAATTTCCATTATGCTCCTGTGGGTGTATGTTTGATGCCTCTGTTTGGACAGAATTAGGAAAAAGAGTTTTAGGCAAATCCATGCTTCACTGAACATTGCTGGGCAACTCTCCATGGCCCTAAGGCCACCCATTTGCTTGTTCAGGCTAGAGTTGTGCTGGATAAAACTAGGGCTAAAGTATCTCATTGGTCCCAGTACCCTTTATCTGCTGTGTCTCACACAGGACTAGCACTATACCTTAGTTTAACTAGGACTGGCCTTCAACTAAGTCCTGGCATTGATGGTTTGCCTGAGTAGACCTATAGGCTATCGCATCCCCTTCCCATCATGGCAAGTTTGAGTGGCAACTACCTAGTAAGATGTTTCATGTCTCCCTGTTTTTCCTCCTTCTGCTGCAAGGATGAACACTGTGTCACGAGTGTTAAGGAGTTAGGTGATGCCAAATGACCTCCTGGCATTTTTACTCTTGAACTTCACAGTGTGAACTTGCTCCAGTGTAAATGGCAGATAGCAGCATTTTAACTTATCTGAACATACATTTGATTTTAAAGAAGATAAACCTCATAGGAAGGGGACTTCCCCTGACCTTGCCATAACCTATTAATTCATCCAGATAGTGCATGCCAGAAGGCTATTGTATGAAAGCACCTTTGAGGAAAGGGGAAAGAGGGAGAAAGGGTATTTTCCTCGTTTATCTGCCACCAAAAGTATGCATCAGGCTATTTGGATTGCCAGCTTGCCAGAAGTTACCATATCTGGAATTTGACAAACTATTTGGACCCAAGCATAAATTTATCACCAAGAGATCTCTAATTACAGGCAAGAAGCTGCTGGGGAAGGTCAGGTACAGGTCACTCTTCTATAAATCCAGCATGAGTACGCAGTGACTCGAAAAAGCTGCAATATGTGATCAAAACTGTCCAGATGCACATCAGCAAAGATGTTATAAATCTTGGCCTTACACAACCACTGACATTACGAAAACCTCGCTGTCAACAGTGTGGGTGGCATTTTCAAGCATGTTCTAAGTGAGCCAAATTCTCTTGCTGGTGCCAAAATCAAGGGAAGTTTGACTTCACAGGCCAGCAAGCAGCACTGGCTATGCAGGGGAAGAGTGAAGGATGAGTCTCCTACTTCTGCCTTACTCCTCCTTCCCCAGGAAATGGAGCAGATCAGGAAATGACCCTTGCTATATCCCACCATGCCTGTTACTTGGTAACAGCTTCAACATGCTTGCTGCTCCTTGATGAGGACATTGGCCCAGGACATTCCTTGGGAGGATAGAAAAGCCATCCCAAAAGTAATAACACCCACTCTGGTGTGCCTCCTGGATGTCATCCTGCAGTTTCACAGTGTCTCTGAAAGGTGGATTTGCAGCAATGTGGTTTCACCTGGAAAACTACGTGCCCACAAGCCATTCTCCTTCGTCCTGCTTAGCCAAGTGTTCAGCCCAAAATGAATTGGAAGCAACTTCTGCAAATGTGGGAGCATCCATATTGGCACTAGGGTTCACATCCTCACCAGGAAAGGGAGCACTGGGATTGCCAGTTTTCTTAGCTGTGGGTGGAGCTGCCTGCTGGTCCAGGGAGCCATCTGTAGATGAATCACAAATTTCCTTGGAAAAAAGCCTGCCCAGGGGAGGTGAGGAAGCCAGTTGTCTAGGTTGATGGTTCCAGGGTTTTGAACTGAAAGAATCACGTTTGGCCTCAGTTATTTGAAGCCAGGGGACTAGATAGCTGGTGGTGACTTCATGGTTAATAAATGCCACTGCTGGTGCCATGTTGGTGTTTTACAAGTAACAGGCATTGCCAGATCTGTGGGCAGAAAATTCTTTGATTCTGAGATGCTGGCACATCAAATCAGTTCAGCATTGGGCAGCCTTAGGGACATGAGTGGCCTTCAGACAGTGGTGTACATTTACCTTCCAGCATAAATTTCCCTATGGTGGTCCAGAAGCAATGGCTCCAAATATAGGATTTCTTGATTTAACTTGGAAAATGGTTGTGTGTAATCTCAATCAGCACAGTAGGATTCACAAGGTTGAGTCCTCCCTTGCAGTGCAGGTACTACATGGGCAGCTGTAGGGCTTCAGCCCTGGCCTCTAGTAGATGAGCTTGTCTTCTTGCTCTATGTCTTCTCATTTATTTTTTCATTGCCCTTCAGTTTTTAGTAGTGTTGGATCTGTGTCAGCTGGAAACATGGTGAAGGTTTCAGAAATCATTGACACCTCTCAGAGGGTAGCAGCACCAGCAAGAGGTTTTCCTGAAGATGGACACAAGGCATTTTTCCCTTGAAGGGTGCTCACATATTGTTTTGGCAGGTATAATAGGATTTTACAAGAGACACTAAAACATTCCTCAGGAAAACAGAAGCTTAAAGTTTTGGGGTTTGTTTGTTTTGGTGTGTTTTTTTTATCCAATACACAGCTATGTCAAGCTCAGACCAACCAAATATCCTTCAGGTAGGAGACATCTCTGATCTGAACTGACATTTTACAAGCTTTTGCTAATGAATCTCACAACAGAAGCAATAAATCAACATCAGGTCAGACATTTGGTATCCTGACTCCAACAGTTGCCAGCAGATATTTTAAGAAAAGCACCAGATCAGATCACACCTGTATCCATAAACTACATTTGTTTGCCCCATGTTTCTCTAAAGGCTTCCAGAAAAGAGCACTGTAAGGCATTGAAACCATCAAATTTGATAAAAATTGGCAGGCCTCCCATATATGAATTTTTGTAGTCTCTTTTTCTTCAGGTTTTTTCATACTTTTGTTATCTGCAGCCTCCTGTGCACGTTCCTGTGTCCTGTGTAAGATTTTTTGCCACCTTGTTGTGAAGTTCATCAGAGACCCTTTCACTCCTGTGCTGGGAGAAGCAGTTAGAAGTTATCAGCCCCACTAAATTCTGAGTCAAGTTAGAAAGATTGCCAATGAAGTCAAAGAGGATGTTAGAGTCCCAAAATAATGAACTGTACAAATTTTTTATCATAGACAGAGATACTTTTATCCCATGGGCAAGATTTTAATCTAACATTTCATCTCAATTTGTTTTCTTGCTAACAGATAATCCTTTGTCCAGAGTGGCATGAAAGGGCAAATGTGTAGTAGCAGCTACTCCACTATATGGAATCTGTCCAAGAAAAATATCGATGCAAGTCTTGCTGACTCAGGGTATGTTTACAAATAGGCAGTGTGACCCTTTCATTGACAGGATTTATCTCATGCAAGCCAAATCCAATACTTGCTCCCCTACATGCTCAAGGATATAGTGCACCTCATTTGCAAAAAAGACAGCAACCCTGTTCAGCACAGCATAAGAATATCATCAGGCTGCTCCTGCATGTGGTATGTTATACAGTAAATAGATTGGCCAAAAATCTTTATTAGACAGGTGCCACTTAATGCCCAGACAGTATTGCCCAATTTTTCACATCCTAGATTACTGAGCAGACAGATCATTAGCAGGCTTTGCTATTGACTTTGGAGATCTCACATGCAAGGTATACCGATACCAGGTTGTCTTGACCATTCCCTTGCCAGTCCACAACAGCTGGACTGCAATGTGCTGCCAATGCCAAACTATAAATCAGGCCAGTTTCCCTTGAAATGCAGCTGAGCAGCAGACTATTAGCTCACAGATCCTCTTAGCAAACCTCCTTGGAGACAGCAGTGACACCTAAGCCCAAGTGGTTTCACATTGCTGGGGGTTTTGATCTGAACATTTTGTACAGCCCTCACCAGGAGCTCTTTTTGAATGAGGCACAGCCTGCCACCCTCGTGCAGCTGTATCACGCCTTGAGTATGTGCCTGGGACAGGAGTAGCACTGATCTGAGCAGGGGCCATGCAGACAACATCCCTTTACTGCCACAGGAGTTGAGGAAACATGCATCTTGTTTGCCCATGCTGCCCTGCTTGGCAGACATGCACTCACCCAGACTTTGAGGTCAAGATCAAAGCAATGCATCACTGGGACTAAGGGAGGGGAGTGGGGACTGTCCTGCTCTTTTCCATGAGAAGCACACAAGATGTGGAGAGTTCAGGGTCTTGGAACATCGAGACAGCTCACTGTGCTCCAGAATGGGAGGAACGCTAGCAAAGGTGCTCAGACTAAATCCCAGACAAATCTGAGTGGATTCACACAGGAGTGAGCATGTCTGGTATTGCATCCCTCCGCAAAATGGCATGCTCCTCCAGTGAGGAACACCCCGTTCTCTGCTGCCCTTTCCAGCCAGAGATCCTGTGTCATTCCGCCTGCTCCCAGCCAGCCACGAGAAGTTTCCTGTCTTCACTGTAACCAAAGCCTGCCTGTTCTCCAGTCTTACTGCTGTGAAGTTAACATCACTTTAAATAAGAAGTTAAATTTAGCACAGCATGAGCTCAACATCCAGAAGAGTGAATAACTCCCATTCATTCATCCAGCACTCCTCATTTCTGCCCAAGATCCCCTCATCCATTAAGTTTTTTGTTTACAGAAAAGTTTGCTAGCCTATATAAAGTCCTGAACTGTAACATCTCTTTTACACAAGAGCTGTGAGGGAGGGCAGATAAACATACAAGTGCCTCGACATGTTCACTCATGTCCAGTGGAAATGTATTGTGTGGTTATCTCAGAGTCAAAGTAAACACATCAGTCCATAATTGGCATGAGACTTCAAGTATCCCAACAGACAGGAGAAAATATTTCTCTGAGAAATATAATCAATTAGTTAATTGACTGCATGTTAGTCCAAATCTCTCCTAAAACATCCTGTCTCTCAGTTGTTGATGAAACTCTTATTTACTTAATCTTATGTTTGCAGGAATTAGAGAATGCTGCATTATCAGAGAAATATGTCAGTGGTATAAAGCACAACCTTCACTATGGGCTACCACCCCCTGCATTGAAGAAAACTGTAGGTACTGGCTTTAAGAGCAGCTTTCAGCTCCTCAGATATTACCTTTTTTTACAGGACAGTTCAGAGAGCTGCCTCTAGGGAATACTCTTGGCTACATATTGTCAAAAAAAAAAAGTGGGGAGGGGAGGTTTCTGAGGATTTTCCAGTGAATGAGTGCACATTTTCTCTCCTGAGGTTGAGAAACTTGAAAAATATCCATGACTTTATTATGGCAGATTCTGTGTCTTTGGTGGAGTTTTTAAAACAGCAGGAGATTTATTTTCGCCCATTTGTTTTACTTCTTGCTAATATGAAAAATCTTTGAGAATCACTTGGAGCCTTTAATTTCTTCAGGAAATATGAAAAGTGGTCTCATATTTACTTCAGATCTCCATACCAGCATCAAAAAGGGGCAGCATTTCCCACATCACCACAACATCAAGAGACTTTGCAAAGGCCTTTTAGAATCTCAGGTTTTCTTTTGAGGAAGCAAGATGTCATTACATCCAGCTGAAGCTGAGGAGTTTTAAACAGAATGGAAATGGGTGAAGTGAAGGTTTTGAAAGGCACACGAGAGACTTGCACAGAAGGCTAGCTGAGACTAATCTCCTCCACACACACATAGCATCCTTCCTCATCCTCCCCCTTTCCATACATGCACTCATATACAAACACAGGCACATGCATTCACAGGAACACAAATAAAAACCAGAGAGAATTAAATAGTCTTTTACATGCTTCTACCCTCCCCAGCCACGTGTTACTCTCATTACTTCATGCAGGACAGACGATGCAGTAACGATGTTACTGCTGCACTACCCAAAATACTCAGGGTGACTCATGACACTGGGGACATCTGCTTGTGCTAGCTAGTTCAGGTGATCTCAGAGGAGGTTAAAGGGAAGGAAGCCTGGCAAGTGATTGCACTGCTGAAGATGACAGGTTCTGTCTTTTTAGTCCAGGCTGAAAACATGAGTCTCTAAAGATTAGAAAATCAATTCATTTTGTGATAGGAAATTAGAACTTGGCATGTAAAGCCAACCCTTTTAATGTGATTTACCTGGACTGAATGGACAAAAAAGTAACTCTTTTCCTACTTCACTGACATCCTCAGTATAGAAAATACTTACAAAACACTTCTTTTTTCATGCGATTTCTAGCAAGACTACTTGTAAAAATTTTTTACAATGTATTTGGAAAAAAAGGGGGGGGGAGAAAAAAGAGAAAAAAAGAAAGTAAATACTTCATTGTTATCATGGTTAATTGTAGTCAGAAAGTCTGGTTTTACTCCCCTCTTCTGATTGTCAAATATTTGCAATGAATGTGCAGAAAAAGGAATTATGACTTCTTAAATAAACCCATCAGATACCATTTTTTTTCTCAGCTGTGTTCAACAGAGAGCAAACACTGTTGGCTTTTGATTTTATACCACATTTTAATTCCCAGCACATCGAGGTGTGAGATCAGAATCCAGGCACAAATTCCAGCAGGAATCAGGAGGAAGGCAGATGTCATTCTCATCTACATGAAACATCTCTCACACTGGGGAAGTGGTCAAGGGACTCCAACCCATGCTGCTGTAAAAGCATCCTCCTTTCTCTCGCCCTGGCATCACTGGTGTCAGGACAGGGATCTGTCACATTAAGAGCCCAGCACTCTCCTGCTCTGCAAAATGACCTCCTCCAGAGCAACTAACAAGCTTCTTCATGTGAATTGTCTCATTCAGTCTATAGTCTCTTAATATGTCCCTGTAGCACTGAATTTCACCCATCAAAACAACATGCCTCTGAGCATAGAGCTAACTTGTAACTGCAATTACCTACAGTAAATCGTTGTGATAGTAAAGCTGTAATAAAGCTGTTTTAATAAAATGAAAGGTATCCATTTTCAGAAACAAATCCAGTGCTGGAGGAGGAAGAGAACAGAGATCAGAATTAGTATTATCCTTTTTCAATATCTCTTTTGACATCTCTTTTTATTTTTTATAAAATATTGCACACATATTACACAGGTTGGTATAATGAGAAATGCACATCTCTCTTTGGGATAGCTTTCAAAGCTATTATTCATGAAATGTATAACAAACAATTGCAGAATAATGATTACTATCAACTCTTGCAGAAATTAGATCAGACAGTCAATTTTAGTCCACAATGTGTTTGAGAGGTAATTCCTCTAAATCAAATTTGATCATGTTGCAGACAGTGTCCTATCAATCATGGAATTTATGCTTTTAAGATGCATTTTAAGTGCAACCTCTAAATACAGACACAGGAACATGAGAGGATTTCTGCACTGAATGTTGATCAGATTGTTGCAATATGACATTCAAGGTAAAGCCATATACATGATGCAAAGGCTCTAAGCAAGGCAGTTGCAGAAGGAATGGGTACATCAAATGTGCTGCAAATCCTTTCTTTCTCCTCAAGTTTCTCATCCAATGCTGCTTACAGCAAGTTTTCCACTACCATCAGTAGAAATGGGAACTGAAGCACCAAAAATGTGCATTTTTGTTTCATCCTCTTCCTCTGCTTGAATTAAAAATCCAGACTAAAGACTGCAAAATACTTCTGTTTCCAAAGCAATTGTTCAGTAACAAGTTTTTCTTCTTTCTCTCACCATCCCTGTGCTCACTCCCATTCAAAATAATTTGAGATGTGTGTCAGTTATACAGAGAAGTCTAGAAGTCTCTGGAGTAGCACACTGTATAGCATACATTAAAGCAAGCAGAAACCTCAAACAAAAGAAGCTGTAGCAGAAGGTAACAGTGAAAGCAATTCAACCTCCAGCTTTTAGCAAGCTGAAAAGTTTGCAACAGGAGGAAACTCTCAGGGTAAAATCCAGCTACCCGCCAAGGCAGCAGAAGGTCTGTCTACTATTTAATCCTCAAAGGACATGACCATTTAGGTGCTAAGCCCTCCTGCTGAATTGGGATGCAGAAGCAATTATCATCCTTGGAGAGCATACTGCAGAGAGCTCCTCAGTGAGTCAGTCTTGAAAGGATCTTTCCTCTCTTACAATGCAGGAAACATTTTCCATCCCCACCTGCAGTCACTCACTACCACACAATGCAGAGGTTGGAATGCTGGACAAGGAAAAACAAATGTTCCACTTGTTTCTAACTTCAGGCCCACATTGACCTGAACTTGGGGTCACTGCAAGAAGGATTTGGGCTAGGAAAGTGCAATGGAATGGGCTACCTTTCTAAGTTTGTGGGAGTCCTTCTTTCACAAGGAAAGTGAGGGAAGCTTTGTAGCATGTGACATTACAGGCAGCTAAGATCATCCCACATGAAAATTAAAAGAAAACCATGATTGTAGTTTAAAAGTCTAGCTCAGAAGAATGCAGAGCAAGTGACCGAAGACAGGACTGGGATCTTAGAAGGCAGAAAGGTAGCCTGTCCTTCAATCTGTTAATGGTGTGTTTGTTCATCTTAGGACATGGTACAGGTTTTACACCTGATCTTTCAGCCTTTGGTTGGTGTAAGATACTTTCCAGACTAGGAGAAGGTGCTGGGTAGCTGGACCCAGGTACTACTACCTACATCAAGGTCTGACTCTGCCTCTGCCTCTCTGAAGAGAGTGAGAAGACCCCTGCTGCCATAAGCACTGCAAGGATTTTGAATTTGCACCTTCTGTTAGGGATGGAGCAGCTGCTGGGCTGTTTGCTGGGGTTCAGCTCAGCAGAGGCTGAACGTATCTCTGCTCAGAGGGGGAAGCAGCTCACCCCCTATTCTTCCAGGCTTGCCTCCTCATCCCTGCTGTTGCAGAGCAGGGAGGACAGCCAGGTAGCTCACAAAACCTAACAGAATTTAATGCCTATGACCATGAGGTGGTCAAAATGTGGTAACAGGAGCTATGTAAGGATCTCCAGTAATTATTATATTTAAATTGAGAACTTTAGGGTTCTCAATGTGGGGAGATTTAGCATCCAAACCTCAGTAAACTATTGTATCATAGTAGTTTGACACCAGGACTAAATGAGTAAGCCAGCACTAGACATTTTGTGCTCACTGTGCACATAGCCAAGCATTTTTTGCATTTCAATGTTTTGCAGCCCAAGCAAAGTTTCCTCTTTCTTTTCACTATGCTGGGTAGGTATAAGTTCTTTGTTTCAAGTGAACTTGAGCCCAGTAGTCTGAAAACACTAAACTATGCTCTTGGGGCCACAACCTGAATGAACTATGGTTATTTAAAAAACAACAAAAAAAAAAAGCTGCTCCTAGTAGCCCTACAGATGGCAGCTCTCCACTCTGTATCCTAGACAAATGCAACAAGTGTCTCCCAGCTATGGAAGCCACACTGGTTGCTCACACACTGGCACTCCTGCTCTCAGGAGATAACACACATCCCTGCCTCTGGCTGTATTTCGTATCAGTGATGAGGCTCTGGGATAACTGCTTCTCACTGCCCAAGGAACTAAAACACAAAGCCCTGTCCTCAGAGGAGAACAACATTTTCTGGAACTGAACTATCCATTAGAATTTGGACAACTTTTAGCAGAGAAACAACAATTGGTGTTTGGAGGTGGGCTGTGGACCATATATAACTAAGGTAGTATCATCTTTGCCCTGCAGATGGACAGTCTGCACAACTTTTATGAAGTATTAACTCCCCCTTCTTCCACCTTGTCTCTGAAGGCCACAGATGACAGGAACTATCTTCCTTATTTCTGTGGCTGTAAACTGCAGCACAGGGAAAAGGGGCCAGCAAAAGTTGCAGTGGGGCTTATAGAGGTTAGGACCTTCTGTCATAAAATGAGAAACAGGAAGCAAAGACTGGAAGAGGAAAGAAGAGAATTAACATAGACTCCTATGTTTCTGCGGGAGAGGTATCTTTGAAGAGCTGCCAACTCTGGTGTGTTTCTCCCTGCTTTCAGGGCAGGGGGGGCCATGCTGGAGTTAAGGGCAAATAAATACACCTTGGAGACCTACCAGGTGCAGGACCAAATGTTTGGGTTGAATATCTCCCTTAGCATCAAATGGCTTTGTTGCAGGGGAAGGCAGAAATGATGGGCTGCAAAGCCTGAGGCATGATTTTGGATGAGATCTTAATCAAATGAACCTCACTGTGGATTTCCCACTTTTGAAAATGCAAGGCTCTGTGCTTGGCAGGAGTTTTCTCCTCTGTGTAACATGAAAAGTGGGCAGTTGCCAGTGGTCCTGCAGGCTCCTGTTTTAACTCTGACTATGTTATATTCATGAGGGTGAAAGAGGAGATGGAAGTTAAAAGGAAAAGAAAGTAGTCTATGTCTTCATAAACATCCTTTTTCTACAAAAAGAAGTGAGTATGCAAAAATAAAATAGTAAGCAGTATCCCCAAAAAGATTGAATTCTACAATCTCTTTTGTTTTTGGTTTTTGGTTTTTTTTTAAATAATACTTGAAAACATACATGGAAGGGAAGAAGGTAAAAGCCAAGAGCATAAATGGAGATGGGCATGGAGGGACCTGTTAGGAAGGAAAGTGCCACCAGTGAAACATTGGTTGCTTTCCCTGGGGAACTTTGTGCTCCTGGAAATGCCTAGTACAGGTACTGAGTTAGCAGAGCCAGAGCTCTTACCAATCCAAGGAGTCCAGGCTTGGTGACCAGGGCTCAGCCCGGTCATTTGGGAGGTATAGTCCCACTCAGGAAGGTACAGCAGTCCACACTTCTTGCCTGGCAGAGGAACAAGCTGTTTCTCCTTCCCATAAAGGAAGTTTTACATGGAGCCATCCCTTAGGAGCCCATGGGCCAGTCCAAGTCATTCTGGGTGGTTGGACATAGGTGATCACTTTTGAGCATCCCTCAGACTGACTGGGTGGCCACAGCCCTCTCGTACATGCGCTCCAAGATGCGGTGGATGCTGGCAAAGCTTGGCCGGTCGGCAGGCAACTTGCTCCAGCAGAGGCGCATCAGGTTGTAGAGCTCCAAGGGACAATTGTCCGGGCAGGAGAGGACATTGCCATCCCGCACATAGTAGATGACCTCCTCGTGAGCCATGCCATAGTAAGGCTGCATGCCGTAGGAGAAGATCTCCCATAGCACCACCCCATAGGCCCACACATCCGACTCTGTGGTGTAGCGGTTGTAGAAGATGGACTCAGGAGGCATCCAGCGGATGGGGATGGCATCGTTCTCATTTGCTTTGTAATAGTCAGCCGAGTACATGTTCCTCGAGAGACCGAAATCGGCAATTTTGACCACCATGTTCTCCCCCACCAGGCAGTTCCTGGTAGCCAAATCCCGGTGGACAAACTTGCGCTCAGAGAGGTACGCCATGCCAGCAGCCACCTGCTTGGCAATGCCCAGCTGGCTAGTGCAGCAGAGAGCCAAGGGGTTGGGGGGTCGGATCCGTGCATCCAGGCTGCTGTGGACCAGAGCACAGAGGTTTCGGGGAGAGCGGTCACGCAGGTATTCATTGAGATCTCCATAGGCCATGTACTCAAAGAGCAGGCACATGGGTTTGCCAACAGCACACACTCCTGGAAGATAAATGCACCATGTACGTCATCCAGGTAGCAAAGAGGATTATTGTGGAAAACAAAACAAACAAAAAAATCCAGAAATACTCACACAAAGCAGGGGAGGCTTTCAACAAGGCGTGAAGCAACAGAGGAAGGAGAAGCATGCAAATATCACCAAATTTTCATGCATCCCTTTGTGTCTTTGAAGTTCCTTCACAGGGATTTAGTGCTGAGCTCTATGGACAATGCTAATACGTCATGCAATTGCCTGATTTGCCTGGGTGTTCCGGAAAAAAGATGTGCTTTTGGAGCTATATTTAACTAAGAGCCCAGTCCTCCTTAAGTTTGATTAACAGAAGTATTGACTCTTCCCAGGTGAAACTGGAAGGACATGCTTTCTGGAAGTAACCTTTATAGTTCCGATTGCGGTATTTTTTTAACTCCTTTGTTTGCTGCAATTACTTAGGGGCTACACATATGCAAGGCTTCAGCAGTAATCACAGAATCCTAGAATGGTTTGGGTTGGAAGGGACCTCTGCAGCTCATCTAGTCCAACCCCCCTGCAGTGGGCAGGGACATCCCCAACTAGAGCAGCTTGCCCAGAGCCCTGGCAAGCCTCACCTTGAATGCCTCCAGGGATGGGAACTCAACCACCTCCCTGGGCAAAAAGTAATCAAAAGAAGCATGTTCAAGGGTTCCCTGGGATATGCTCTTGAAGTGCAAAGACACTTCCAGTATTATTTCCTCTGGGTTTTACTTTTTTTAAACAATTCATGCAAAAAATGTTGGTTGCAGAAATTAATTTTGGTGTTGCAGATGTTCAGAAATGAATGACAGACAGAGAAAAAACAAACATCAAAAAAGGAGAAATTTGCCATATCTGATAGATGCAGACCCTAGTCACAGGAGCAAGTGAAGGGCACACACTTGCCTGTACATCAGCTTTTCTTAGGGTGAGTACCAGTGTAGGACCCCCTCCCACCAGTTTTACTGAGCATATAGTGATATGACAAAAATATTTGTGTGCTTACTGTTAAATTGCTAACTGGCAAAAGCCAGCATTTAAAACATATGTGTTTTGCTTTCTTGGGGCCATCATTTAGCAATTGGTTATCCAGCTTATTGTGAAATCTGAAATTCTTGCTGATGACCTAACACTTGAATCTTTGAGGAAAAACAGATAGCTGTTCTCAGTGTGATAAAATCAGGACCTGACAAGCATGAGGAGTGCATGTGAGAGCTTTATCATCTAAGCTGTCTTCAACAATGTGGCTGTTTTCTCCACACTCCCACGATACGGAACTAGTTTGTTCTTGTACCTTTGCCCTTTTCTGACCTAAAATGTGTTGACAATAAACACAATGTTTATTTGAGTTTGGAACGTTTCCTTCTCTTCTTTTCTGCACCCAAAGCACTTGTATCAACCCAGCTTTCCCAAAACTGGGATTTATCTATTTCCTAATTTTGTGGAGCTTCTTACTGAAGTCAAGTAAGATCTCAGCTGCCTGTTCACAAGGATCAGATCTCCCTACGATAGCCTAGAGGTGGCTAGCAACATCTACTTCAGTCAAAAACTGAAAATCTGCCCTTCAGCAGAGAAGGGAAGGAAAAGATAATTTTTGTGGCTGCCTTTTTTTGTTTATTTGTTTAATTTTGTTTTTCCAAGTCTGATGAGTGTTCAAACATCACAATGGCAGAGTGGGACCCGTAAAACTAACAAGACTTGTGTCTGGTTGTTTTAAGTACCCACAAAATAAATCATAGCTCGAAGAAGCTCATGTCTTCCCTGTAAGATATCTGTTCCAATGTTATTCAACTGGAAGCAGAGATAGGCAGCAAGATGGTCAGCAGCATACTCCATGCAGGGTTTTTTATGATGCACCATCCTATTAAGGCAATAGCACTACACCTGCATTTTCAGAACAGTTCTGGTGGACAGTTTAGCAGAGCATGCAGTCACACAGTAAAGCTCACCCCATTTGCAAGAGTCCATTTCTCTTGCACAAGAGAGAGGATCACAGAATGTTAAGGGTTGGAAGGGACCTCTGGACATCATCTAGTCCAACCCCCCTGTCAGAGCAGGTTCAGCTAGACCAGGTTGCACAGGATGGCATCAAGATGGGTTTTGAATGTCTCCAGAGATGGAGACTCCACCACCTCTCTGGGCAGCCTGTTCCAGTGCTCTACTACCCACAAAGTAAAGAAGTTCCCCTTATGTTTATAGAGAATTTTTTTATGTTCAAGTTTGTGCCATTACCTCTTGTCCTGTTACTGGGCACTGTTGGAATAAGACTGGTCCCATCCTCCTGACACCCACCCTTTAAGTACTTATAAGCACTGATAAGATTCTCCTCAGTCTTCTCTTCTCCAGGCTGACCAAACCCAGCATTGCCATTTACACTAAGTGCCTGCCGTGTTGTATGTTTGCCCCTGCAATCCCAAGAATCCTACAGCAGATTTGCAGGAGGTGGTGCCCTGTACACGGGTGCCTCATTCAGATACCTAAGAGCTTGACGATATTCGGATTGTCAAACTCTGCCATGAGAGCTGCTTCCCTCTGAAAGTCAGCCTGCATGTCTGCAGATGCTTCCTCCTTCAACATTTTCACCGCCACCATTGTGAAAGGCTCATATGGCAGCAGTCCTGGGGCCCTGCAGGGAGAGGGGAAAAAAGAAAGCATCAGTGATGCACATGAAAAGTACACTCTGTCCAGTGCAAAAGGAAGGCTGACAGGAAAAAAAGAAAAAACAAAACAGGAGGAAAACCCCAGCATCAACTGAAGGAACATGAAAAACCATCTTCACCTCTCAAGCATGTCTGCATCACATAGTAGTACAGCAACATTTAATTTAGTTCAGGAGGAACTAAATCCAATATAGCTTTTTTGATCTCTCCTTGTTATGCTTCTAGAATTTTTACCATGACTGCCAAAGAGATAAATAACAAGTCAATAAGCAATAACCTCTCCCTAGGTTGGAGGTCACATCAGAAGCTTCATGGAGAGCAGAATGGACTCTTCGGTTGAAACAATTCACTTTTGGGGTGCAGTGACTGAGATTACCACAGTCAAAAATAAAGCTGTTTTATGTAAAACTGTCAAAAGGCCCTCTATTGACTGTGTCTTATCTGATACCTGGTATATCTGGCTACAGTTTGAGTGACAGTAACAATTGCAGCAGGTATGTTTCTCTAGTTTTGTAAGAAAAATAGCCTTTTATCAGTGTTACCTGCATAGCTGCGTGTGGCATGTGTGTGCACCTGTAATTTAACAAGTTATAAACCTATTAACAAATTTAACATGATGGAGCTGAGATCTAGCAAATAGCTATGCTCCTGCAAGTTTTATGGAAAAAGGTGACAGGACAGAAGTGAAAGATCATACCTGTGACCTGTCTGAGGAACAAGGTCATGCATGAATATACTTGTGTTAAGTCACTAACAACTATTCAGCTCGAGCTTAGAGACGTGCAGCCATAGGAAGCAAAGCTTCTGACTTGGAGCAATCAGACTCATTTTGTTTTCTTATCCACAGGTCACTACAACCTCAACAAATGTAATTGATGGGCTTGCCAAAGATTTAGGGGCAGCTGGTGCCAAAGAAGAGTAACTTTCCACTCTTCAAACATGTCAAACCTCTGATGCCCATGCAATTTCTTTCTTAGGGGTCCTGCAGTTAAAATATTCTCCTTGCAGGTAGCCAGTCAGAGCCCATGGAGAGCAATGCCCATTTATGTGTCAAGTTATCAAGCCAGCCTGAATGCACTCCCATTGCTCAAATGCCAGGTTATTTTACTGCTCAGTAGCCCCAAGAGGAGGTTCCGATTTCCAAAGCAAACTTCCAGTTTCCTTGTCATCTACTCCAGACATATGGCAGTTGCAACATTTGCACTTGGAAGCTGTAAATGTCAAATGCCAGAAGACGGCAGGGTGCCCATCGAGAAAGGAATCTCACAGGTGGCCAGATCACAGCTGAGACATTCAGGCAAGGAGGTCTGGCATGCCAGAGCAGAGAAGCAAACTCCACACTTGTCTGCCACTGCCTCCATTACAGCAAAAGATCTTCCTTCTTTTTTCCCCTGTGCTGGGAGAGAATTTCCAGTCTAGTAGAAGTACCAGCTGCTCTCCAGTCTCAGTGCTCAAGAAAGTCAGCAGCCATAACCTGAAGAAACCAGTAGAGGCTTTAGAAGTAAAAAGAAGAGGGGCTTTATCTCTTCCAAGTAGCTTCCTTGTAGATTACCGCTGGCTAATGCAGACTTAGTGCAGTGCCAAAGCAGGGGCAGACACAGCTCCATCTTGCATGCTTTGGAGAGAGAAAGTCACCCCAGGTTAAAGCCTCAAGCATACCCATCCATCTATTCCTCACTAAAATTCTGTAATGTAAGACAACCTAAATAATTCAAGTGAGATTAAGCTGCACAAAGCTTCAGGCAACAAGAAGTTGTTTCACCCTTGGTAACTCATGTGCTACTTCAGCCCAATTCTTAGCAGACCTGGGAAAATCACACTGATCTGTAACAAAGACAGAATCTGTTTGCAGTCTTGGCAGAGAGCTGTTGAAGCTGACCCCTTTGGTGCCCAAAAGACAGTCTTTGCACAAAGGGGTTGGGGTACATCTGCATAGGAGCAGTGGGAAGATACTGCTTCTGAAATCAACCAGGAGAATTCAGAATGCGGGTTGTTTTCTAGAAAAGAGGTAAATTTCTTCCAGAACTGGGAAGCATCAACAGAAATTACTTTGGGTTTCCTCTCCTGTGATTATCTAAATGTGTAGGAGAAATGTCCACTGTTTGTATATGGAACAGACAGTAGCTGTTCTCATCTTCTTCCCCACCAATGAATTTGTGCGACACTGGTAGCATCTGGCTTTTAGGTGCCTGTTGTTCGAAGAACTAACTTGTGCAGTCAGTGAAGTTGCTCCAAGCCTACCTACAGAGAGTGCCTGACTTTAGATTTCCAGTCAGGTTTTCTTTCCAAACTATAACTGTAAAAAACCGAGGAGCTGGATTTGAGATTGTGTCCCATCTCCATCTTCCTCAGTATCACAGTTGAGTTGCTTCTGTTAGATCATTAAATGGTGCAATTAACATCTACTGAGGCTGGTGGAGACCTACCTTTACCCAATCATTTGGAGAAGTTTACATATAGGTAGCAGAATGCTCTGTATTTGCAAGGGCTTGTTCTGTTGTGGATTGGTTTTGGGGGTTTTCTTTTTTATTTGTTTTTTAATAACTATCTACATTGTTTTCCAGCTATATTTGAGAGAGTAGGTCAAAGAAACATCCTTTGCACTTGGGAAAAACAATGAAGAGTCTTCTGTTAGAGAAACTTTGACCTTGGGGACAGCCTTTTCTCTTGCAGAGACAATGAACTGCACCTTTGCTGTGGAGGTTTACTGGCCTGCCAGCAAAGACCCCATACACAGTCTTATAGGCAATCCTGGGCCTCAGGCTTAGTTAGCCTGGACCACGTAGCTCCAGCTCTGAGAGAAAACTTGCATGCTGATGTGCATTGAACTGCATGGGGCTGGTGCTCCGGTGGCACGTGGACCAGAATGGTCCTCTCAGGAGCAGAGGATCCTGAGTAGGCCATCAACACCAAGTCAAGACCAACTTGAGCCAGGTCCTTAATCTTGTTTTACAGGCATCTGTTAGTGTAACCAGTTACTTCCTTATCCTTTCCAGTGTGAAGCTGCCCCCAGTGAAGACAGCAGCCTTTGAGGAGAAGCTAGTAAATGATAGCCAGTCACTTCCTGTCCTAACATGTTTCTTGACCCAGCAGTGAGTAAACACTGAATCAGGACTCACAGCAAGCCAACTGGCAACGGCATTGCTGGCACCATGTGCAGAGCTATGTTTACAGGACAGGGAGAAACATGAGACCAGAAGTAGGGAGGTTGCTAAACTTAGCTCAGGATGTCCATTTAACACACATAGACAAATACATTTTATGCATCTGAGACTGGAAGGCAGTGATTTGGGTTGTGATAGCTTCAGACACCTGGAGGGGATGCACAGCAGGCAATACTGGATGAGCAGTCTGAGCCGATCTGCCATCGTGCACAGAAATGCCAGTGGTTTAAATGTTCACTGGAGACACAAGGCATGGAGGAATTTTTGATAGAGGTATTACTAAAAATAAGGAAACCCCTCAGAAGCAAAGTTTCTGTGCCTCTTTCCTTTAGCAATAGGCATTTCTCAGGGTACAGTACTCTGCATTTTGCAAATGCTGGCTAAGAAGATGGGTTGCCCTTTTATTTTTTTTTCTTTTTCATTGACAATAGCAAAAAGGTTTAATTAAAAGAAACTGTGGTACTGGGGTGGGTGAAATCCACATGAAAGATCTCTACACTCAAACCAGCACTTTAGCAACACTTGAATGCCCTTTGAGATGTCCTGCTGGACAGGAGTGAGAGTCACTTCCAGCTCAGAAGGGTCTGTGTAGTACTTTAATTAAATTGAAGCTCCTAGCAGGGGCCAAAGCAGCACTTGGCAGGAAGACCACCTGCCCTGCTTGTGCACCTGCAGCATGATGAAAACCTCTCCCACCTGAGTGGGAAGGTGATGCTTGGAGCATCCCAAGCTTGACACTGAGGCTGGGAGAAGGGCTGCTCTGTGCTCTTGCACAGACTGCTTCTGCAGTCCCCTAAGCACACCTATAGCACAGTTCCTACAGCTTTGTTATCATTTCAAGCTCAGATGCACTCAGCTTCAACATCCAGACTAACAATCAATCACAGGCTAAGCATCTGTGATTTTCCCATTGCACGCCCTTCAAACTTCGTTATTTTTAGCTCTCTGCATTAAAGAAAAGTATGCCTGCATTACTTCCATTAGGAAAAATGCATCCCTTCATTAGGAAAAAAGTTCACTACAGCTATAGAAATTCCTTTCTGGCTCTGACACATCTAATCTGCATGTAACTCAGTTTCTAGCAGATACATCAAGAATGTAAGTATAAACATTAAAAGTATCTGCAATTATGACTGCTTTTTGCAAGGAGAGTCCTTTGGCTTTTGAAATCAGTAGAAGTAGTTCAAGCAGGCAGGTCTTGGCCTGTGGTGGGAGTCTGATTCTCCATTGGTCTTTTTGAGGTCATCATACACTACTCCAGATACAGCTACAAAATCAGCCACACCCCAGACTTGTTAACTGTAAAGGATGAAGAAAATCATCCCGAGTAAACATAGAAGAGGACAGGCTGTCCATTTTCTTTCAGGAATTTGGGGATGGGATTTTCTAAGGAGACCAGCACTGTCCAAAGACTATCCTGCAGAAATCACAGACTCTGTCAAGGCTAACAAGACACTCTCTATCCACTTCAGTCTAGGCAGGACTGGGTTCCTCTCTGGGTTTTTCAATTAAACACTTTTCACATATGAAGAACAACAGCCTGTGGCCTGCATTCTCATTTTATATCTTCTTTTTAAAACAGGCAATAATGGCTGAAAATTCCAAGAATAACAACTGAGTAATTAAAGGGGATACATAAAAATAATAAATTGTTGGCCGTAGAGGGTTGGATTTTGAGGAGACTTTTGGCCACTGAATCCAATGGAAACTGGGTCAGGACCTAACCATAGCACAACAGGTTACTCTGTGCTAACTACTGGCCAGCAGTAGCATTATGACCGAGGACACCACACACTGAAAATTTACAGATACTGGGAAATAGAAGAATTTCACAATAGGTCACATGTCACAGGCAATACTCTTGGCAAAAGCAGTGATGATAAATTTAGCTAAGCATTTACACCAGACTTTGGTATGTAAGACATTACATCTACTAAAAGGAGAGACATTTGTGACAAAAGTTTAACAAATATCAACAGAAATCAACGGAAAACAGAAGCAAGTATTCAAGCCATTTGAATTTGATTTGAGTGAATGAATGAATGAATGATTTCCAGTGCCCAGGTAAGAGTTTGCCCCACTGCCAATTTTTCCCAACTACCTCCAGATAAAGAGGACTCAAACACACAGGCTGCTTACCTTGCTTGGAAGACTCTCCCAAATGCTCCTTCCCCAATATCTCTTACATATTCAATATTGTTCCGGGGATACTCCAGGCTGAGTAGTTTTGGATTAAGAAGAAGAGGCATCCTCTGGTACATTGGGTTGGGATGCAGCCGGTCCAGCAGGAGTTCAGAGGGTAGAGTGGTGAGCGTTGGTGTCTCTGACTCTCTGAAACGATGGAGTGGTTTTGGTCAGTGTTCCTGTTCCCAGAGCACAGCTCTCAACCAGGAGATAATTATCTGCATCTCCTCTGGGGCTGGTTTATTCAAAGATGGAGAAGGGAGGTGGAGCAAGGCTGTTGAAAGAGCCTTGCAGCAATGTGTCATGCTATGTCCACAAAACAGTAACCAGGCCACCTCTGCTCTGGCACAGGGATTCACCAGAGCTTGCACTGGGCTAGCCTAGGCAGCCTCAGGGAGTGCTACCTCCCCACTACAAGATGTTTGCAGGACTATGCTCTCAGAAGCAGTTATGCCTTCTTTCAGAGCAGCATTTGTTGCCTTCAATTAAGTTCCAAGCTTTACCTTTTTTTGGTTTTCCACTGTTTTTGTCGACGGCAGCAAAACAGGGTGACAATGCCGAAGATCACAACCAGGGCAAAGCTGGAGATGATCGAAATGATAACAGTCATGGAGTACGTAGGGGAAAAGGGAGGAGAAGGGGGAAGATTTGGAATGTTTCCATTTGGTTTTCTTGTTCCTAGTGATAACGCTGTAATGCAAACAAAATCAGAAGGTTATCCTGCTGTTACTTTATAGGGATTTCTCTGAAAGGTATTTTAATGAGTCAGCCTGATGTCCTGGGAATTACAAACATTACAGATACAATCATATGACAGCATGAGAGGACCATAATAGGCAAGCCTGGCTTAGAAAAAGCAAAACTCATTTCTTCACGACAAATGTGAAAACCCAGTATCTGGTAAAGTCCAAGACACAGTTGCCATTGAGCTGGGGACACAGTTTTGGTAAGGAATGTTTGAAGAGTTACATATGGGAGATCACATCTGATGGTCTCAAGAGTATTCAAATATAGTTATGTCTGCAGCAGGAAAGATCAATGTGGACCACAATGTATCATGCATCCTAAAATGAATATGCAGAAAGGAGTGTAACACTAATTAAGTACACAGTGATACTTCCCCAAAAGATCCCCTTGCCTCCAACAATTTGCATCTCAGTGTCTTTATGGGGTAGATATGGTAGACTAGTGTAAAATAATTTTGTCTGTATCATTAGGAAAAAATATATATATTCAGGTAGCCACCTGCTGAGTACTTTCTGGGATATTCAGGAAAATGCTAATACAGTCATCCAGTGATTGAGAACAGAAAGAAATTTAAACCATTTTTTATAAGGCCAGATACTGACACTGACTTGTGCTCCATAAGTCCTCAGCACCCCTGTCCCCTTTGCAAGTAGAAGTGCCTTATTTCCAAACACTGACATCCAGAAAATGTGCATCTTGGATAAGTTTTGAAAATCATTCTGTTCTTTGAACAAGAAACAACAGAAAGATTTAGTTTCAGCATCATTGAGCAAAGATGTTTCCATCTTTTTCAGATTTGTTTTTAGTTAGAATTGGGTTTCATTGTCAAAAAAAAATGCTATAAGCAAAACTTCAGAAAATAACCTGAAACCCTATATTCCCCTCAAAACAGTGTGGCAAATCTACTTTTCAAAAAGCCACAGGAAATTAGATATCATCCTCTGGCCTTTATGTAATTTGGGACAAGGTGCTTGATTTGCCTTTATTCATTTTCCCATCTTTAAAGTGCATGTTATACCTTCTGGTTAAAGATGCTGAGAGAATGTATGAGAAGAACCAGGAGATCCAAATCCAGAAGACAGAACAGATCAGTGCAGTCATGAGCCCTCTGGATGCAAACATCCTGCTTGACCCCAAAACAACCACAGTGACAGAAATCATAAACTGCATTTGCCTACCATCACCACAGGGAGACACACTGCAGTATTCCCAGGTCACAGATGGGTCTTTTGTGTAGCACCAGGGACGCTCATTCTCTCCTCCTGGATTGCGGCAGTAATTCTCAGCCTCAGACAGCTCAGGAAAAACTTGAGGGGTCCTCCTGTGCAAGTGGGGAGCCTTAGGAGAGGAAACAAGTTGGATTAGTGTTTCACTGTAGTTCTTCCTGCTGGCATTAGCAAAACCAAATCAAACAAAACAAAGGAGCAAAGAAAGGCAGACATAAAACAGCTTTCAGTAGACTGAAAGAATGGCAGCGAGCACATCTTGCCATGATCAGGGGAACCTGCAGATTGAAATACAAGGAGGTTGTGGGACATTCATGAACTCAAGAATGATGGCAAACTGTCCCCTGCTCAGACATTCCACTGGGCTGCCTGGTTCTAGGAAACTCTTTGGAAAAGTAGACCTCAAGCATGGTTCTTCATTCAGTGGGTCGTACACTGATGCGCACCTGGTCGCTCCACTTCTGGCAGGGAATGCCGGAGGCTGTGATGTTGGTAAAGCCCTGGTAGAATTGGCCATTGCCACTGTAGCAAGTCCCTGGAAAACAAACAAACCAAAAAAAACCCCAAACCAATAACAAAATCATATACAAAAAAACCCAGAACACAACAACAACAACAACAAAAACCCATGAGATCAAAGAGTCTCAGACCACATCCTGCAACGGGGATCACAAGAGTAAACTTCATGTTGTTACACAAGAGTGTGTGACAATTGGCAGCAGATCTGAAGTGCATAGCAAGGCCAGGTAACTGCATGCAGGGCACTGCTTAGCCTCCTATTGGCACTTAAATTGATTTTGAACTCAATACACAAGAGCAAATCTGGTAAAACCCAAAAAGGGAACTGGAGCTCTTTCAGATCAAGAAAACAGGCCATGTGCCTACAATGGTTACACTGCACCTATGTGGTTCACAGCACTTCCATACAGAAAGTGCAAAGCAGAACCACAGTGAAGCCACCCATGCCAAACCAAGGCAGAAAAGAAATTGAAACAGTGCTTGCACGATTCTCAGGCTGCACCTTTACAGGGATGCTAACAGGAAGACATACACATTCCTGCAGCAGGTAGCAGAGGACTGGGTTTCATAAAGTCCCATGGTGATCTCACTTTTCCCTGCCTCTGTCCAGTGCTTGTCCTCTTAGACTGGATTGTTTGGAAACAGCCTATGATTTCCAGCATGTGTGGAAACCACACACTGGAGGCAACTACAGATGTGAGGGAATAGCATCACTATAAAATAATGTTCTTTGTAATGAAGAAAGTGTAGTTCACTTTCCATACAACAGGCTTACTCCAGCTGCAGTAAAAAGGAGATTGTAGTGAGGTGGGCATCAGTCTCTTCTCTTGAGTAACAAGTGACAGGAAAAGAAGAAATGGTCTCAAGTTGTGCCAGAGGAGGTTTATGTTGGACATTAGGAAAAACTTCTTCCTTGTCAAGCCCTGAAACAGGCTGCCCAGGGAAGTGGTGGAGTCACCACCCCTGAAAATATTTAAGAGATGTGCTGAGGGATGTGGTTTAGTGGTGACTTGGCAGTACTGGCTTAATGGTTAGACTTGATGATTTTAAAGGTCTCTTCCAAACAAAATTATGATTCTGTGATTTCCTGGTAATAATCCAAATCCAGCCAACCAGGACTAGAGCAAAACACAAAAATGCTATGAAAGCTGCATCATCAACAGAGAATATTATGCCCACCCCTAGAAACACAGAGCTTGGAGCAGTCTACTTACTGGTTATATTCTCCTTCTTAAAATCTGTAAAAAGACAAGACAAGATGTAAGGAAGGGTTTTCCAGGAGGTATGTAACTGGGTGCTTACTTAGGAGAACGCTATGGGGAAGTGTTCCCATCCATCAGTGCTACTTTACCAAAGAAAGGGATGTGGGTGCAGGCCCTGGGGTCCTGGTGCAGGCTGGGCAGCCTGTTGCATTCAGGAAGAGTAAGCAGCATCAGCCCTGGCTTGTAAATCCCCTTCTGAGAGTTTTCCTCCATTGAGAGCCATTCCTTAAAGCAGTAGAGATCCTTTACAGCAAGGCAATTCTCTCTACATTATTTTGCAAAAAAACAGTGAAATACAGCAGTCAATGGCTTGATAACAATGGTTGCACTGAGCAGTGGTGTGCAGAGGTTCTTGCAGGCTGACAGAAATCCATTAATGGGGCTACTTTCCTTTAAGTCGGTCTGTCTGGCTCATAAACCATAAAGGAAACTATAAAATCTAACAGCTTCCTTTAGGAAACCTACAAAGCTACATTTTTAATGAAGCAGGGATACGCTCAAAACACAACATGCGTGAGAGTCTGTGAGAAGTTAATTTCCATCTTTTCCTAAAGATTTATTACTAATAAATATCATTTCTGGGAGTTACCTTGACCTTTTTTCTCTACATCCTAAAATTCTCACCTGTTTTCTGTAAATTGTACATAAAGTGTCATGTGTTCAAGTCAGGAGGTGAGATGCAGTTCTCCATCTTCTTAAACTAAGTATTTCCCTGTATTTTTAATCACAGAATCACACATCCCCAGCTTCCTTCTTTTCTCTACAGACAACTTAAAATCCCTTTTTTATCTGTCAGCTGTCTGCAGCAAAAGCTTCACAGTGCCTGGTAATACAAAAGATATAGCTGTCTCCTACCTAAAGTATTACCTCCATAATAATGTGAAACTTTCACTGACAAGAAGTACTTTGGATGTTTAAAGGTTCATTAGAATAGAAACCGTTTGTGAAGAAGGCTAAGGCAGAGATATCTGCTTTGGCAAAGAAAAAAACTGAGTTTGTTGCATTCATCAGTTTATCAGTGATTTGCTTATTTATGTAATCATTCTTGAGAGTCTGAGTTACAAAACCAGCTTTGAAGTCCTGTGCAGAGACTGTTTTTGCTGAGTTCATCTGAAGCCGCTTGCAGATCTGCATTCTTCCCCACGGCACACAGTGATGCAGAGAGGTACTGATGGGATTCACAGCAAAGGGTTTAGCCAATTCATCACCTGATGGGCTGATGCAGGCTCTTACTCACACAATGTCTGGCAAGAGCAGGTGGCCACTATCCACACTGCAAGCTCTCTAAAGCACCTGAAGGATGGAGGCCATTGGGAATTCTATCAGGGCAGCAGGATTTCTGCAGCAGCAATGGATGACCTTCAAGATGAAGCTGTTGAAGCCCAGCTGCCCTGTGCTTGGTTTTAGCCAGTGCTGGTTTATGTCTTACTCACTGCCATAAAAGCCAGAATGCAGCCAGATGGTGTAATTTATCTTTTTTTTTTAGGTTAAACAACATGTGGAACATGAATGACCTTCTGAAGTAAAGAAATGTCTAGAGAGAGAAAGGAGAAAATCTTGCATGTGAAGCATTGGCCAATGCTTGGGAGATCTGGGTTGCATTAGCTGCCTTCTCTCCTGAAGCCTGAGCATCCTTCAACAAGGCCTTTATTCTCTGTACCATTGCAAAAAGCCATCCCAGGAGTGTGGTGAAGCTGCCAGAGGGAGGGATGGCCAGTCTGCTTAAGCTGGGTTCATGCCATTGTTCTAACACTTGATCCTGAGCAGTGAGAGCTTGATGAGGTCATGTGCTAAAGATTACTTCAGATTATTATTAGAAATTTTATGTCATCTAAATGACAGATGGACAAAGAACAGTAATAACAGCAGAGGACGAGCGGGCCAGTAGTGCATTCAAGAACACAAAGGACTGTTTAAGAGCAGGTGGGGACACAAGGACCCAACCAAAGGGACACATTTCCCAACACAAGCCTGTTCCCTTCAACCTTTATATCCGCAGTGGCTGAAACAGAAATTAAGGGTTTTTCTTTTGCTGTCACAGAGGCAACCACTGGTAAAATGCGGATGTAATTATGAAATGAGAAAACACTTTCCCTTAAAAACAGGAAAATTCTAATTTTAGTCAAATTGCATTTTAATTAACACAAAGTGATATTTTTCCCATGTTGTTTTCTTTTGTTTCACTTCAACTTGTTACCCCTTGACTGCATTTTTAAAAGCTTTTCTTGGTTTGTTTCTCAGTAATTATTCTTGTGAGCTGTCTTCCAAACCAAAGTGAACATAAAAAAATGATATGGAGATAGAAAAAAATGGTTCAAAGAATAAATAAACAAGACAAAAATGCATGGAAGTATGTCCTTCAAAAACTGGGAGAATTCTCCAGCCTCTAAGACAGACAAATGCTTACTCACTAAGTAGTTCAGCTAAAAACTGGTGTAGTCTAGCCAGGTTCTACACAGATTTATAAAGCTGTCAGGAAAACCAGATAGGATAATTGGAAAGTAACCAAGACCATGTGAAAAGGCTTGAAGAGGCCCAGGAGTCCCAGCTGTTCAGAAGTACCTATTAGATGTCTGAGATATCAAAGGGAGTACTGGGTTAGGGCTTTGGAAGAACTGTTGTCCAGCTGATGTGCTCTGGGAAACAGGAAACGGGAAGGATGCTCTTCCAGGCCTTTTGTCATTAAGAAAGCTGCATTTAAATCTGCATTAAAATCAGGGGGAAAAAATCATTAAATTAAACTTGTGGATTTGAAGAAAGATGATGCTGGGCAAGTCCATTACAATTTAGACACATCTGCAAACGCTGTGCCTATCAGCTCAAGATCACCACAAGCTCTGGAGCTGTAGGTGTACTTGTGAGCAGGGGTAAATGAAACAAGACCCAGATCTCATTGAAATGCCTCATGGAGCACTGTGCAAAAAATCCTTAGCTGGCAAATGTGCTATGCATGTGTGGCTCAGATATAAATACTGTCAGGCAGCTTGAGAAAAAGCAGAGAGATCATTTGCTGAAGGGCACAATGACAAAAGAGCAGAACAACAAGGTGAGAAGGAGGAGTCTTCCAGCAAAAAGCAAGTTTCAGTACTTGGCTACATGGCTATCTGTGAATACTTGCACATGCACTTCTTCCACAGGATGAATGCCACAGCTATGCTGGCAGTGGAATACCTAACACCATAGGCACCAAAATGGAGAGCTTCTCACTGGGGTTTTCCTCTGTGCCTTTATTTTAGAGATATTAAAGGAGGAGCAATCAGAAAGGTCCATACTACAAAGACAAAGTGCTGCTGATTGTCTTAAAAAGCCTTTCCATAACTGGAAAAACAATTGCCAGCTGACCATATCTGGCTGAGGTCCAGCTAGTGCATGCTTGCCATGTCTACAGAGAAGACTGTATTTTAGCTGAGATACCTGAGTTGGGCTTCTTTCCTGATAAACAGAAATCTGAATAATCTGATTTAAGATAAGGTTCAAGGAGGACAAAAGCAAAGTAGTGCACTTAGGCAGGGATGTCAGCTGCCCAAACATGAAATGGGTAATGATCAGACAACAGTCCTCCAGGATCTGAAAATGGAAATGAATCAGTTGTGGCCAACAGCTGTGTTAGGAAATAACAAAGCTTCACCCTGAGATGTCTGTGTGGGGCTGTCCTTTGCAAGGCATACCTAGCATTCATCATTCTGCTACAGTTTATACTAACAGAACCTGGGCTGGAGGCTATATTTATTTAGTTCTTAATGAAGGATAAGGAGCAGAAGCTTCAGATGCCAGAAACGCAAAAGCCATGAGCAGAGCTTGGAAAAACCTGCTTTGTTCTAGTCTGAGATGTTGGAGCAAGTGTAAAGTCTCACTGCAAAGAGGAAGAAATTCCTTGCTGTGGCTGTGGTGAGAGCACAAGGAGCAATGAGGGAAGGGCTGCTCAAGAGGCTGCATGGTGAGGGAGCAGTGTCTCTGTCACTGGGACATGTTGCACAAACACCTGTCAGCAATGGATTAGCTGTAGTGGGAGATGCTTTGGACTCCGCAGGGTCCCTGCCAGCCCTGCTTCAATGCACATTTCTCTGCATATAGGAGGATACAAGAGCTAGATGGGAGGTTTGGTATAGCAGGTACAGTTACACTGGCAGTGTCTCTGGTGCCATCTTCTTTTGTTTCATCTTCACCGTGGTGGGAAGTGCTGAATGATTGATGTGTTTCCTTGGCCAGATTTGTTGCATGCACTGTGGCCATATTTAGTCAACATTCTGAACAAGCAAAACCTTTCAATAGCAATAATGAGTACCTACTGCCCTAGTAAGATTTAACCAACAACAATATGGTAATTATTTCAATGAATTATGTCATTCAAGTGGATATTTCTTTTCAACACTATTTGCTACAAGCCTGATATAACACAGGCACCTGATCATGAATGTCAGTTCATACTCCAGCAGTGGGCACGGGGAGAGCTGGATCAGCTTTCTCTGTATGGAGCAGAGAGCAAGGGGAAAACCTATGCAAACATAGAGGGTCCATTTTCACTCAGTGCTACTGCAGGTCTGGACATACCATCACTGCTCCCCTGCTGTCCACACATCCCCACCAAATGAAAGTGAAAGGCAAGCATATTTTCTTCATTTACCTGCACACTGGTTTTGGAGCAGGCCCAGCTCCTGAGGGATTGCACTCCTGGAAGATGTAGTTACACAGCAGAGACTCAGCAGCCAGTCGGCAGAATGAACTCACCATTTTCAGTTCAGTCCAGGCAGTGTGTACAAGCAGCTCTTGCGTCTCCTCTGGGTCAGCATAGGAGGAGTTGAAGAAAACAAGAGCATTCTTTGCCAAGATAGCATTACACACCTCACCTCTGTACGTGCTGCAGTAGCCTGCATCACCCTTGTACAGCTTGCTGTCGAGGACAAGAGCACATACACAGTAAGCTCACAGCCCTTAACACATGCAGGAGCAGGATACATAGGCTGTGTTCGGCATCTCTAACAGAGGGCAGATGGTTATAATCACTAAAAATAGATAATACCATCCAAAAATGAAGCTTATGCAAGGAACCCCAGTGTGAGCACAGGGCTCACCTGGCAAGCTTCAGAGTAGAGGCTTTGCCTGAGGGCTGCTAGCATTATAAGTGGGCAAAAAGACTGGGCAATCTTGCATAACCATGAGCAAGCATGGTTCCTCACCCTGCCCCCAGGCCCTAATGGGAAAATACTTTGGGGTCTTTAGTTTTCCTGCTTCCCTACAGTAAAGAATATCCTTCTGCTTGGTGCACATCTATAATAAATCAGGATTTTTTTGCTCTGTTGACTAGCAACAGTTTAATTTTGGATTGACTTAATGAGCAGGAGCCAAGTGAGTCCCACCCAGCACGTGCCACAAAATTATTCACAAGGTCAGATCAGCCAGGTTCCTGCCTGTCCCTCAGCTCCTGTACCCCTCCTGACCCTGCCTTTCTTCCACACACATCTAAGTGGGAGACACAGGGAGGAGGAAGGCAGAAGCCTTCGCAGTCTTCTTTCTGGTACTTCCCTGCAAGGTCCATCCTCTCCTCTCTTCACGATATTTCGCACTTTGCAAATTCCTGCCACAAAGCATGAGGCCAGAGCTATGCCAGAGCAGTAAAAAGCACAGAACCTTCCTGGGTCCTTTATTTAACTTTCCTTCATTTTTCACATCCAGCAGGAGATGGCTATCATCCCCTCCCTCCCTTATTCCCCACATCCATCACAAGGGAGCAGCAGGGTGAGGGCACGCACAGGTCAGCCATGCTCGCAGCAGCCTCCCCATGTCAGCAAGGTCTGCGGGTGAGGATGTGCTCTCTGCTCAGGCAGCCCATGGGATGCAGTGCCCTCGGTGGAGGGGGAGGGAGGGCAATCTGGGAAAACAGCCTCCTCTGCGTGGAGGAGATGGCTGAACTGAGGAGGGAGGAGGGCTGGGTGCAGCTGTCCCCACTGCTCATTCGGTCAGTGTAACTCGGGTCAGG
This sequence comes from Bucco capensis, assembly GCA_013396975.1. Taxonomy (NCBI): domain Eukaryota; kingdom Metazoa; phylum Chordata; class Aves; order Piciformes; family Bucconidae; genus Bucco; species Bucco capensis. Next base: position 51,544 of record VWZO01004318.1, read on the forward strand.
GAGTTCAATTCACAACTTGCCAACCATTTGGAGTAGCCAGCAGAGCTATTTGTATCTCTGCCTTTTGTTTCTTTCCTCTGTCCAAATAAGTGCCCATTGTCAGCCCTGGGAGTTCTTGCAGTTTTTCTTCAGAATGATGGAGGTATATGAACAAGTCATTAATACAGGATGCCCAATTTCTGCTTTTCAGATGCTGCTCTCTGGAGATAACTCTCTCTGGTCCTGGTTTAGCATGTCAATTTTTTTTGTTATTATTTTTTCCTGTATGTCACATTGGCTAAAAAATAGCGGAGGGCATCAATTCCTTAAGGTAGTACCAAAACTGCAGTGACACTGTCACACCCTGCATCACCCCAGGCTCCATGAACCCCCTGGCATGTGATAGCCAATCCCCAGCATTCTGTGTCTGTCCCACTGCCTGTGACATCTCCTTGGTGCAGAAACAGGTTTCCCCACAGCATTTTGCTGGTCCCAGTGCCCGGCCAGAGCTGTTCTTGGCTTAGCAGGGGTCATGTTATTCACATTTTCATAGTGACACTAAATCTGAAAGGTGCATTCTTCCTGTGCCCCAAGAGGTGAAAGGGCACAAGAATGCATGAGGCAGATGTGTTGCTGATTTCAGTGGGCTGCAGAAGCATCCTGACAGGAGCCATCAGTGCTAACACTGAGTTTCTTTGCTTTTAAAAAAAACACAAAACAAAACAAAAAAAAACAAACTGTAGGGAGACAAAGACTAGGCTGTGATGGAAAAGAAGCATCAACATGTTTCTCACAGTGCCTTGTCACAAGAAGGGAATTTTGTTCAGCAAATATTGACGCAGAAGGGCAGAAGGGCTGAGCATCTGGTCACTGTTTCCATGTCTGTCACACCTACATGGATGTAGGTGTTAGGCATAAGTCTGCCATGATCATCAGTGGTCACTAAATCACTTCAAAAATTTCCTGAATCAATCTTGCAAGCCCATGGGAGGGAGGTAAGGGCCTTTACAGGGAGCCTGCGTCAGCAGAGGCAAAGCCATTTGCTTAGACTTTCTCAGGCTCTGCTCTTTCTCTCTGAGGGTCAGTAGGTCCCAGCCCTGCTCCCAGGCTAGCCCTCTCATTTTTCTTCCAGACTGATCTGCCAGTGCAGCATGTAGAAATATACTGGGACGTTAGAAAAAGCCAGCCATATTTTTCACTACTCAAAAAAAAAATGCCTAAGCAGAAGTGCATGGCTGATCACATACAAGTGACTTTGCCCATCCATAACTCTCATTGGAAAAAACATCTCAATTTCTCTTGCCTTAATCTGGTGACCACAAAACCAAAATGCGTTCTTGGGCTGTGTACAGACAAGTTTATGCTTTTGCCTGTAAATTTATAGGGTCAGTGAAGCTATGGATGTGTAACTCAACAGAGATTATTCCAGAATATTTTGCCCCACAACCCTATTTTAAACACCCTTGATTATGGGTAATCCCCTGCTTGCTTGATACAGAAACATCCTTCTCTACCTATGTCCAGTCCCTAGTTATGCCTGTATAAAGCAGCTCACTGTTCCCTTTAGGTGAACCTTCTCTGTATGTTTGGCGTCCAGAAACTTGCTTCCTTCACTTAAGACAAATTAGCCGAATCCCCTTGCTTCATTATTCTTCTCTTGCCTGGCCCAGAGGAAGCTCTCAGATAAATACAGAAAGTCATTCTTACCTCCACTCTGCCGAGAGACACCAGATCCAGGAATTGTGATGAGCCGGGAGAAAGAAGAAATAGGTAAGTTGTCAGTGACATTTCATTGCCCACTCCAAAATGTGTTCTATGCTAGAAACTCTACCTGAGGCCTATAAGTTGTCTGAAAAGGTTGCAGCTAAATTCTGTCCCTAGTTTGCACCTTCTTGTGCGGAAAAAGTGTTGGCCAACATTAGATACTACATGTGGAGAGGGAAGGAGAAAGGAGGAAGTGGATTGTTGACTGCAGTTCTTGCTGAGGTGGAATGTGGCCCCCTAAACCCTTACTTTTACCCTTAGGACCCAAAGAAGGGTCCTACCTAACCAACAGAAAGCATCTTCTATTTAAGCCACCCACACACCCATTACTGCAGGGAGCAGCTGTAACAGGTGGGAGAAACCAGGGCTAGACGAGCAGTGCAGGCACACAGCCATGCTCACCATTTGCAGGATTGCAGCGAGTTGGGCTGCACCAGCATGGGACAGAGGCACTAAGCATCAGCCAAGAACAAGATCACCTCTGCCCTGGGAACCCTGGGAGCTGGGGTGAAGCCAAACTAGGCTCCTGCTCAGGTCTGGCAGGCTGCTTTCTCTCACTGACCACAAGCAGCCTGGAGGAGAGCAGTGCAGTTTCGCTCAGAAGCCTGAAGTATGTGCCCTCCCTACTGTATTTACAGCTCTGCTAGGTGGGGCAGAGCCTTGTTTTGGTTAAAAGCAGAAGCAAGATTGTGCAAAACGGTACCAAGTGCTAAGTCTTTTATGGAGCAGAGCTTGCTGCTAGGTTTCAATGCCCAGTGAAAGAAAGGGCATCGCTACGTTCTGAGGCACAGAGAGAGAAAGGCAGGTGCATGCCTGCCTAACAACAGGATTAGGGCTACCACCCCCTGTCTTGAGCCCCAGGTGATTCATCTTTCTTCTAAGGAAGCTCCCCTGCCTGTCCCAAGAAGAAAGGCACAAGATGTCACCTTTCTCCTCGTGTGACAAATGCAGTCAGCTAGCTCAGATCATCATAGTTTCTTCTCTTTGAGTCATCCTTTCCTCCTTTGGGAAATGTCCCTAGAAGCAGAGGTTACACCCGGGCACAGTGGGGCACTGCTCTGGCAGCAACCTCCCTGCTTTCTACGTGTAACCCCATGAGAGGAGCCAAACTGCTCACAAAAGCTATTTTCACCTTGCTGTTAGGTGATACCAACACTGGGTCATGGCCGCTACTTCCTCTGCATGGATGTACTTACCAAGTGTGGTTCTGGGACACAAAGTACAAGACAGCATCAAACTTTCAGGAAATGACAGCTGTGCCAGTCTCCCAAGTATAAGAATATATAAGGAAAGAGCCCAGCAGGGGATGCGCTTATACTCAAATTTAGCCCCTTGCATACTCTCAGCTCTCCAAGGCTTTCCTTCCCCCTCCTGAGTACTTGACACTCTCCTTCCTCNCTTTCCCAGCGTACCTGAAACACTGATGGTTGCTGCGGCTTTTGCAGCTCCAAAAGTTTTGCTGTGTTTATTTGTGGCAAGGCAAGTGAATAGTCCAGGTCGAGTGACATACACCTGCAGTCTGGAGTCAACTACTCTGTCCTTGACACTTTCCACTATAGACCCTGCAGAAACCTAAGAGAGTGAAAAGCCCAGTGCAGTGATATTTCCAACAAAGGCAAATGGAAGAAATCAAGGAAAAATCTAAGGGATACAGCCCCAAGCATTTAAATTACCAGAAAAGATGGAGCAAGCAGATAGAAGTTGCAGAGAGTTAAAGCTGCTGGCCTTATTTTGGTGCTTTCATAGCAGCTGATTTTACAGATGAAAGCCAATGTTAAACACCTCTCCTATTTAAAACTTCAGCAATACTTTCACAATTAATTTTTGGTTCCAGAGGGCTGTAGTCTCAAGTTTGCTCACATAGTTAAGCTGGCTAACTACTCTAGGACCTCTTCTAGTGGATTGTTTATCTATTCATGCCTGAGCAAGGAAGGGCACTAAGTGGCTTTGCGGACCCAGGATCTTGAGAGGGAGACAAGAAAATAGTTTGGAAGTTGTCGATTCTGCATTAACAAAACCACTGCCACATTTCCAAAGCAGTTGTGAGGAAAGCAAGAGCTCTGGCTCTGACATTGAGCACAGAAATCCAGGATTGCTCCTCCCAGCTTGGGCTGTGGGTAGCTGCAAGCAGAATGAGCAGTACACATGGTCACATGCACCATGAAAAATTACAGGTGAAAGTGTCAGGCAATCATGCCTAGGACTTCTACACCAGCCAGCATAGTTTTGTTTACCGGGAACCTCAATCTTTTCCCTTGTTTTAATTGATCCCCTTCCCTTTTCAAATATCTTCCTTGAGAGTTTGTTTCCAGCAGATCTTATTTTACCCTTTAAAATGCCACCTTAACTACCACCAAAGCTGAGACCTCTTCATATCTTCACACTTGGTTTGTTTATTCTTCACTGGGCAGAAAACTACAGTTTAAAGTCCATGTTGCCCCATTCTGCATAGCAGGAGGAAAAGGAATTGCATCTCTGTTTATGTAGGCAAGGCAGCTGCTGCACAGAGGAGGTTCCATTCTCTTCTTCAAAGGCAGCTCAATAACCTCAGCATATTCCCACTTTTTAAACCTCAGGACAATTACAGGTTGGTGTTGAGAGACTGTGAGGCCACAGGCACATTTCATCTTCAAATGACTCACTATTGCTTCCTGGTGAGCCAGGCCCCAAAGGCACATGCTCCAGACCACCCTCTTCCTGACCTGACTTTCTCAGAGACAGGCTCCTGTGAAGGTCTCCTTGCTAGATTTAAAATAAGGCAGTCTGGAACACCACCCTCCTGGGACTGGGCTTTGCCTTGCAGACAGCAATGAGGTAGAGCAAATCTGACCAGCCACGCAGTGGCCCTCAGAAGGGTCTGAGCACTGTCTCACACACAGCTCTCTGTGGGGCTGAAACACCAGTGAGAGCTTGGCAGAGCAGGGCTTTGTATTTCTTCAGAAATACTCTGCCCTTGCCAGGGACCCGAGATCACCCTGAAATGTTTCTTCTCCAATGGCAAAGAAGACTTGAATGAACATCTGCAATTATCTCAAAATAATTATCACCAGAGACTACTGAGAACCCATAAGGGTTTAAGAGACTGATCTGATTCCTTCGCTGTTCTCCCTAGCAGCTTCTAGGGAATATAAAAAATTCACCCTAATCAGACTGGAAAACACAATAAGGTTTATAAGAGATAAGGAAGGCAAGACAGCCTGCAGAGTAGCCCAGGCTCTTTAATAATGCATGTTAATATTGGAAAAGAGGGGATACAGACAGGATGCAGACCACCTCCTAAAGTAAGGAACTTGAGTAGGAGGATTTTTTGGTCCTATTGTGGAAGCAACTCCATAGGAATAACCATGGCCAGATAGTTGCCAGAAGGACTTGGGGTTGACAATGTGTCACAGTAAGAGCAAAGGCCTCACCTGGAGCACTGTGTTCAGTTCTGGGCTCCTCAGTACAAGAGAGACATGGATCTCCTGGAATGAGTCCAATGGAGAGCTACAAAGATGATTAGAAGCTGGAGCATCTCACTTATGAGGAAAGGCTGAGGGAGCTGGGCTTGTTTAGCCTGGAGAAGAGGAGGCTGAGAGGGGACATTATCAATGTATCTGAGTATCTGAAGGGAGGGTATCAAAAGGATGGAGCCAGGCTCTTCTTGATGGTGCCAGGCAATAGGGCATGAAACAATGGGCACAAACTGGAACACATGATGTTCCATCTAAACATGAGAAAGAACTTCTTTGCTGTGAGGATGACTGAACACTGGAATTGGTTGCCCAGAGAGGTTGTGGAGTCTCCTTCCCTGGAGATATTTAAAAAAATGTTTGGACAAAATCCTGAGTTCTGTGCTCTGGGGGACCTCTGGTAATTTCTTCCAACCCGTGATTCTGTGATCTTTCATCTCAGGCTTTCTAGACCCTAAAAAATTAATCCACACAGTACTCTGGAGAAGGAGAAGAGTGCTTTGCATAACAAAAAACTGCATCAGAGTGGTGAAGTAGGCTTAACATAACTGTACAGCTAAGTGATAAGGTAGGAATAGAAGCCATGGGCACTGTCTCCCAGCCCAGCATTTTAATCCCTAAGGCTGCATTGTTGGATGCTAGCAGCCCTCTGGGGCCAAAAGCATGAGAAAAAGAGGCACTTACAGTTTTCCCATTTTCCAGCCAGGTGACAGTGGGGACTGGAAGGCCAGCTGCTGTGCACCGCAAGGTCACCATAGACCCAAAGGTGATATTTTGGGATTCAGGAGCCTTCACGATTCTGGCAAAAACTGCAGGAGAAGACAAAGGTGCTAGTTGAATGGCAATGCAAAGCTGAGGCTGTGCTGGCATACAGATGCTTCCTCCCCAGTAGGTTTTGAAATAAGCCACAACCCAATGAATAAAAGTGGAACATATCAGGAGCTTCCCTGTGAACAAAAGTCTTGGGAGAGAGATGAGGAACAGAAAGAAAGTGATCATTGTCTTTATGTTATGCAACTTACAGACCAAAATTTTACCTCTGGAAATTTTTGTATTACCCGAGTTCAATGCCTCAGAGTAGGTGAAGTCCAAAAAAATCCAAGGGCAAACTCATTTGTAGTCTGCAGATGGGACAGCTTACTGCAAACTTACATGCTGCCCTGCCAAGGGTGACCTTATACAAAACTTATTCAAAACCATCAAGGGGGACCACCAACATGGTCAAATACTGTAAAGATTAAGGGCCAGATAAGATTTTCAGTGGGATTGCAGTGATTAGGACTTACCATGGAGAGCCACAAATCCCAGCATTTTCCATGCCACGACAACCTACCCTAAGAGGAGAGAGTCTAACATCAGGTTATGGGGGAATGGCTGGCGAAGACTTTGGGAAGATGAGCTTGCAGGGGGAAGGTAAGCTTTTAAAGTGACTGTTCTTTCTTCCTTTGTGGTAATATGATTACTTGGTAGTTTGAAGATGAGCAAGATCAGTGTCTCTAGTGCCTCTCTCGCCTGAGAACTTTTATTTCTGGTGAAGAGAAGAATTGAAGAATTTTTGTTGAAAGCTTATTTCAAACCAGAAACACAACTCTGATGGCCTTCACAAGCTGTATTTCAGCTGCTGTACTTGGACCACATAAAGGAAAGCAGAGGAGAGACATTTCCCACATGGAACATTTGAGTTTTAACCCAAAATTTTTAATGGATATGCCTGAATGTCTGTACAGAAGTAGGCTGAATGGCTCTGCTCCATTGCTTACTCCAGTTTCTCATGTTTAGTAAGTAAATCTCACTGTCTACCTTCTGGGCTTCTCAGCAAGGCCTGAAAGCCTCCATCAGAAATTGTAGTAAGCAGGGGAGTTTCTCTTGGAGCTCTCAGACGTGCCTGGTTATCTTGTTTGCCACTTCAGCTACCTGTATTGTTCCCCTTACCAACACATCTGATCATGTCACAGTCTTCATCTCTGTTTGCTGGACACACTTCTTGGCACTGGCAGCTGGTTGCTCCCAGATACAGATGCCCAAGGAAGACCAATGAGGGGTCCTTTCGGGAACTGAACATCTATCACTGACATTTGGGATGGGAAGGGCTTCGTCTGCAAAATTTCACTTGTAATAGAAAAGTATGTGCTTTCCACATAGTCCTACCCAGTCTTGGCCTAAGAATGGCCTGACACTTTGTCTTAACAAGGAGCCTGAAACCAGCTTTTGCTCATGAATAGGCAACACCAGGAGTGCATTGAAATGTAGAGAATTTTTGTCTTAAGACAAAATAATAGAGAATAAGTCTTATGAGTAGCAGCTGAGTGAACTGGGGTTGTTTAGTCTGGAGTAGAGGAGGCTCAGGGGAGACCTTATCTCTCTCTACAACTATCTGAAAGGAGTTTGGAGTGAGATGGGGATAGGTCTCTCCTACTGGGTTAACAGTGAGGGGACAAGAGGAAATGACCTCAGGTGGAAGCAAGAGAGGTTTAGATTGGATGTTACAAAAAATGTCTTCACTGAAAGGGTTGTTAAGCCTTGGCATAGGCTGCCCAGGGAGGTGATGGAGTTACCCTCCATGGAGGTGTTTAAGAAAAACATAAATGTGGTACTTAGGGATATGGTTTAGTGGCATGGTAGTGATAGGTTGATGGTTGGACTTGATGATCCTAGAGGTCTCTTCTAACCTATGATCACAGACATTTAATAAGCTCCTGGGCAGGGTTTTTTAAGAAGATTAAATTCAGTGTCTGTGAAGTGAAAAGGATGGAAGGATACGTATTATATTCAAATGCTTAATTCCTATATGGTTTCAAAGCAGTCTCTCTGTTGATGCTTGTTGTTACTGCCTAAAGTCAAAGCAGAGCAGCATTGAGGCTGCTGCATCTCCCCTGCCCCTCAGAGAGGCAGCAGGTAGGAATCCTCACCACTAATGAGGAAAGCTGCAGTTTCTTGCCAGGGACTTTCCTAATAAATAATAAGGAAAATGAAACCTTTGCCTGAAGTTTCACTTCAGACCATTAACACCAGATGGTTGTGAATTCAGACCCCAGGGCACTGGGGCCAAGCCTGTGATTACTTTTATGCTTCAGTTTGGAGAAATACTAAACTTTTAGTCCTGTCCCCTGGCAGCAGTTAGGTGCACATGGCTCTTGCTGAAGCCAGCACATTAGCTGCCAGAGCAGGAATATGGCTCTTTGTGCTGCTGCTGGTTTCTCACTGTGCTGCTGGGACCCTGCCCACCTGACAACTGTGTTGCTCAGATCCTTCCCAGCTTAATTAATACCAAAATGATAAATTAACAGCACCCTGTTAGCCAGTGCCAGACACAGCCATGTATGCCCTGGTCTGTACCAGCGACTCTCCTAGAATCTGCAAGGATCTTTCATCCAGAGAGGAAGGCCTGCTCTGAGAATGGTGATGGGTTCAGAGGCAAGGAGCAAAGCCACAGTGAGCAAAGAGGCTGGTCCTGCTCACCTGTGACACCTTTGTGGAGGCCAGAAATCTGCATCTCCCTCCCCAAGGTCCTCCCACCAGCCTTGCTTTAGTAGCCCAGCACACTGCTGCTATGAGTGCTCCTCCACCAGCACAGAGAAGGCAAAGGATGAGACCTCTCAAGCTTGAAACGTGAAATACAGGGATAAAAATGTCCAGCAACAGCTGCTAAGCATTCATATCTTTCTTGTAGAAAGTACTGTGGGTGTATCATCCAGCAGAGGGAGGGAGGGTTAAATCAACGTGGGACCATAAGGAAAAAAATAATTATTTTCCAAGTGTGGAAGAATGGAAGCTCCTGCTCCTCCTAGTGCCACTGTGTGCATTTCCAGGACTTCCAACATGGAAGTTATAGATTTTATACTTTAGCATTTCAAGTATTTAAAATGCATACATTCTGAAAGTATTTTACTTAAAGTTTAGTTTTTTAATTTAAATATTTAGCTCTAGATACTAAGAATGCAATAATCTAGGGATTCTCTTACGTTATTCTATTTTTAAGTGAGAAATTCCCTACAACAAGAGCTGGGCTCCCCAGAAAGCCACTAACTGGCATACAAAGGGACATGTTTTCCAAAAGCCTTTTCATCAACATTAAAAAAAAAAAAATGTTTCCCAGGCCCAACATCTGCAAGAGGATGATCAACGCACTGCCACTGCTGGCAGACTCAGATGCTGTGGGATAGCCAGGATGAGTTGTACCAGATCACCTTCCATCAGTGCAGAGTGGGACAAAACCACCAGGATTAGCTCAAGATCTGGTTTGGCAACTATATCAGCAAGGAAAGCTGTCCTGTAGCTAAACAGAGGAACCCAGCCCCCAAAACTATGATCTTTTTTTCCTTCTCCCATCATATTATACAAAGAAAGAAAACAGGCAAAAGTGAGGAAGAAATGGAAACCCTGATGGTACCAATCTAAGCAACTGGCAGGAAGAGGAGGGAATAAGAAACACAAATGACATTTGTAAATTTCATATTATTTGGTGGGCTCAGGAAATCATTTTGCTTTCATTTTGCCTCAGCGTGAAAATTCCCAACAATTAGGTCATTTTTAACATCTCTGTTACTTGTCTTCCTTATCCAGATCCTCCTAAAAGTGGATTTTGCCAGGACTTTTGCCTATTTAGCTACCTCACTACAAGGTTAACAACATTCACATCCAGATCCTCGGGCTCTCAGGACAGGGCTTACCCAAAAGGATGGCAAAAAGCAGTTAGGGAGAGCAGGCAAAGAAGGCTTGCTTTATTTGTTTGTTTGTTTGTTTAAGTGGAAAATAAAGCAGAGGAGCTGGAAATGAAATATGGCCAGCTAAAGTCCAAGTCAGCACATCAGGTTATACTCCCAAGCCCCCTAATAAATGTCCTTTCTTTTACAGCCTTGCTAAATGATGTGCTGTGCACTGCAGGACTTGCTAGGAGGTATCTGCACCACGGCCAGCTGCTCTCATTTCTGAGAACTGGGTAACATCATCCAGTCCAAACAGTAGAGCTTTAATTCAGTCACAAAATTTTTATACTATAAAAAGATTAAAGCATGCCTGTCCCCCCCTCTCCCAGCCCCTGGTTTGAATGGCTAACTCTTGCCAGGTGACATTGTTTTCCCATCATCTTTGACTAAGCTGTGTTTCTTTTCCATGGTTCAACCTACAGTCCTAGTAGATGCCTGCCCTCTGACTGGGTAAGGCCTATTTTTCTGTTAGAACAGGATGGATTGGGCTAGTCAAGTTCAGACAGCAGCCTGGGTGGCCTGGGACCATGATGCTGCTTTCAGGAAAGGACAAAGTGATGCCCAGAGCTCATGGGAAACTCTTGTGCACTCAAGGCCACTGCAGGAAGACAATCCTCTCACCCAGAATTTCCTAAGTCTTTATGCTGGCTTTGACAAACCAGACCTAGTCAAGCAGTGGTTTGTGGGTGTGGGATGTTTGTTTTTTTCAAGAGCCTCCATGGGCTTTGGTGAACCTCAGCTTTCAGAGAACATGAGCAACGTTTGCCATGAATTAACAAGAAATGTAAATTAATTAACCAGCCTGTCAACAACCATGCGTATTCATGTCCAAGAGTTTCTTGCTAGGCTTGCCATACTGTAAAGCATACTTGATAACCCAAAACAAGATAAGGCCATCAATAACTAAACTTGCAATAGCAACCACCTGGAAACAATGGGTGCACACTCCCTTCCCACTACAGGCTGAGCCTGGCCTGACACATGAGCTAGACCTCAACCTTCTTGACTTGATTGTTTTCCTCTTATCATGAAAAATGGCCTTCTGGGTGATTACAGCCAGGTCTTACTCCAAAAAAGTTTTCCACTTAAACTGTAAATAACAACAGAGGTAACTCCCATGTGTAAAAGGTGTTTGCCTCTAGGTCTTTGGTACAGCTGGTGCCAGGTTGAGAACTAATGTGTCTGAATTGCTGGGGGCATTGGTAAGCTACACATCAGCTTGGAAACTTTCCTGGTATAAATATCCTGGCAAAGCCTTTGTGCTGCATACTATCCATATATAAGCATACTAAACCACATAAGCTCCTGCTTCTATTCATGTCTAAGCTCCTGCTAAACTGTAAGCATTTTTTTGTTTGTGTTCACCAATGTCCTCATAGCTCTTTCAGACCTGAACTGTGACAGATTGATTTGACTCCTTCTCTACAGAGGAGTTGTCCGGGCTTGAAATTTGCTTACTAATCCATAAAAGATCATTTATGCTTGCCTTCTATATGCTCTCAAGAACCATAAACTTGTGCCAATGTGCTTGCAGTCTTTTGCCGGTGAGAAATCTGTTCAGATTCATTCATCTCCCATCCATTCACTCTTCCTGACAAACCTAAACCAGGCAGTTAACAAGAGGGAACAGCAGAGGGGCTACCATTTCCTTCCCACTGGTGAGAGACGAGGGGAGGTCTGACAAATACATTTATAAACATGAGAAAGTCACTGCATTTGTGTTTTCTGACATTTCAGATTAATCCGTGTAAAATCCCAACAATTCTTGAAATGCCAGGGCTGAGAACAGGCCACACATCATGCTCGTGGATCAGTGGCTGTAGACACAGCCCTGCTAAGCTGTGTGCAACAGCTAATCACATGCCAAGAGCCAAGGCTGAACAAGTGAGGCACAGTCTCTGCAGCTGACACGACAGGACTGAATCCCAGCTCGGAGAACAAACAAGTTCTTCAGTAAGCACAGTCAGCAGCTCCTCTCGCCGTGGTAGCAACAGGCTCTGTGCATGTCTTGCCATACACCTTCCTACAGGAACAGTTCACATTCTATCTTTGCCACTCCTCAAGGTGTGCTCCCATCCTCCCACTCACTTTCCAAAACTGCCGGGTTAATAATTAAACTCCAAGATAACTGCAAGGCCAGTTTTGCTTTGATCCCTGGGTGTTTCTTAACAGAACTGCAGTGTCTATCTTTCTGCAAGACTACCAAGTAATCACAAAGAAGAGCAAAATGCCACAGGCAAAGCTGGTAGGAGATATTTCCTCTTATCTCTGTCAAATTACTTATCTGTTTTTACTTATTTCCATCCAAACATGTCCATCGCCAGAGAAACATGTATATGGATTATCAAAAGAAAAAAACAATGTACAAATGCAGTGGGAAATGCACACAACCACCGGATTACTTCTGAAGGAACAGCAGTCACTATTAGGTGTGGGACCCAGAAAAGCAAGCTCAGAAGCACTGTAAGCAAGCAATACTTCATCATACATCTGCCCCTCACCTGGTAATGTGGGAGAAGAACCCTCCAATGCATTTAAAATATCAGCGTTTCATGCAAAGTGTCAAAATCTTCATGCACATCTGTTTTCTGATATACAATTTGAGAGGTTTGAGGGCTGCAGTGGTTCTAATATCTCATGCTGCATCAGCCAGATAACGCAGCAATACATAGACATCCAACACAGCCTGATGCTGTAAGAGGAACTTCAGGGACAATTCAAGATCTGTGTGGAAGGGAGACGGAGGAAACCACATCATCTCCATCCGGAAACATATGCCTTCAGATTCTAGGCTCCCGTGTCTAATATCAAAGCAAGTTTCTCTTAGCAAGGCAATAGATTTTCAAGGTAACCTTATTCTAGGGTGAGCTTCAAGATTTATGGATGGTAGGATAATTTGCATCAGCAGAAGGGCTCATATAATGTTAAATGCACCAGCCAGCACAGGAACTTGTCAGCTGTGAGAGACTTTGCATCACATGTGGATGTCTCCGGAACCCTAAAAGCAGACCCTGCAAATATGCAAAGCTATAATAACCAGGAATAAAATGTAAATAGATAGCTTATATCCTGTGTAACTATATAAAACCTGTTCTGTACAAGTGCTCATTTCTATATACAGAGCAAACACCAGATTCAAGGATGAGGGAGGATAATGTGTTCAAATTACTTCCCAAGGAAATTAATAAGGAAATTCTCTTCATGTTAGTACTAGTCTTGTATATGTGTTTTGTTTCTTTGAGGGAAAGACCCTTCTAAAACTCCCTGTGCTCTGGCTTTTCTAGAGTCTGGAGACACACTGTGTGCCATCTGACTTTGCCGTTACCTGTTACTGCATGTGAAACTGGAAAATAATTTCCCAGTCTCCTGAGTCAAAGAGCAACTCTTCTTCCAGCCATGTTCACCAACTGGAGGCAAAAGGACAAATACACAGAGGCAGAGTGACAGCTTCCACAGTGGTGGAAGTGTCAGCTTCACAACTGACAGCGGGCAGCCCATCACATCTGCTGCTGAGGCAAGTCTGCCTGCACATAATGAAATCTCCAAGTCTCCCTCTCTCCCACTCTCTTGAATGGCGTAGGCAATTATGGGAATCACTGGGATGCCCAAAACTGAGATAAGCCCTGCAGCATCCTGAAATCTGGTCTCTGCAAATGGGTAATAACAGTACCATAAATTTAAATACATGCCATGTGAAAAAAGTACTTGCGTCCACCTATTTTAAAGTGCTGCTAGCAGTAGCGGCTAGGACATTTCTTGGTTTGGGGTGATAGCAAGTAGCCTGCTCCTGCTCACCTTATTCACCATGTGTGCTTGCTTTTCAATGCTGAAAACCCTGCTAGACACTCTTAACAGAGAGAGCCTTCTCCCTCACCTGTTCTTAATTCCTACTTTGAGATGCCCTTTTTGTGAGGGGCTGCCTGAGGCTACAGTCGATTTCAGAAATGCAAGCGGACAATTCCTAAACAGGGCAGCACAACTGTAGACTTTTTCTGTTCCGTAGTATAGGCACACACACCTTAGATATATTGAGTAACACCAGAACTGGCATTAATGCTAGAAACAAAATCCAGAGTTGTACAGTTTGGAAGAGTAAGTTACAATGTGAAATACAAGCAGGACTTTCACCTCCACCACGGCTACCTAAATGAGAAAGACAGAAGGCATCAGCCTGAGAAAAACTGTATTGGTCAACAGACAACTTAACAAAACTGGACTTTTAAATAGATTCTGTAATATTTCCTGCTTGCCTTCAAAACCTTCCTTTCTGTAGCTTCAACCCTAGCTCCTCAGTGTGAAAAGGCAGTTACTTGAGGATAGTAATCTTAGTTTCCCCTTCTCCCTTTTATCAGACAGCTATGGATATTCTCTATGCTCTGCTCTCTCTGTAGTGCGGGAAGCACATGATTTCTATCTGCCCAATACAACTTCCATGCCAGAGGGATTTTTGTCTACAATATCCATTCTTTCTCCTAAAACCACAATTCATACAATGATGTGAGAAATTCACATATTTTTAAGTGCCTTTCCAAACTCTTAGCTGGGGGAATGGGGTTTTTGCAAAAGGAAATAGCAAGCTCAAAAGTGCATTATAGAAGAATTTCTCATCTATGCCTTGTCAGAATCCCCATGCTCCCAGGAGGGCTGGTTTTCAGCTCCTCAGTGCAAGAGGCCACCCCACAACAATTACTCAAAGGCAGCATGCATCTTGTGTCTGTGTCACAGCAGAGCAAGCATCAGGAACAGACTGAATAGCTCAGGCTTGTTTGTTCGTTTGCTGAAGGTCTAGGGATGTTTTCTTTCTCCTGTGGCTTGCCCTGTTACCCTGTAATTAGGGCTATGGTTGTATCTGCAGGATCTGAGGACCTCCGGATAACTATGGTGAATGCAGTAGGTAGGAGGAGATCTAATGAAGTATTCTGGGCTTTCAGTTACGCCCATACCAGCCCACTGAGGCCAGTCAAATACTTCAGTGTAATTACAGGCAAGCTCAGTACTATTTTCTTTCCCTGTATTGCTCCCTCCCCCCAAACCTTTCCCAACTTTAAACACCAAATTGCTGTATTCACCATTTAGTGCCATAGGACACTGCCTGCAGGTATGTACGCCAGTGTCACTGCAGACAGGGAAGGAAATCCTTTCCCAAGATTTCTGCCTCTGCTCACAGGAGAGCCAAACACCCTTCTTCAGCGTTAGTATCAGCATTTCCCAGATGAAATTTCACCCAGGGCTTAAATGCAACACTGCAAACTTCCTTGTCAGTCTGCTCTTTGGCAATCTATCTCAGCCAAAACATCCTACCTCAGAAGATGGCAGAGCTAAGAATTCAGATTTCACACTTAGAGCTGATCTGTGGGCATTGCAGCAAGAGTCAGGGTAACACTCCTGACTGACTGATCTGGTGGTCTGTTGGTGTGTCCCTTTCCTATTTTGTCTATACCAGGCACAGACATGTTGATAACAAAACTGCAGAAAACTTTCTGGATGGCACATCTGGAGCCACTTTTCATCTGAAAGAGGGCCCATCTCTGGAATGTGGTCCCTTCAGATTGATAGATTAGCTGGACTCAATGCATACTCTAATTCTTGCCACTTGAATTAGGGTGTGACTTCCTTGTCTTTTGATTTATTTGTGATGTAAATTTGTCCCAATACTACATAAGAGCTCCACAAAACAGCTGAAGGAAGCTATTGCTTTACACTTCATGGACACAGTCTATTAAATAAATAGCCAAGGCACTGTTTTCTACTGTCATCTAGCCTGTGGTCCCCTCACTACCCCCAATAGTTAGACAAAACATTAAAAAAAAAAAATCAAATTTCTAGACCGAATCCACCCAAGTCCTAGCAGACCCTTCCCTCTGAAGGGATGATTCTCCAAGGAAAACCTTCCTATTTTGAAGTCTAAGGCATTTCTTACAAGTGGCTTATAGAGGAACATTTTTGTGGCCTGTGGCAGGGTATTATTTTAGTAGCTAGTAATAAGCAATAAACTGTGGGCAGGAAAAGACTTCTATCTACCAGGGTTGGAATGCAAAACCAAACAATGTCTAACTCAGGGGAGCATGGGGAACATTGCTTCTACCCTTATTTTGATTTGTTTGCTTTGTGTGCTCTCACATAGCAACACAGGAGGAAGTGGAGCAGCAACACTTCAACAGAGGGATGAATGAAACTGCCTGGATAAAGGATCAGGAGCCCTCAACAAATGTCCCACTTAGCCAATTGGAAACTGTAGGGAAGACTTGATCCAAAAATGTTATTAAATCCATGGAGATTCAAGATAGTCTATTGATGAGTACATTTGACCTTCCAGCACTTGTCCCAGTAAATCTATCTGTTTGTTTCCTGGTGGATTTATGACTGCTGATTTCTAGACACATCTTTGTAGAGTGATGACTTAAAAAACTAAACTTTATCACACGGGCTACTCCAAAATTCCTGAATTCCACAACTCTCTGGTGCCACAGGCTGTAGATCAAGCTCAACTTCATGTAAATCACAAGATGGAGGAGGTGCATCTAACTGAGCATACAACCAACAGGACTATCTGTGCACTTTTCCTTCACATTACAGTCCATGTGTAGTCCATGTATTTATGGCCTTTTTCTATCTTGTTTAACATTAAAAATGTGTCACTGAGCAAACTGGAAACATCAGAGGCTTTCTGGCTGAGCACAAAACATCGACAGGCATAACGGGAAGGTTGTTCTTCATCCTCAGGAGAATAAAAAACTTTTATTTTTCATTATTTCTGCACACAAAAGCCCAGTATGAAAGGCTGAAAAGCACAACAGACAATTCAGATTGTCTTACTATGGCAGATGACTTCTACATATGTGCCTGTTTCGGAGTGGAAGAACACCTCTCAGAAGAACATTGTAGTTTTAATTGTGTTAGTGCCTAATCCACCACAATCCTGTATGCATTTTTAATATTGGTGTATGAGCACCACGTTTGAAAAAGACAGTGAGAGATTAAAGCCAAACCATCCAATGGAAATTATTTTATATATTAAAAAACAAACCTACCAGGCAGCTTGTCTCTGTGTCTGAGTGACAAGCATGCTCATAACAGCCAAGAGCTCATGGCTTTAAATTTAGTCTTTCAGTGTCATACAATTTATACCCAATGGGCATGGACAATACAATTGTTACACATGTCAGGCTGTGGGGAGCACAGAGACTGTGCAGTTTTAGGCAGCAGGCCCAGAAGCTGAACCTGATGAGCTCTTGCATAGCTTTTGCTGAACTGGTCCTATTAATGGACTGGGTCAATGTCACTGCAAATAGCAATGAAAACCAAAATTCCTCCTGCTCTACATCCTATGTTACATAAACAGCTGTCCAATACACGAAGGAATAAACAGATGAATGTTCCACTAATGCTACCTATCAAATGTATTCTTGGCACAGCCTAAAAGTCTATAGTCTGGCCTCAATTTTAACTTTCTGCACTTGAGGACAGCTCTCAACATTACTGCAATAGCAGCACTCATTTATTTCCAAAGGAGTGATCTTCAGGTCAAATGGTATGAAACATCTTTAGCCTTTCTCAGCCAACCTCTTGCCAACAAACTTCAACCTTCAAACATCTGTGTGGAGTAAGGATCAAGTAGGCAAGCAAATACTTCTATTGTATCACAGTCCTGAACCTTGGATTCATCCAGGAACCTTTCAGCCAGAGATTCACTTTGGGCATCAGTACAGTTTTTCCTGACAAGAATTACATCTGAATATCAATCTGAAAATGCTGCTCAAATTATTTTGTTTTTGCTTTAAAAATAACAAAGCTTTAAACATGTTAAAGCTGTGTTTTAAAAGTAATGAATAGAGGCCAGTATTATAAATGTTGAGGAAAGTCAATAAGGAACGAAGGAAAAATATTTGGAAAATCAAAATAGCAACATTTTTCAAACTATTTTACCCAGGACTGCTGAGAGCAGAGAAGAATTAGGACTGTAAGGCACCTCAGTGGTGTGAATGCTCAAGCCAAAATTATCATCAGTTCGAATGAGTGGATGCAGCACAGATAATTCCACATATTTTTGAGACTTGCTGTAGTTTCTAGGTCCAGCTTCAGCAAGTCATTTAAGCATATTCCTGACCATATATATATTAAGGAGCCTGGATGCATGAAGGAGACAGAGAATTAATCTTTCAAGAAGTTAAACACCTCTGCACTTTGAACAGTTCCTGAAACTAACTGCAAGATTAATGCTAAACCTGTTAAAATGGAAGCTCACGACAGAAAGTTACAAACCTTTTCCAGAAATCAGGACCTGCATGATCTAGATTTAGCCAGGCATAAATATTTGCACTACTCTTTGAATGGGCATTGGCTTCAGGTTTAAATATTCATAGTTAACCAGCCACGTTTAGTCATTTTATTTTAATATTAAGCCACACTATGCAGGGTGGTATCTCCAGTGAATGGTAGCACCAAGATTTAAAGAAAAATATTGCAGTGTTATTACAGAGAAACAACAAATAGCATATTTTCTAAGTTTTCTGAACATAGTAAATGCCCAAGGAAGACTTACTTTCCTACACCAAGTAATTTTAGATTATTATTTACTTGGAGTTATTTTTAAATGCTGATACTAAGGGGCATTTAGGAGGGGAGGGATACTAAAAATAGTAATAAAAGAGTTGCATGAGCATGATGTATGTGTGTGTGTGCTTACCTGCATGCGCACACATGTATGTGCATGTGTGTGTAGGCTAAATATCCACGAGAATTAATCTAAAATAGTGGGAGGGGAAGGGATCTGTAAATACAGCAAGCTGCAGTCAGAATTACTGCCTTTGGGTTTTGGAAGCCAAAAAGGTGAAACAAACATGCATCTGTCTAGTTTGGGCAGCGGCCTGGAACGAGGTATGTTTTATGGGTGCCCTACCAGAGAAACCAAGGCAAGCCTGGAGAACAGAATTGCTTTGTTCATCCAACACATGAATGGAACATGAGGGGGTAGTTTGTATGGGAGCACTGAGCTCCCATTCATTAAGAATTAACCTTCCTCATTTTAAAAGGACATACACAGGGTCTACTTTGCAAGAGGGATGTTTGCGGATTATTTTGCAAATCCCTGAATTAATAGGCGGATGCTTAATTCTAGAGACAGGAACAAAACAAGACATCGACCTTATCAAGCCTGGATTTTGATGCAGTTCCTTTCCACTTTTAGATTCCCTAACTGGCTTTGGTTGATTCAGAACAACAATTCTCAGTGACTGATGCCCTTCAGCATGGAAAAGGGGTTTGTATGCGTGGCATCAAATATTTGCTATTCAGAGTTAACTCTTGGCCTCTGTCTGAAGGATGGAGCCAAACTATATCCCAGGACCCAAGGCCGTTCACAGCCAGATCAAGATGTCTTCTGTTTGCCCCTTTCCTTTTAGCTCACAAGAAGTACATCTCTGCATCTGGATTAGGAATAGCTGCCTTCCTGTTTTAAAGCTGTTTAAGGAACTTCTAACATATTTGAAGTCTGGTTTTGTAAATATTAAACAAACAAAAAAACCTGAAAAATTAATGCTTTTTTAGGGAAACAGCAGACCTACAGTAATATGTACCTAATCCTGCTTCCAGAAGAAAGTGAATGGTCCTCTTAGAAGAACAGTAAGTAACTAAGTAACCTCTGATAGCCACAGGCAAAATATAACCTACAACAATATTTTGAAGCTTACTGAGCAAATGGAAACTCTTCTCCATTTTCTAAAATACAGTCATTCTGAATAAGAAATAAAAAGTTCATCTACTGAATCAG
Organism: Bucco capensis; assembly: GCA_013396975.1. Classification (NCBI taxonomy): domain Eukaryota; kingdom Metazoa; phylum Chordata; class Aves; order Piciformes; family Bucconidae; genus Bucco; species Bucco capensis. Next base: position 71,214 of record VWZO01004318.1, read on the forward strand.
CCATCCCTCCTCCTACTCCACAAAATCTTGCCTAACGCAAATTCTCTTACAGGATTCAGGAACATTGAATACTTCCATTGCCTCCATTTGTGTTCCCCTGCAGTCCACTGGTCTCAGCACTCTGAAACTAGCAATGATTTATACAACAAAGCAAATACCTTCTGTAAATAAGAGACAGACACTGAGAACATAAAAACCAGAAAATGAAAAATCAATCTGGTGCTCACAGTTTAGCAGTCAGAAAATGTTCAAGTCCTCAGAGAGAATAGCTCTGTTTACCTGAAGAATCAAACAATTCAGATGGAACATCAGAGGAAAGGGAGAAGGACATATATATATTGCTGTGAGATGTTTCACTGTTTGCAAGTGCACCTCTTTCTGACCAGGAAATTTGCAGCAGTTTTTCAGGGCCTTCAGCTTTCTATTTGTCCATCTCCAACAAGCCATAGTGTATAACCCATGGATATGGTGGGACTTTTCAAACAAGAAACAGGCTGGCATCTTGGAAAAGAGCAGTCAGAAGGAAAAATGTATTTGGTAGTCCTTACTCAGACAAATAACCCACTAGAGCCACAGCATCCATGGACAAGGACATTCCATCAGTAGTCCCTTTCACCATCAGGCAGAAATGGGAGCAGGTGTGGAAAAGCTTTCTCTGTTTCTTACTCTGCTTTCCTTTGCTTTCCCTTCTTCTGCCTTTCAGGTCAACCTCTAGGATGCTTTGCGTTGACATCGATGTGACACTTCAGGTTAATTCAAGTTAACCAGGGGTGCACAAGGAGCTGCCACACCGAGCTGGAGTTTGGTGAAAGAGTTACTCACCTTCCACTACCACTGTTGCGGGCTTGGAATAAGCTGTGCCCAGGCTGTTCTTGGCTACACATCGATACTGTCCTGCATCTTCTCTCTGAACGTTGTGGATCCTTAAATTCCCTGAATCAAGGACAGCAATGCGAGCATTCTCCTGCCAGAGGAAGGAAGGATTGAGGAGAGGGCTCTGCGTGCAGGCTGCACACAAGCAGCACCATATATCTGCTTGCAAGAATCGAGCTTACACGCATGAAAATTGTGTTGTTCTGCAAATGAGGGATTTGGGGACAGCTCTTCCCAGTCAGCATTGTCATGACACACTCATCCATCCCCTCTTTTTGTTGTTTCAAAAGAGCCCTAAATCTTAGCTAAGCAGCTCAAGTCGCTCTTACTTACAAGAATGCTCACAAGTGCATTCAACAACATTTGGCCATGCTTAGTATTGGTATATGGGTATAATATAAAATATATATAGACAGAGAATGTGTGGTTTAGAGGCAGAATTATTGTGGACATAAACATTTCTGAGATGAGCCCTGAATTTTCCAAATGCTTTCTTCCTAGCAACTGAAATTTACAAGTGGTGTAATTGATGCTAATGTTCTAACAAAGTACCTTTAGCAAATAGCTAGCATGACTTAAATTTCATTCTCTACTCACCTTTACAACCGTTTCTCCTTTGATCCATGAAACAGAAGGCTTTGGATTCCCCATTGTAGTGCATGGAAGAACAGCCTTTAACCCTTCTATTATTTCCACATTTATAGGTTGCCGGGTTATTTTGGGTCCTAAAATTTTAAAAGTCAAAAAATAAAGTTGAACTGAAGTTGAGAGATGCTAGAACAGGACAAGTTCAGAAATGACAACAAAATCTCTGTTCTTTTTTCTGCTAAAAGACAGAGCAGTTTTAGTAGGTCATGAGCTGCCTTGGAAAGAAAACCTTTCTTAAGCACAGCATTCAGAGTTTCAGTTTATAGATGCAAAAGCAGCTAACTTGCATGGGTTATTTGTTTTCAGGAGAGGAGTTTGACAGTTGCTTGAATTACTGCCTGGGCTGACTTCCAAATCCAGATGAGAGAATTTCCAATATTGTAGAACGTTTGCTTTCCAGATTTTGACATTCTTCACCGCATAAACAACGTCTTGTCTGTAAGCTCAGATCTGGAGTGAGTTGGCTTTGAAACAGTTTTAACTCAGGCTTGTTTCTAGCTCAACAAGCAGGGCATGTAAACTCAATTATTGGCCCTAACTGAAGGATTTACAGCTATGACAGTAAAAACGATAAATAGACCTTAAAGAAAAAAAAAAAATCACACTCCCTTAAAGTTAAGATTGGAAAAATTTAAATTCATTTTACCCAGACAAAAACATATCTTAGCTTAATCTGAGCCAGTAGTAAAAAAGATCTTAATCTCAGTGTTTTGGGAGTTCTGAAGTTTTGCCTCCCTTGCACGACACTGAACCAGCAGGAAAATAACATTCAGAGAGCATCACCCCTTGGACCCCACCTGCAGGTGAATGGGGTGCTGGAAAGCCCCAGAATTACCAGACCTGGAGGCTCATGCTCATTAGCACAAACAAATCCTTTCCTACAAACAGATGCTTTAGCTAGGATATATCTCATCTGCCTTTTGAAGTGTTTGTATAAATAACTGCAGCCATGTGAGTTCAGCTTCACCAAGCTCAGCACGTTTACAGCTCTTTGCAAAAACCATTCTTCTGCTTTCCATGTGGGATGATGAGCTTTATATCACGGTGCTCCAGACCTTTCAAGACTGCTATTAAGAACATCTGAACAGCCTTTCCTTGCTTTTGCCATCCTTAGCTATAAATCTGATTAGTGAAATCTTATGTTTAAAATTCACAAAGGAGGCTGTGGAGGTCGAATATATCAAATCGTCCTGTTTTCACAAGGTTTTGTATAAAGGGTGTTCCTCAAAGCATCAGTTTCATAGAATCATAGAATATCCTGAGTTGGAAGGGGCCCACAAGGATCATCACAAATGTGTGTAACTCGAAGTGAATAATCGCAACTGCTTTTAGTGACCCAACATGCCATGACTCTGCCTCAAGGGTCATGGGTCTGCCCTGAACACAGACCCCCAGGGGGCATAGCTGGGGTCTGCTTAGGTTCTCAATTATGCACTCACATGGTGTTAGGAAGAAATTACCTTTCAACTTACTCATTTTTACTTGGAGAGCCCCACAGCTCTGTGCAGCCACTCCAACCCCATTATCCGCTGTGCAGCAGTATACTCCATCATCGCTGTCTTCCACACTCAAAATGGTCAGGAGCTGCCCATTCCTCTGTATGCTGTACCGGGTGTCAAACAACCTGCAAGGCACAGCACAGATCATCAGGGGCAGGAGGACAGCCAGGGACTGAGAGTGGGAATTACATTGGTAATTGCAGACCGCCAACTGCCCTACAAATTGCAGTGTGTTTTAGTTTCTGTTTTCAGCCTTCAAAGAGAAGGCAAGGCACTGAAAATGCTGAACTGGGCTTTAAGATTTTCTTTGGTCCTCACTAGATTGTACAGTTCATGACTGACACCAACGTGTTGGCAGTTCTTCCCCCAGTTAGGTATTGGTAAATTAAGTAGGTATCGCAGTTGGATTTTTGTCTGACAGGCATGAACACAAATGATCTTATCCTGCTGGCTCATGTTTTAGATATAATCAGTCGATGCAAAGTGAAGATTGCCTACATAGGAACTGACATTTTTTAAAGAAATCTTCTTCAGTTTCTATTTTTTTTTCCCACTGAACAGAGAATATTTGGAAAGATTTTTACTGTTGTGACAAAAGATGGAAACCAAAACCCAAGTATTTTTGTATCTGCATTCAGGAGTGGGTTTGACTATTTTTTTGGAACTCTAGAAGTGTTGTTTTTATGGGAAGGAACAAACTAACAAACCCCAAACCAGCAAACAGGCAATGTGGTGAAGAGAGGAAGCCATCTAAAGATCAGAGGAAGGATAGCTACAGTTTAATGACAGCAAACTTTAACCCAGAGACTTCAGAGAAGTCAAGAAAAACCCTGATTTTGGAGCAGTAAAGGTATAGGATATTGTAACAAAGTCTGCACAGCAAAGACCAATTGTGTATGTGAGGATGGGTAGATGAGGGTGTGGGTGTGGGCGAGAGCAAAAGCAAGAAAGAGAAGAAAGAAAAGTGGTGAGAAAGCTGAAGACTGATCACTGATTTTCACTGCAAAACTGGAAAAGTATAGGGAAATTTCAGTGGAACAAGATTTGCATGACATTTCATAAATTTGATTTTCACACTTTCATTGATGCTTTTTGGAAGCTCTTTCTTGTATTTGGCCTTTGATTCTGGTGTATGGCACCAAAAGGGATCTGACCTGAGGATTGTCTCCTATGCTGTTACAAAAAACTAACACCTGAGTGTGGGGATTGGGATGAGAAATGATTTGGGTTTCATATGATTTTAGCATTCAGAGAGACTGAAATTTTAAAGACCATGTGGACAGAAAGGCCTGTAATATCCCTGGTCCTGTGTGAATGGCTTTGTCTCCCAGCTTTGGTTTTCAAGGATGGTGTCACTGATGACGAAGGAATTAGGATAAAGGTGACCTGATTTGAAAATAACATCTGTGGAAATTCAAACCTCCAACTTGCAACAAGTCTGAGGTGAGAGGGTTAGGGCGGGGATTTTGCTAAGTTTCTGTTGCAGGCAGTGAAAAAAAAACATTCCTGAAGGCCAGTATGCATATCTGTAGCATTCTGCTTTTCTTCTGTTCTAAAATGGTCTTACTAGCAATAAGACCTGCTTCTGCTGAAAGTCTCCCAAAACAATGGCACAAGGGCTCTTTGAATGTTTGACCCCAACACCAGGAGCTGTGCTGCAGTGACCATATGCCTATCATGGACATCACTTGTGGAGAATGGGTCTTTATTGTGTTACACAGAGATTTTTCTGTAATTTTCCCTTACAGATGGTGTCACTCATTGCAGACTACAACAAGAAATTGACTTGAAGTCATTTGGCAGCTGTAGCATGTTTTCAGAGTTGGAAGATGAGGTACAGTTTACTTTGCAAGAGCCCATCCACAGCAACCGAGCTAAAGCACAGTAGCAACTTCCATAACACATTTCCAAGACTCTCTTCTTCTGTGGCACCTTGCAGCCTGATGGTTAATAACTGACTGTGAATAACAACAAGAGGCCAGTTTCCTACAGTCAGATCCAGAACTAGAAGCAAACAAGAATGGTATGATATGACCCCTTTAGTGCAAAGTTGCAGACATTAAGGGACCAAGTCTGCCAATGCTCCTTTTAAATATTACACAGCACCCTCCTCATTTATAAATGCACAACTGAGAAACAGAGTAGATTGCATTGTCTGAAGCTGGAAAGAAAGCTCCTTGCATTGCTTGCAGCAGAAACCAATTGTTTCCAAGACCAAGTATGCAAATCTGCAAAAGCAGCCCCCAGGTGCTCCTATAACTTCCTAAGGAACACAGATTCCTATGTAATTACAGGCACTTACTCTCTTTCCTTTCACAGACCCATTTTGATATTTCCAGGTATCTCTTGTATCATGAAGGAAAGCACAGACCCTTTTGGTAGAAGATGCTGGAGGTGCCTGGGGCTGTTCCCTACCTGATGGGAATGCTGTTGCGTGTCCAGGTAATCTCTGGCTCAGGGTACGACTCCACTACACAGACAAACTTGGCGACATCCTCTACCAGTGCATCCACAGTTTCCAGAGGAGTGCTGATCAAGGGAGCTGGATGAAGGAAGATAAAGTGAGAAAACCTCCCAGAAAGAAGCCTGAAGCCTTCCAGACCCCTCTGGTGGGCAGCCACATCTCCACACAGTCAATCCATGACTTTTCCTTAATGACACTCTTCACATGTTTGTGGTAACACAGGACCCCCCCGCACTTGTAGCTGCAACCTTTTGTTGGTTGCTGCAAGTTTTGCATTTTCCCTTATGCTCTCTCTATAGGGAGCAAACCAGAGTGACCCAAGCATGAGGCAGCGCCAGCAAAACAAATGCATCCTTTGTTTCTAACTCTTTTCTCTCCCAGGAAGCACAGCACCAGCTGGAATGCTTCAAGGACACAGGTGAGGCTGTCCTACTGCTATAGCAGTGGCATTGCAGGGGCTGAAAAGTGCAAGGAAGAGCATTGAAATTGAAGCCTAACTAACTTGCCACTGGAGCAAACACAATGCCACCTTGTTAATGCATAATATATGAGATTTGGGCTTCTTTGTCATTAATATGAGATTATTCCACTCAGTTATTTCTCTTTTTTTTTTTTTCAAAACTAGGCTCATAAAGGCCCTTCAAGTCTTCCAGGTTTGTGACATGACTAGCACACATTCTCTTTTTCTCTTTTTCTAATCAAGTAGCACCAGAGTTAGAAGTCTAACAGTTGTGTCTGATGCTTACTATCATGGACTTTTCATCATACATTATCTGAACATATCTTTAAAAAGGTTTTCTGTCACCTTGGTGAAAGACTTGAAGCATGGCTGAAAGGGATGAAAGAATATGCACAGTGAAACACTTTCCCTGGACATGGTATACATTGCAGCCATTGACTCCAAAGATGCCTGAATGACTTTTAATCTGTAGGAGATTTGTTTGACTGGATTTCATTGAGATGAACTAGTTTCATACTATGTTCCTATAATAACTCCTTTAAAATGTACAGGAGATGCAGGACTTGTGCTATCAGGCTTATTTAAAAATCCTAATGCTTTTGAAATGTCACTAGAATGAATCTGCCTCAATATTCTTTTGAGATTAAATGACTTCAGAGTCCATAACTGGTAATGAATATACTTACATAAAAAGATTTCAAAACTGCACCTAAGATAACACTAAAGATTATATTAACTGAACATTAATTACAACATATCTGTGTCAGATTCATTGTTCAAGATCATTGCTTCTAACTGCGCCTGGCTTCAATTTATTGATTTATTTTGGGTCACATTAGAAGTAATCATCTGTATTGCACCCCAGATAAATCCTACACTAGTGAAACCAAATGGAAAATTTTTGTAAAGCCTAAATTTCCCTGCTACTGAAGGTTGTCTTAGGAGAATAACCTCCACAGATGGTTATCCCATCTACTTCAAAGGGGATGTTGCTATTTCATGACAGAGTTTATTGGGGTTGATGGCATTAAGCCTTGCTGAAATGGAGTTTTACAATCTAGGTTTTTATGGTATGTTTTTATTACTGTTGTCCACATGCCTTGATCTCTGGAAGGACGCTTTTTTAACCCGGAGAAATGTAAATTTTTGTAGTAACTGAAATTCACCAGTAAGTATGGCCATTCTTACAGAGAATAAAGTTAGATTTGTACCAAAAGCCAGTATGCGTGATGACAGTATTTTACCCTTTTGGCAAATAAGCTGTCATTTTTATACATTAAATAAATTCTCTGATTAATTATAATAAATAAATTCTTTTATGATATCTCTTTAATCCAGCGAATGATGGGATTATCCTCAGCAATATTGCCTACACCGAGTCTGATCTAGCATCTGCTGGAAGACATCAGAGCAATTAGGGCAGAAAATAGAAAATGCTGCCCAGATAGACAGAAATTTACATGTGGCAAAAGCAGAAAGGCAACTTCTTTTCACAGCTGCCCCCCCAAATGCTATGTCCCCAAAGAACAACCATGATGACAATGTAGGCCCTTTTTTTGCCTTTCCAATATTAAATGTGAGTGGCAGGCCAGCAGGGAGGTGAGGCAGTGCTCCTGGAGCAGTTGTGTGGGGGCAGAGGGCAGGAGGCCAGAGGACACATGATGTGCCTGCAGGGGACAGGGATCAGTGGAGCCTTCCGCCATTTTGTCATGAGGCAGCAAGAGAGACCCAAAATGGCTGAGGTGGTGCCTGCATCTAAAAGCCATCCAGGAAGCTCAGGTGTTGGTGTCAGTCTGTGTTTTCTCAGAAAAGCGATCAAAAGCTATGATGCCGTCATTCCCAGATTTTAGCCTGGGAAAATAAAATCCAAACAGTACACAGACATATCCTGTCAGCATACAGAAATGTCTCCAGACCTTTCCATGCACATCCATGGGGGCTCTCTGGCATTTTCTAGGTAGCCTTGTGGCTTTAAATAACGTTGAAAATCAGTTAACATGTATCTGTAAAACCATACAGGTGCCATTTTTCTGGATGTCAGCTGTAGTTTCCAAAGATAGCAAAATGACCCAAGGCCATTCACATGGCCCAAATCCCCTTCTATCCCCAGCCCACCAGAAGCTCCCAGGTAACAACCTGACTTGGGGTTTGGATTCACACTTTCAAAATAAGATAAGCCAGGCAAATTAAAAAAAAGAAGAAAACAAAACCAGTCCCTGCTGCAGCATTGCAGATGCCTGGAAATAGTGCAGTTCCTCTGGTCAAAAAACTGCTCAGTTGTGCTTCAAGCCTCATGCTGCAAAACTTCTGTGGGGCACCACTGAGCAGTAGGTGCATTTCTCTCGGAGAACAAGGATGTATATCTCTTAACTGCACTGTGTCACCAGAAAAAAATCATAGACCCCTAAATCAATCCCTTTTCCCTTTGATTTTCTTGTATCTCCAATCCTGTCTTAACCACAGCTTTCTAAAAGACCATGGTTCACCAACTTGCTGAGTGCCTTAGGGAAGAGCTAATATTTTTATTTCAAAAGGTATTTTTATAAAGAGACTTTTTTTTTTTTTCATTTTGAGGCCAATATAACTAACAAGTTCAAGAGCACAGCCCTGAAAGAGCAGCCATGTTTGCCTAACAGGTAAATACTGGCATCCTTCTTGAGGTTGTTTTGGGTTTTTTTGTCTTCCTGCAAAATTTCTGGTATTCTTTGGCTCCTAACAGTCACCGTGCAGCAAAATGTTTTGTCCACAGGGTTACTAGACCATACACCCAGAAGATCATTGTTGCACTTTGCACTTCAAAGGCTTTTCTAAACAGATTTGGTTTGGGGTTGGTTTTTTGTTGTTGTTTGTTTTTTACTTCTTGTGTTGGCGGAAAGTATGTATAGATGTGTTCCCATAAGAAAGTCAGAAGGTATAACAACTTTTACTCTATATGCAATAAAAATCATACATACACTCTGTAAAGACATTACAGCTGTTTACTTCTTCTTTGAGCTATATATGTTTATAAGCATACACAGGCATGCAGAATACACCACAATCTTGGGCTCTGTAGCAACAGGTGCTACCAGTCCTTAAAACCTGTAGGCTTCTTTTGACATGAGAAATGTCCATCCCACCCAGGCTGAACCCAAACTTCTCCTCTGCCCATCACAACAGGACTACGTGCTCTTCCTAGACAAAGGAACTTCAATCCCAGACAGAAATACAAGATTGTTTTCATTGCTACCCTTCTAAAAGCAGTGAAACAGCCACCAAAAGCAGCACATCTTTGGCCTTTTCAGGAAAGCCACACCACCCACCCAACTGCTACCAGAGTCACCTTTGTCTTTGCAAAAACTCCTTCAGCAAGCAGCAAAAAGCAGAGCAGGGCAAAACCCCCTCCAAACAAACCTTTTGGGAGTGTCTCAGCCATGCTGAGGGCTGCCAGGGTGAGGATGTGCACCAGGGGCACATTCAGCAGGTCATTCATGTTTGATCCAGAAGGCATCTGGCTCCTTCAGGTGAGGTGTGCGGAGCTCCCAGCCGACTGCATTTTGGACGGCAGTGCGTGAGCAGAGCTCCTCTGCTAATGACAGAGTAGGGACTGTAGGATCTAAGTATAATCAGGAATTTTCTCACCCGGCAGCAGTGATGGACGTGGCCAGCTGGTGCGTATCCACTTTGGTCAGTGGGAAAGCGTGGGGCTGTGAAACAAGAGAAAGCAAATCCCTTCTGAATTCCTTCTAAGCAAACAGAGAGTAGTACAATGGGGAAATGCGTATCCAGGGCAGTCACCTATGCCAGTGCTGCAAAGTAGCCAGGCCTTTATTTCAGCACTGTGTTAACACAAGAGTGGAAAAAATTCTTGCCACTGGATTCTCCTTCAACTTAGTTCCCTTCTTTTTTCATTTTTCTCCTCTCTTTTACATGCACTCCCTCTTTCTTATTATATCCCTTCATGATTGGCTGCAATATGCCACCTGTTGCCCTGCTGATAGCATTTCTTTTCTTAACAGATGCATTTGCTGGAGCAGGAGAGGTTGGCATTGGGAGCTGACAGTATCCTTCTGTGCCAAGAAGGTTGTTGGTGTTTGAGAACTGCTACAGCATACTGAAAAAGCAGAGCCTTATCCTGGAAACAGATCCCCCCCCAAAAAAGTGAATATCCACAGTAGAAATGGCATTCGTTTCAACCTCAGCAGCAGCATATGGGATTTGGGCACAGAGGCATTGCTGTAGGGAAACATGACTATTGGATACTGATATTATTAATCCCTCAGAAATACCTTAGTATCCACCAGGTCTCTGCCTTAAGTGAAAAACTAAAAATGAGAGCTTATTTTCTAGGAAGCATTAGAAGAGCATCAGAGTTGAGGTGACCTCCTTACTGACTCCTTCTTGCCCCATCCTAACACAGTGGCCTACATGACATCATCTTTTTAAAAAATGTACACCCTGTTTTTCCAGTATAATTATCTATATGAAGACTGATTGCAATCAATGTTAGCACAGTGGAAAGGCTGATATGGGGACAATATCTGCATGATCAGAAGAGAAAAGGATAAATAATCACACTGGAAGAATCCAATTGATGAAGATGCCCTCAGAATACGACTCCAGGTACTTTTCATCGTATTATCAGCAGATCAAATATAAGCTTTGCACTAAAAGGCATTGTTTGAAGGAAAAGAATGTGTAGTCATAACATATCACAGAAAAAGGTGCTCTGAGATCTCTGGAATTTCCTTTATTTGCTGAACTTCTCAGTTTCAACCACTTCCTATCAGTGGTTTGTGCAATGAACCTACATAGTTCAGCAGTGCTTCCTCTGAGGAGCAGATGGAGTAAAGCTGACCAGAGGTATTCCTGTGTGAATCTCAATGGTTTGGCATGGCATGATAATGACAGTGTTACTTTGAGGACACAGAAGGGCTGTTTAGGAGCAAAGATGGCTAAACAAGTGCTCTTCTGAAGATGAATAAAGGCACAAGTACTTGCCAAACATATGTTAAAGATCTTCCAGGCATTCTGAAGCTAGCAACAACAACAAAGCAAAACAACAAGACAACAATGAAACAACAATAATCCTACCAGAGAGCAGAGAAATCCTGACTTATGGCTGAACTTACAAATATTTCTTTTGTTTTGTTTAAGTGCAATCACATCCAATTAATCTGCTCCATACAAATGCAATTTGGTCTTTTAGGGTAGTATTTTCTCCATGGAGAAACCTGACCAAAGATCTCTGCATTACTAGATTCCTGTCAGGGCTGTGTTATGAGGACTTTGCACCATCCCATACAAGTCCAAAAATTAATCTTTCCCTTTTACTTGCCAATTACAACATTAAGAAACAGCACTGGCAGGAATGGCTGTTAAATGATAATAATGCCTTTGCATTTTTGTTATTACCAAACTACTCCTAACCTCTTATTGCCTCTACTTTATACATTTTTAAGAACCACAGTGAGCTACACTGTTCTAAACTGAAAGAATGTAAATTTACATCATAAATGGGAGTAGAGAGGATACATGTGCATAATGTAGAGTTATTTTGTTTTCCAGCTACACATGCTATACAACTAACAAACTAGTTATTGGAAGCTGGTGATCATCTGTGTCCATCATGGAAAAATACTTCTGTATAAAGTGAAATCAGTGGAAATGAAATACCAGTGACACCAAATTTTCTTCAATTCCAAGCATCTTCCAGGCTTACCTTGTAAAAGTAAAATGCTTCTGTAATTTCTACTTACAATAGTTATGAGTTTCCTGTTTGTTGATTGTTTGGTTTTTTTCCTAACAAAGCTGAGATGCATACAGTTTACAGCTAATTGCTATTTACAGCTGTTGTTACTTGTAGTCATGCCCCAAGGCCTCTGTTGAGGTGAGGTACCAGAAGTGTACACAACTAATAACCAAAAAGCACTCCCTGGCTTTCAAGCATTGCAGGCAAAGCTTCGCTCCCACAAAGGCTTCTGCACTAGCTTAGCTCTCTGAACAGCAAACGTCTCCACAGACATCACATGAAATTCCACGCACAAGACAAGGTGTGCTGGAGCATTCATTCATCTAGCTACCAAATTTTTGCCTTTGCAAATTGTTTTCAGAGTGACTTTTAATAAATACTGTATCATAAAATAAATGCCTAAATGCAAAGCAAGTCAGGCTTTTTTTTGAGAGTTTTGAATATTTCAGGCAGCAGTCTTTCAGTTGATGTATTACTTGGTATCTCCTCAAGATGATAAGGGGAAATCTGCTTTTCACTGTTTAGAGGACAAGACCACATCAGACCTTTTCTCTCCCTCCCTCTTCCAAGTCCTCCAACGGAGGCTATCAGTTTTACATGCTAATGCAAAAAGATTTGATCACTGGTTACTTGGAAAACTGCCTTTTTCCCCACACCACCACCTGGGATTGTCTTCTCCCTAAGGTAGTCCCAGAGGTTCACCCAAGCAGGCAGGCTGGGGCAAAAAGTGTTCAGCCAGAGAACAAACTTATTCTCCAGAGGGACCCAATGAAGTTGGTTCAGCAATGGCTCCAGTCACCCAGCATGTGCTGATTAGAGAGAGCCAAGCCAGCACTAACACAGCCTGACTGGTGTCCATTTTAATGTAATGTCATGAATGTTGGTGCTAGCAACCTACAGGAGTAAACAAATAGGGCCACTGGTCTTCAGCTCTGGTGCTGCTAGTCCTGCAGACACCCTACTGAAAACCACACAGACAGAGTCCTTGAAGCATGAGGCCACATCTGAGACCTTAAACAGCAGACCAGGCTATTTTAACTTGCTTTTCAGTAGCAACAATCCCTAAAAATGACTAGATCAATAGTATTCAGCAAAATTCATGTATGTAGCAATCTAGTCAGAAGAAGAGCAAGCCCTAACCTTCCAAGATGAGTACAGGCACAGAAGACATATGGTCTTTAAAACCCAAGCTTCCACCTCATGGCTCCAAGCCTCTTCCAGTCAACACAGAACCCAGAAGGACCTACGCTGTTTGGTGTTTGGTCTTTCCCAGACATGTAGGCATCTACCTGTCTCTAAGTGCACTAAACCTGTGCCTTGTGTGCACTTGCTGCTTCTCTCCTCAAAGCTTCTGGCTCCTCAAGGCTTCCAGCCTTTCAGACACAGGTATCTTCTCAAAATACTTGACAGTGAAACCCATTCAGACCACCTGTGCCTGCAAGTGTGTCTTCCTACACAGAAATGAAGCAAGGTCACACTGCCATAGTCCCAGCTCACCCTGCCCACCTTGCTAGCAGTACCTAAATGCAGTACATGCTGCTGGGTGTTTGGCATGGAAATGACATCTCTGACAATGCCTATGAACTTTTGGGGAGGAGGCAAGTGTTGGTTTAGGTCTTTTATTGCAACTCTTTACTTTGCAGTGATCCTGAGTGGAAGCAGCTGTTACAGCCACCAGCTCAAAGGGATTTAACTAACCAGCAACACTTGCATGGCCAGCAAGGTCAGTAACAGCAAATGCTATATTCAGTGTAAGATGAGGGAATAAGCTATGCTGCTTGCTGTTCTTTAACATGCACTTGTGGAGTTTTTTTGTTTAGGGTTAGTTTTTTTTTTTAAATTTTCAAAATGAAAGAAAGACTTTTCTGTAACATCCTTTAAGAAACACAGACCCATCCCAAAGCCCCACTTATTGTGTTTAAGTTGCAGCATTTCAGGAACATTTGGCTTGGCCTCTGCCCTCAGCTATCTGGACCAATCTCTGATCTCCTACTAATACTTCAACACTTACAGAGCTCTGATGCTTGAATCTAAAATGGTTCCCTTTTCTTCTTTTGAGGTGTTGTGGGGATTGGGAAAGCTAAGATTTTCATCAATTTCTTCCTATCATCTTGCTATAAATTCTCCTGTAATTTTTCAGCTCACAAAATCTGCCAGTACTGAGTAAGGCAAAAGGCAAATCTAATTTGCTGCCCTATGTTTTGTGGTGGGGTAAAATGACTTAGTGTTGTGAGATGTAATTACTGTTGTGAAATAGTGTAAATACTGTAATGAAAGAGGAAGAGTCCTTGTCATGCAGCTAGCTAACTAGGAACTTCTGTATATAGCAGAGAGTGAGTTGAATACAGGTTTTCCATAATTTATGAAATTAATCTCTCTGCAGGGAGACCTGTCCATTATTTCACCTAACTGTTCAGAGCAGCCAGCCCCACGGCATAACACAGGGAGAACTCCCACCCTCGATAATGGTCTCTTCTTTGTGAGGATAGGTCTGTCACTGTGCTGAGCTGGGAGGAGTTCAGAGATGCCTATGTTTCCCCAAACATGGATGTCAAAGGCAAGCACATCCATTGATCCCCAGCCTCTGATTTCAGTCTTTTATCCTCTGACTGCCATCAGAATATTGCATTCTGAGGGGCCACAGTGGCTGCCAAAGTACAAAACCTGCACTTCATCACACAACTTGGCAAACAAGAAACAGGACCTGAATTTAGAAACAGGAATAGCAAAGCCCAGAGTGAAATGCCTAAGGAAACACAGGAAGGAGGGACTCACTGGCGATTTCCAGGCTGCAGGGACCATGTGAAGGAGAACATTGCCCTACATAATCCCTTCTTGCAAAAATGAGGAGGTGCTTCATCACAGTAATGCATTAGGAATGTAATATATCCCATTGACTTTGATCCTAGAATACTGCACCTTGTAAAAACTCACTCTCACTAAGAAGTAAATTCAACCTCAGACTGATCGAATGGTGATATATGACGTTACTGCATGAATACAGACACTACAAGATAGAATCTGGCTATTTCACACCACCACTTCTTTAAAGCAATCCAAACCAAAACAAGGGAAAATCACAATGAAATAAATCTATGTTCTGTGATGTCGCACGTGTCAGATTGAAAAATGTTAGATTTCCAGGGGTTTTTTGGCTGTGCTTATTTGTTGTTCTTGATTGCCATTTTGAAGTGTGGAGGAGTAAAGGCCAAGAAGCAGGAGTTTATAAGTGCCACAAGCAGTTTGGTTTCAAACACTTGGTCTCCAGCAAAACTGCCTTCAAGTGGAAGATTATACATAGAGTAGAAATTATCTTTCCTAAGTGATTTGTATTCATAAGCCTGTAAATATCCATCCCTAACTACGGCATCTCTGAAACACTTCCACATCTCTCCACAGCCAAATGGAACCCAGGAGGTGTTACGACACATGGGCATGATACAAGGAAACAAGTTTCTGAAGTACCTGCACCCATGCAATAGCACGTCTGCCAGTGGAACAGGACACCTGAAATGGAGCTGCTGCATCCTGCCAGCTGATGGCAAGTTGCCACAGCCAGTTGTAGGAGATGTGCAGGGCACAAGTCCCAGAGGCATCCTATCCCCTTTCACTTCACTGAACAGTGCACAGCATGCTGCAACAAGTGAAACAGCTCCATTAGCTTTTTCTGGACAAGAGAGCTGTTTTCTGTTGCTGTGACAGGAAGAAGGAGTTTGGAGCATGTACAGCTCTTAAGTAACTGGTGGCATTTTGAGACACTGTACCATATGCTGAAAAACATTTTGGGGAGTTTCAGCTATATGTGTTAAAAACACAGAACTAAATTCTGTTCTGAGCTAACCCCAGGCAACCCCACTGACGTCAATGGAGTGTAACCGAGAGCAGAAGGTTGCCTGTGATCTTTATTTCTTAAGAGTTCACCTGCTGCTCATTTGAAGCCATAATCCTTGGTGACATCCCAGCCATTTCCATGGGAGAGAGGCTTGCACTACAGAGATCAGTTCCCAGTGTGAACTTCACTTAATGCAGCGTTCTTGAATAGAGTGGTTTGGACCATCTCAATATCTACCTGTTGGCTGCTTTTTAGACACTGCTGCCTATTGCTTGGGTAGCACCACAATTATCATGGCAATATGTCTGCACACATATCCTTAGTCAAATCATAGAATCACAGAATTCTAGAATGGTTTGGGTTGGAAGGGATCTCTGGAGGTCATCTAGTCCAACCCCCCTCCACTGGGCAGGGACATCCCCAAATACATCAGCTTGCCCAGAGCCCTGGCAAGCCTCACCTGCAATGCCTCGTCCAGGGATGGGAACTCAACCACCTCCCTGGGCAACCTGTGCCAGTGTCCCACCACCCTCGTGGGGAGCAACTTCTTCCTAATATCAAGTCTAAATNCAGATCTTTAGCTGAAAGATGCATCCAGCAAATTCAGCTCATGTAACAGCAAACATTTTGGTAGTGATATGCACCCAGATAACTGATGTGAGGCAAGAAATGAGAGAGCAGAACCAAAGACCCAAGCCCCAGGAAACGTCCTTAGCAATGCATGACTTCCATGGATGGAGGGACCCCACACCATCTGCAGGGGGACTGCAGCCACGGCACTGTTTTCTGCTGTGCCCTGGCAGCACAACCATGCTCACACACTCCTCCAACAGTCCTTGCAGCCCTGCAAAAAAGCCTGTGGGGCACATATGCTGTTGCAAGAAGGCAATTCAGGATCCCCTAAACCATAACAAAGGAGGGATAGGTATGTGGTTTTGCATATGCTTGACAAACCTAGGAAAGAAGACTAGACAGTAAAAGAAACTTTTGCAGGCTTTGCAAGATGGGTGGCATTTATGACCATCCATGAGATGTTGTGCTTTTCTCCCCCATATTTATAAGCACTGTCTGGTATTTTTCCTTGGGATTTGATTTAGTCCTGAAAAAGAGCTAGAACATAGTAGAACTGATCCAAAACACCAGCATATCCACACAATTAGTCCTTTAACTTCAGTGGACTCGACCTGAGGGTCCTGTGCCTGGCTTTCTGGGATACAGGTTTGCAGGATCATTAAACAAAAGAGAAGCAAGGGCAATGTCCAGTGTTTGTGTACCTGGCCCTGCAGTCCAAGTATTTGGCCAGCACAGCATGCTTCTGCCACGTAAGATATTGTAAATAATTAATCACTGATGGATCAGCAGAACATCTGGTCAGGAGATAATATGAAATGGGGGTCAAGAGGTTGCACCAAAACCTAAACTGAAATTGCCTTGTGGCTAACTGCTTCACCATTCTATATGTGTCTGCTGGGGAGGGAATTGCAAAGGACAGAACTCACCTTATGCCCTGAAAATATGGTCATTAAGCAAAACATTTTCACTAAAAAATTATTCAAGGCAGAAGCCACCCTGGGTAACTCTACAAGAAACTGAGATTCAGCAGGTGGGCTTAGAGCCCTTCCCAAAAGCCATGGCTGCTGCTACATTCTACTACATACACCTGCCCTGACATGCCATCCTCAGAAAGCAGCTAGAGCAGGACATTTTCCCAAGTGAGGATTCTTTCTCCAATCGACTTCCCCCATCCCACTCCAGCATCTTTATGGTCGCTGCTTCAGCACATTTCTGCCTTATACTTTCTTCTTGGACCTTTGACAGGTTTGCTGCAGGTGGGTGGTCTCTGGGAGAGGAAGCATGTTAGGAAAACCTACACACGTTTAGCAATGCAGATGTTCCCCAGGAGTGGCAAGAAACCTGAGCATCTTTGCAGCAGTGGCTGAGGCTTCATCCTGTCCTAGACATCACACTTGGAAAACAGCACCAGGACCCTGTCCTCAGAGTAGCTTGTAATCTGTCATGGGATCATAAAATGGTTAGAGTTGGAAGGGACCTTCAGAGGTCACCAGGTCCAACACCTCTGTTGCAACCAGGGACCCCTGTAACTAGATCAGATTGCTCAGAGCCCTGTCCAACATGACCTTAAATATTTCCAGGGATGGGACATCTACCACCTCTCCACTTTTTAAATTAAGCCTCTGTGAAGACTTGTGCCACAGAGGATGTGTCATAAAAATTACAGTTTCGATGGGTCTATCTTCCTACCGTAACCAAATCATAACGGAAGACAAGTTCTGTGTTTTCAATGTCAAGTTTCTGTCAAAAGGCTGAGTCTTTTATAGTATGAGAATCCTGAGTGTGAGGCAAAATGCAGTTTCTCTACACCAGACCTAGAAGAAATGAGAAGGCTTTATAGCAGCAACTGCCAGACTATATCCATGCTGTTGAACCACTCAAGGTAGACAGTCTCCTGATCACTTGCTGGTGAGGGCCCATTCTAAAACCCAAGACACCTCTGAGAACTGCTTTAACATGGCCTGGAGAGCTCATACAGCACTGGATAGTATGGAGCTTAGTCTACTAGCATAGGGAGTATTTCCTGCTGCTGTGCAATCTACAGGTATTATGCAGGGCTACAACATCCAGCTGAAGTCAGAGACCAATTTTTAGTGCAGGAAGGAGAGCTTAGCATTTTAATTGAGGCACAATACCTCTTTGCAATGTCTGGGCATATCTCTTCCCCCAGTGTAAGTGGACCCCAGAGTTATCTCCCCACTCATGCCAGGGTGCTTTTCACATGAACAGCAGTGATACGGACAGCCTTTCACAAACAACATCACTTCCTTTTCTAGGCCCAGCACAGTTAGGCAGTTATTAGGCAACTATCTACAGATCTTTGAGAGAGCCTAACACTAGCTCTAGGGTCTTTTGTCACTGGTGCCAGCTAGCAACACTTGTCATGCACTCATCCCAGCACACCCTTCCCAAATACTGCTGCCTATCCCCCGCTAGCCCAGAAATGTAGCACAATATTTTGTGGTATCACACTTCAGTGGAGGCTGCAGTTCTCTGCCTCCTACAAGAAGGGAAAAGCATTGCACAGTCCATCAGTCATTGCAAGTAGCATCATCACCCACCATCGTTGTCAGGGATTAGACAACAGGGGATGTTTTTTAATTCCAGGAGCCACTTCAGTGTGAGGACATGTTCCTGGAGCAATAGACAACTTCATCTCCCTAGATATTGTGCCAGAAAAAGGAAGAATCAATTGCACCTGTAAAGTTGCCAAAGCACATGGGATGGCTACACATATAGAGTCAAGGTGCACAAGTGGGTCCTCCACAGCAGTGGTGTCTGTGCTTTCAGACACCTGAAAGACTCCTACCATCACTGATGGAATTCACATCCTGAAGAAAGCTCCATCATGGAGACAGTGCCAAAGGTGATGTATCTAGCAACCACTTCATGGACAAACATGATTTTGAAACTGCAAACCTGCTGTAGAACATTTGTTGAGGCAGCTCCTCAACATGATGATGTTGATGGATGAGATGCATGACACAGGCTCCTGGAGGCTGGCTTCTGGAATGTCAGAAATGAATTACAATGCTACAGCATTCAGAGCTTTCAGAGGAACAAAAACGCCTGAATTAGGCAATGCTGTCAGGCTGAGGAAATCAGAAATCAAGTCGAAAATGTGAACAATAGTTGTAATTTTGAAAATACACTAGCGTCCCTCAGGCATTTCAAAATCATGAGTCAGGTCTTAAAAAAGTCATAGTTGGCTTAAACATAATAGTTGGGAGTGAGGTTAGTTAGGTTGCATTGTTGAAACTATTAAGGGTCACATTTCAAAGTTCTTCGGGAAAAACTAGAAAATGAACTTATTTTGTAATAAAAGCAGAGGTTCTCACATAATCTTATAGCCCTAGGGGCTAAAGCATTAAGCAGAACATCAGATAATGTGATAAAATCCCAATGGCTGAAATGCTGAAGCAAAACTAAGATGTGTAGCCATGGCAATAGGTTTGGGACCTGGTTCAAGAACCTACATCCACAGAAGTAGTATGCTCTGGTGGAGTAATTCATAGCTATCATTTTTCTAGGCTGCAGTTTTTCAGATGGTGGCTGTCAAAATGACATGATAGCCCTTTTCCAGTGGAAAAAGTCTCTCTGAATAGGAGAAAACTCCCTGAGGACAGACTTGTGCAGTGACAAATTAACTAGCACAACAAAGTGTAGAGTTTCAAAGGACTTTCTGAGGTTTTAATGGCTTTACTCTTCAATAGATGCAGCCAGTTCCTCTAAAACATGTCCCCTGTGTATCATATTGTGGTGACGCTCATGTGTAGCATGAGGTTTGGCTAAAATACATTTATTTATTTGCTAACAACTGGCTTTCAGGGGACCTAAAGTCTCATTCAAAAGCAAGAAAAAGTCTCAGCTTCCACAAGCCTTTGCAGATGTCCAATCTCTCTTAGTACAGAGCAGAGCTCTTCCCATCCAACAGCCCCTCAGGCTGGGAGATGGCCTGGAAGCCCTGGGTCTCTACCATTACACTGGGAATGGATCGGGATGAGTTCTGAGACTTAAAGTATGTGACAAACACATTTTGAACGGAAAGAAACAATTCCCATATTTAGAAACAATTCCAGAAGCACAGAATTACCCTGAATGTCACATCCTCCAGAAGCTGTTGGTTTTTTTTCTGTAAGACAGATAACTATAATCCTCTGCCACATCTTTCATTCACCTCCTTGGATCCACTCACTCTCAGTTTGTTACCATACTACATAGAGTGACAAAATGTACAGCATGCTTTTTAGAAAGTCTGTACCAACATTTCCATCAAATGCACTTCATTACAATTTCTTTGCCAAGGGATGCTGCTTTTGGCCATGGCTCTGTTACAAAAGACAGGGCACCACATGCATTTGCTAAGAAAAGAGACGTGGCTCTTCCTCATAAGACTTTGTCCTTAAAAGCAAAGGTGCTGCCAGTACAGCTCTCTGTGCTGAAGCCATCTCCATCTGCTGCTCCTTGACTGTCAGAATCACAAAATTACACAATCTCTTCTCTGCAGCTGGTATTTGAGCAACTGTGGTAATGTCTAGACTCTTCCCTCTCTTATGTGAGCTCACAGTCATCACAGACACAGACTTTGCCCCAGCCCAAGCTCCTACAAGATTTGATAAAAGATCTGTGGCCCTTATTCTGTGTTAGCCAAGAACTAAAATCAATCACTCCAGTTCTCTGGTGTAGCAAGATTTAGGCTGTTACATACAAGTTCAGTGAGGTAACAGAAGTGGGTGCAAGGGCTAATGAAGATCAACTATGTGGTGGCAATGGCCCAGCTGTCCTCCCTAAGACTATGGTACCTGTCTGTGACAATGCCCTGGAGGGATGGGAAACACTTCTTTGCCTCCATCCTGCAACTACCTGACCCAAACATCAGTTTTGGGGGATAGGATTAGGGACATGTAATCAGAGATGAAGTTGGCTGTGATAGTAACTACTGCTACTGTCATTGGCATAGCATAAGTGATACCTGGCAAGAAAGGATTTAAGACAGGGAGCAGTAAAGAAAGTCCAACCACAGCAGAGAGAGAAAAGTGGAAGCAATGGATCCTGAAAGATAAGGAGTTGGCCACGAGGGCAGGGAGATGCAGAAGTTGGCCTTGAGAGATGAAGGCACTTGGTAGGTTTAAAGTAGATCTTATAATCCAAAGAGGATTATGCTATTGGAGACGATAAGTGATTGGTGATGTCTGGCTGAATGAGACCTGGGGTCATTACCCTGACCTCACCAGTGAATACAACCTGCCTGTACTGCTCTGAAATGGCATCCCTGCAATGGAAGCAGTCTCATTTAGTCCTTCTCAACCATGATAGAGAGCAGCTCTGCAGAAAAGGACTTGGGGTGCTGGTGGCTGAGAAGCTGGCCATGAGCAAACAGTGCACACTGGCAGCCCAGAAGGCCAATGGCATCCTGGGCTGCATCAAAAGAAGTGTGGCCAGCAGATCCAGAGAGGTGATTCTGCCACTTTACTCTGCTCTNCTATGATTTGCTGCATGTCACACCTCTCCAGTGCTACTACATTTGGAGAAGTTAAAAACCCACGCAGAACACCACTACAAAAAGAGAGGATGGATTTCTCCTTAATGAAAGTTCAGAGGGAAATGGAGAGGGTTCCCTTGTTTGCTGCATGTGAGCCAAACAGAGAATAAGAAATAAGAATAAGAAATAACTTTTTCTGTGCATTGTACATTGGTCCCATAGATACTCACGTAAAGAACCAGCAATGAATGAAAATGTAAGCAAAGTCTCCTGATTTTCTTTACCCTCTCTTCAGATAATCATTCTTTAATACTATATGAAGTGTCTGGTTTTATCTAAAAGATATTGCTTATCTTGAGTCAGTTAATAAGCATCATTTAATATTGCCAAGTTGAACTCTCCCAAACATCAGGGGGAAAAAGTGAGTCCTTAAAAAGTAAATTGCAGTCTGGGACTAATTCCCTGGAGATTTTTGTCATACAAAGCTGATAATTCATAGGAATAGGCCATGGATAAACTTCCTTTGATTTAATTATGGTCTGATTCATGGTAGTTCAAATATAACTGACTCTGAACTACTAAAACTTTGTCAAGGGGGTTCAGGTGGAGGAAAGACAACATGAAGGGAATTTTGTGGTGCAGTGTCCATTTGCTGATATGAATAATACCCTCACTTGGTACAAAAATGCAGCATCCCTTGTAGTTTCATTTTAAAACTTAGTCCCTGGCAATTGCAAGTGCAAAGACTGAAGTGACTCACTCTGTGCACCAAAATGAGGGAGCACTTCAAACACATATCTGAAATTGTGAATCTTCTTTCCCAGTCCTGGAAACATTCCAGGTCGTGTTGAACAGGGCTCTGAGCAATAGATGTCCCTGCTCACTGCAGCTGGGTTGGACTAGATGACCTCTAAAGGTCCCTTCCAACTCTAAACATTCTATGAGTCTAAGATTTACCTCCATTGGTCTTGCTCCTTCAGCAAGAAACTTCTGTGGTTCACCATATCTGAATTTCCAGAGAGGCTCATAAAAGCAGTAGATTGGGGATGTGCATGTTACTGAACTAAAGATTATTTTCAGAAATATTATGAGCTTGGGAGGTTACCACAAAGTCAGAAGTAGATGAGAAGTTCAGTTGTGCAATTTGGAAGGAAAATTCTGTCTATACCCAAAAAGAACCATTGCTGAGTGGGTTCCCTCCTCTGCCCCTGTGTTGATTAAAGGCACAGATGCAGAACAATTTGCTTATTTTCTACATGCCCTCCACTAAAACTCCAGGAATAGGCCTTGGATTTTATTCAATATTCATTAAACTCCCCAAAAGCAAGACAACCATTTCCAAAAGAGTTAAGCTTAAGCTGGCTGAAGACATTTCATGGAGAACACTCAAGTTTGGTCACATTTTTGCCCTGTGTTAAGGATCACAGACTTTAATACTGTTCTGTAATGTGAAATATAATACAGTCTGGTGAGTGTCATAAATCTCTGGTTTGAACAAGCTGTCTTAAGACCCTCTAGTAGTCCTAGAAACCAGCATCTGACAAATGGATAATGTTAAGCATCCATGATACAAGGATTAAATCCAAACTATTAAGATAATTGATCTGGGGCCTTTTTGTCTCGGAATTGGTCATTATTATGCAATCTGTTTTCCTATGACAATTTCTTTGTCAGGGCATGTTCTGGTTAATTTCCTGCTGAATGATCCTAAATAGTCTGGTACGAAACCACATGGAAATCTATCAGCAGACTGCAGCAGATAATGCTGTTCCTCATGCCTGAAGAGCCAGGGCACTGACAGCAACTAAAACTGTGAGAAATTAACACAATTTGAGGTGTCTAAGAGGAGAAAGAAAATAGATGGTTGGGGTACCAGTTCCTCACAGTCAGTCTTTACAAAAACACACAGGAAAAAAGCAGGAAGTCGACTTGAACTGGATGGGACTTTGTTTGGGTCCTAATTCTGTATTTTTCATGTGCCTGGCAAAACAAGACCATGGCCTTTCTGACACTGAGTGTAACACCGCTGAAAACCTTGTGCAAGTCCTCACTGGGATTTTTCACGAGCTGCTTTCATGCCTCCAATTCTGATTTCCTTCACAAGGCATGATTCTGTCAAGGGCACAGATGGGGAAAAAGTCCATTCTTTCAAAAGTGGAGAATCTGATTTGTTCCTATATTGCTGTTTATTTTATGACAGTGTAACAAAGCCTGTAAATACTGTTAAGCCAGAGTCAGTATTAGCAATGGAAATAATTACTACTGCTCTAACTGACGTTTTGTTAATGTTACTGTAGTGCTGTCTCATGAGTCATGACAGGATGGAAATTAATTTGTCACTGCTGTAGGTCTCTTTCTTTACTATAAAGCCAGTTTTTCCTCTTAGATACATCTGTTCAAGTGTCTGTATTAGAACTAATAAACCAAAAACATGCTTGAACAGCCTTGTACGTGCTGCCTTCTCCGTGGCCAAGGCATTTTAAATGTCATTTTGCTTAGGTAATGGAACAGTCATGTGAAAACTGAGGCCCTGGAGAAGACACTTCTGAAATTTACAGAAAGGCTCTGGACTCCTCCAACCTTTAGAAAAGGTATATTTTTACAGTCTTCACAAAGAAATGTGCTGCCCAGGGGCTTTGTGATATCAAAGCTGTGCCTCCACAAAAGTGTAACTCATTTTCTATCAGTTCACAGCAAAGCCAGTTGTCCTCTACCCAAACTCATGTACCAGCATAGCAGTGCTTGAAGCATGTGTGGTCCCTTTGGTGGTTCTTCTTCCCTTCACATCCTTTCCAGGCTGTCACATTCTTATAATTCAAAGGCTTCTTGATGATAAGTTAAAATATAGTAAGACTATACAAAGAATAAGGAAGAAGATAACCCAGTGACTACAGGAGGTCCTCGCAATGGTTGAGTCTGGAGCAAAGGACATGGAAGGGAAGGCAGAAAGTAATGGGCTGGTTCAGCCTAGAGAAGAGGAGAAGGGCAGACCTTATATCCTTATATCCAGCCATTCTGTGCTGCACAAGAGGTAAGAGGGCACAATCTGCAAAAAAAAAAAACAACCAAAAAGGTCTTTCTGGTTTACTTCTTAAGGAAAGTTTTTCACTGTGAGGGTGGTATGTCACTGGAAGAGGGGCTTGGAGATGTTGTGGGATTTCCAGCCTCAGAAATACCCAAATTTTAACTGCACAGGACACAGAGCAACTTGCCTTAACCGGATCTGCTTCATGCAGAGGGTTGGACAACCAGAGGTCCCTTCCCACCTCAGTTATTCCATGAGTTATTGAAGTCTTTGGAAGGTTTCACAGAATCACATAATGGTAGAGGTTGGAAAGAACCTCTGGGAATCATCTAGCCCAAACCCCCTGCCAGAGCAGGTTCATATAGAGAAGGTTGCAGAGGAATGCATCCAGGTGGGTTTGGAAAGTCTCCTGAGAAGGAGACTCCACAACGTCTCTGGGCAATCTATTCTAGGCCTGTGTCACCCTCAAAGGAAACAGGTGTTCCCTTATGTTTAGGGGTACTTCCTGTGTTCTAGTCTGTGCCCAGTGCCCCCTGTCCTGTTGCTGGGCACCACTCAAAAATGTCTGGCCCCATCCTCTTTACCCTTACCCTTTTGATACTGATAAGCATTGAGAAGATCTGCTCTCAGTCTTCTCCAGGCTAACCAGCCCCACGGCTCTCATCCTTTCCTCCTCAGAGAGATGCTCCTGTCCCCTCAGCTTCTTTGTAGCCTCTGACTGATTCTCTCCAGTAGTTCCTTGTCTCTCTTGAACACCCCAGAGCTGTACACAATACTCAGATATGGCCTCACTAGGACAGAGAGGGAGGAGAACCTCCCTCAACCTTCTAGTCACACTTTTCTTGATGTACCCATGATCTGGTTCTTTGACTGAACACTGGCTTTTAATCCCTGATCAGCTTCTCTGCCTTGGATATAGCAAACTCACAACATTTCCAAAAAATCTTTGACCAGCTCTCCATACAAGGGGTTTTTATTCTAAAAAATCCAATAGGATAAAATGCGTATATTCCTAACAAAAAAAAAAAAATAAAATACATATTTGACGAGGAAATTCCTCTTCAGTTTTACTTTGCCTGCTGAAACAAGAATTTGTTTTAAATTTTTATCCATTTTGCCATTATCTATGGGTATGTTCAGTCCTTTCTGCAATGCACCCAGACTTCAGCAGCCTGTTCAGTCTTTAGCTGGTGGCATAGCCTGCATTTCTCAGTATGGGTTATGACTGAGCCAGCTGCAAACTTAGCTGACTTCATCTGGTACCTTCTAGATCTGCTTCCAAACTCTCTTTCTAAACTCTGAATAAGTAGGAAGGCTAATGCTAAGCTGTTTCTACAGAGGAGCTTTTTTTCATTTTCAGAGCTTAAAAAAAATCCTTCTCTGTTCTTACATGGTTTTCTTTTATACAGTAAATATAGGCTTTACTGAAACTTGAACTTGTTGTACGTTGGAGGAGCATAGTTTAGGCGTTTTAGTGATGTTTCAATGTCTGAAAGAGATGCAGTCAGGAAAGCTGGAAGAAATTAGACTTATGATGAAAAACAACTTCTTTTTTTGAAAACAGACTCCAGCAGTGAAGTTTGAGGAAGCCTGAGGCTCTCATCCACATGTGCAGGAATCCAGCTTTGTCCCTGGGAAAGTGTGTCTACTTGCTGTAACCAAGGATGAATCACAGACAATGGCTTTCCTGCTTTGTACTTGAAAGGTAAGACCTGAGTCCACAGCACACCTTCATCTGCTCCATTCACTCAGCACTGTTCCATGGCCCAAGCATCTTTGGGAAGATGATGGTTCATTTTCCCCACCATGCTATAATCTCCCAGGAGCTTGCACACAGGGCATATGCATTTACCCATGAGAGGACCTGTGGACACAGGAACTGTCAGGCTGCTTTCATTGCTTCAAGCATGTAGTTTAACACTTCAGTATTTCATTATCCCAGGATGTGCTCTGGCAATACACAGAGGAAATAACAGTGGGCCTTCCATCTGCAAATTCCATTTCTGAGGTAAAATTTCATCTCTTGAAACCAGATCCTATTGTGAAAGCCTTACTTCCAAAGGGCTTTCTGTAAGTCTGATGTATATTCCATAAGTTCTGAAACAACATAATATCCCCCTCACAACACAGGTAAATAGCACCATTTTCCTCATTTCACCATGGGTGTCTGGTTTTTAGCACTGCAGCAATACGGTTGCGTTTTCAAGACTTGGTTAAAAACAGAATATTGATAGTCAGCATGGTGTATTGGCCAACAAGAAGGCCTTCTCTTGCATCCAGTAGAACAGTCTTATCAGAGAAGGACCTAAGGAGGGGAAGACAGCACCTTGGGCTGACCCCAACGTTAGGCAAGGTTGGTGTGACTTCTTTCTGTTCCAATAGCTGTTTCATTTAATTCCGTTCTACTGGAAGATGTTTGGACCTGAGGGTTTGTTCCCCAAACCACATCAAGTTCTCTAACAACTGCCTGAGAAAAGCATGACCACAATGTCAGTATGTTATCCACAGCTTTCACAGCACCCACAAATTAAGACTTGGAGGGCATTTTCTCAGATTGACTGAACAAGATGCCAAACAGTTGGTAGCAAATCCTAGCTCTTTCCAATCTCTTGCTCCACACCTTAGACCTTCAGTCTCTTGACCATGTATGTGGGTCACAGCATACACCCACATACTTTTTCCCAGACAGATGGATATTACCATCCAGCAAAACAACACGTAGCAGAAGTGGAGAAAAGCTACAAACTTATTTCAATAGGTATTGCACTTTAGCATCTGGATTCCTCACAGGCCAAATTCTATGCTGCAATGTTATTAGCAGCCAACAATGTGACAGCATGAATACACAAATATTTACTTACTAATATTTACTAAGTAAAATAAGAAAACTTGGGTTCTTCTTGTATATCACAGATGATTTCTGTTGACTTGGCATGGACTGCAACAAAGAGTTTTAAAACAAACAGGATTTATCTAATAGATTATTCAGGAATACATCTCTTTGCCTCCTTCAAATATAGAAAAGCTTAGCCACTGTTACAGACCTAAGCAGTAGATCTGAGCACATTCAGCCTGAGATATTTCCTAAAGCTCTTGAGATATCTGTTCTCAGGTGCTTTATTTTTTCTTGGGTGTATAGATGCTATCACTGAATGACATATGGAAAGTTGTCCAAGGAGTGCTTCAAGGCAAGGAAACTCTCTCAAAAGTCTGACTAAGTGAATAAGTCACCTTCAATCTTACCAACTTAGAAAATGTTCTCCTGGATGATAGGTAGTGGGACGAATGCCCAAGACATCAGTAAGGTCTATGATCTTCCCTATAGCTTCCTCAAACTGCCCGTGACCATTACTTCTTGGGTTTTTTGATGCACTTGCTTTGGATGTTGTTAGCAGAGCTGATTTATGGGATGGGAGATGTGTGTTCACGAGCAATTCCATGGAAATCATTAAATCAAAGGCACAAAACACTTGTCAGATGTTAATAGTATCCAACCAACAAAATCTGGGACTGACGTAAGCCAGAAACCTAGATGCCATGAGCATTTTTAGTTAAAAGCAGCTCTGAATTTCTGCACTTCTTCTGGTTTATCTTTACTTGCAGCCCTTTTGTGGGGTTTGAGCTATGGAGAGGGAGAAAACTGTTATATTTTAGAAATAGGATGGCCAATGCCTGACCTTGTCCATGAGTAAAACAGGTACACTTATAGCTTTCCCATGTGAATATTTAACAATTTTAATTCTCCAGGAAGAATCCTTCCCCGAAGACATGTCATATATAAAAGATATCGTCCGAATATTCCCTTGTCAAGGGGAAATTAGCGTCTGTCCCTTAAAGTGTCTTCTGTGCTTCTTAAAACCATCTCTGGTGGACTGTTCTTTGTGAGCATACTGACATCTCCTGGTTGCATCCTGGTTGCATCCGAAACTGTGATCAGCTCACGTAGAAAAGATTCTTCGAAGGATACTCTGATTTTTTTTAAATCAGTTGCATTGTTTGGGATGATTCCAGGAAGGTAAACCATCGTGGGGGGGGGAGAACATTTCCAAATAATTGGTTAAATCAAGACAAAGGACAGCTGAGGGACCTATGAAATTTAGGCCACAAATTACCCTTTCTGTAACTAAAAAATCTCAGCTTCTCCAGATAAGAAGCTTTAACAAAATCTGTGCTGGTATGTAAGATGCAATATTTACTGTGGTTTTGGTTTCAAGAGGTTCTAAGTGAAAATAAAGTCCTGAGTCAAAAATTGACTGCTGAAACAGTAAACACTGCAAGAAGGTGGTCTGACTTTTTGCCCTTCCTTTTCTTTATGCATTCTTCACAGCAGAGCTCTTGCTGATCTTTAACTGCTTTTCTGATAAGAAAAATGCCCAGACTTCTCAGCTGCTTTTTTTTTTATATATTGATTTATTCGATCAGTAAATATACTCAACCTCTCAGTAAAGCATTGCTTAAAGCTAAACCTTCTCACCATGCCTGATTTGGTTGAATTTTCTGTGATTTCCTCAGAGAAGCCCCTGTTACTGTAGGGAACATGATGCAGCAGGCAAACTGCATGAGCCAATGTGGTTATACAGTTCAGTACAAAGGAAGAACTGCTGCTTTCTCACTTCATTGTCTCCTGAGAATGAAAAAAAGAACCCAGAGGTTAGGGACACTGTTCTGGTTTTTCATGTGGGTTCACAGATGATGCTGCATTGAATGGTTAGCTACATCTTTCATTAGGCAGAGGATATGGATTGTCTCCACAGAAATGTATATTCCAGCTAGGCAAAGTTAAAATTAATTATTCATGGCTAGAAAGCTCAAAGTATTTATCCCAGAGGAAAAGGCTGGAGATTTTATCTCTGGTCATTCCTAGTAATGCTTAGGGTATAATGCTTTCGAGTCCAGCTTTTCAGAAGTTATGAACAGTGTCTTATTCCAAGGAAGACCCATACTGCAGTCCTCAACAAAACCTGCAGAAAGCTTCAGCTCACACCAGGTCTGTACCACCTGAGTTATTTTGTGACAGGTTTTCCTCAAGTGACAAGGACTTTCGGGCTTGGAGAGATGTAAGCAGCCTTTAGAGGATGAGGAGTTTCCCTCAAAAACATGTGAGACTTCACTGTTTACAATCTGCATTTATAACGTATCATAAAATCCACTCCAGCCCCACCTCCTGGCTTTCCTTCCCAGCTTGGCTGAACCTTAATAATGCCCACACAGGAGAGGCTCTGGCAGGGTGCACGGCCACCCACAGCAAAGGTTGCCATGTGTGGGCTCCTTTGATCTGGATGGCTGGCAGACTTTGTGGCAGAAGGAGCAAGCAGCAAATGTCAAGCTGTCAGCTCTGGCCAGAAATAAGCCCTGTGGGGTGTAGAGTGGTAGCTGGATGGAGAGGCTACCCTGCAGGTTTGACCTCTCTCTCTGATCTCTGAGGTGTTATCCTCAGCTCTGTAACATAGTTTCTCATCCCTCCCCAGGCAATTGCAAAGGCCTGGAGAGGAAGGGATCAAAGTAAAATCACTATATATAGTAGTTTCAACTCATAAAAGTCCCTGTCAAGGGGAAAATAAAAGCAGCAAATAGTAGCCACAAAAATTTGAGACTGGTAAAAGATCTTATCTGTGTCAATGGATTTTGGATCAGCCCTTCAAAGCCCTTCATAACAAGATTTTGACCTCATTGCTTTCAACATCATTCTCTCTCCCTTCACCTAAAATGTTGTGACAGCAGCATTTCTGATGGATGTCTCTGTCCTTGCATCTAACCAGGGCCTTAAGTGTAGGGCATCTCCTGTGGCTCAGTTATGATGCAAGTGATCACAGATGCTGCAACTGGGCAGACAGAAAAGGGGATGAGAAAAAAAGAGGAAAAACATATGACTTCCTTGCCCCTTTTGCTGACAAGACTGTTTATTCTTCTACCATCCTGAAATGGAGAGGAAAAGATCTCAAGCTTCTGAAAAACAGCAATATTGGGATGAAACATGAACAAGATTTAACTGATCTTTAAATGAAACTGAGTATTTGTGGAGTTATATTCCCTTTGGATAAACATAAAGTGCTAAAATAGCACAGTTTGACATTACAAACAACAGGCATTTCTGAGGAAGTTGCTTTAAACCATCTATTTGCTTGCAATCTCAAAACAGACTGATATTTCTGGAAAAGACTTCGTCAGGAAATTGCCACTTATTGTTTCCTACTTTGCAGTGCAGGGCTTTCCCCTGCTTTCCAAAAGATGAGGAGACATGGCATGATACCTACAGGCAGCAGTGACTAGCCACTCGGTTTGTTGACTTCCTTTTCTTCACTTGTGGGTGGAATAAAAATGCTTGAAAATCTCAGTCACTGATGAGTCCTCATATTCAGCCCAGAGTCCCTGAGCACTAGAGCAGTTTCAAATGTCATTATATCCATAGTATGTAAGTATCTGTAGCCTGCATTATTCTAAGCCATGCTTGTATCCACCTCCACACCTTGAGCCCTGGATATGCAAAAAATCATACAGCACGAAGAGATATCTTTAAAATGTTGTGCCAGTTTGAGGGAAGTTTGGTTATTGATTTGGTTGGGTTATTTTCCCCACCTCCACAGGCATATTACGAAGCCTATCTCTGACTTACTCCTTAACTTTATTCAACCTCCACCAGTAGCTTTAAGCACACCATGTTCCACAGAACCAGATGGGCAATCACAGAAATTGATCTTCTTTCAGGATTGGATCATTTTTCAAGAGAACCATTGTGTCTGTGACCACCGAAAAACCTACTGCTGCTTGTGAGCTGTCTGCAGTTTCTCCAGAGCATCACCAGAGGGTAGCAGGACGCTTTGCTGGGGCTAGTGTTCCTGCGGTTTGATGCGGCTTGTGCAGCGCTGGCTTTACACAGACTCCCCTTGCCCTGCATTTGTTCCCTTGATCCACAAGAGGTGTTCATTTCCTGAAACAGCAAATGTTATTTACTGTCTTTACTTTTTTTAAAGACAGCATGGAATGCTGGGACTGAAATCCCCATCAGAATTGGCCTAGTTGTTGCTTTTGCATGGCAGTTGCTCAGACATAGTGGGAAGACTGGACTCATGCTTTTCACACACCAGCAATGGCAGTGACTCTCCTCAGACCTCCTAGCTTCAAAAGCAAAATCACTGTAATAGAACCCTGCCTTCTACATATTTCAGAGTTGTCTCTATGGAAAGCAGTTGCTAAAACATTCGTTTCCAGTGTGCAGTGTGCCACAGATTTGTACAGTTATAATAGAATCACAGAATCATAGAACAGTTAGAGCTGGAAGAGACCTTGAAGATCATCAGTGCAGCCTTTGTCCTAGCCCTAGCAACCTGCTAAATGATGCCTCCCAATGCAACATCTCCCTGTCTGTTAAACACCTCCAGGGATGGGGACTCAAGCACCTCCCTGGGCAGCCTGTGCCAATGGCTGACAACCTTTTCAGTAGAAATTCCTCCTAATATCTAACCTGAACCTCCCCTGGCACAATTTGCATCCATTTCCCCTCGTCCTGTCACTGTCCACTAGGGAGAAAAGGAAAAGAGAGAGTTGTTTGGTTGTGAGCTCTTGCAGGCGCATGCTTCTACACAACAGTGCAGACTGGTTTTCTTCTTGGGATTAATGGTGTTTAGTGGCTTCCCAGCTAGCACCAGAGTGGTTATTTTCAAGAGAATGTGAAAGTGAGCATAAGAGAAAGTTATGTATATCTCCCAGGAACCTCAATGAACATGAAGAGTTTCCACCAGCTTTCACGAAGACAAAGAATCACAATGTTCATGGGTACACTGGCATGGTTTTTTCAGTGCTGACTCTGCAGGCTTAATTTTGTAGTGACAGTGTAGGAACAGCTCTCCAGAAAGAGAGGACCAGCCTGGGCAGAGCTAATCAGCTGCTCTGGCAACTACCACACCAAGCTGTGTCTGGATTGGCTGTACCAAGTTCTTGGTCCTGCTGTTTTTCCTAGGTAATTTTTTTCCTCTCTGGAGGAAAGAGGATAATATTTTCTGCTCATTGGAAAAAAAAAAATGGGTTTTGGCATGAATATTTGATGTTTGATACAACCACTACCTGAGTTCTTCTAGTCAGTATCCACTAGATGATGCTATAGCTATTGCAGGGAACTTACGCTATTAGAAGTGAAAAAAATTTACTGACTTGATTTAAACTACAAATTTAGCTGAAGCACTGTTTCTGCTCATTTGCTCACATCCAAACTCTGCTCTTCGATCTTGTCCTTAGTTTCGTCTATGTGAGGGACTTTGTATATATAGCAACAGAGGTTTCAGCCCAGATGACCACCCAGCTACTTAACACTGAGAATAATCAAGCCTGGGTGGCAGCAAACTTTCAGTGCTAGTCTGCAGTTCCAGCTCTCTTCTATCTCTCTCCTCCTTTCTTCTGCACGGGACATTATCTAGGGTATTCTAACATCAGAGCTTGGTGGTCTATTTCCAGTGTATGTCTGCAACAGCCAAACCAGGCAGATGGCCAAAAATCCTGCCTCATTTAGCTGGAAGCTGAAACGACTGTTCTGGTAAGTCTGTGATGTGGTAGCAACAGGAATCATAATTTTAGCTAAACAAACCCAAATTGTCATCTTTCATTTGTAGTGGTTAGGAGGAAAATGAGAGGGAGGAAAGTTGTGTGCACGTCCTCTGTGGAGTGACTTTCTTAATGACAGTCTCATTAAGAGTGACTTCTGCCAAATGCTGTTTACTTTTTGCTGTCAGATCTGTCTGAATTAATCACAGGCAACTCGAGTGAGACTTGTTCTCCTCTGCTTGCTGAGTGACACACAGACCAAGTGTGAGGAATAGCCTGCCAATGGCTCCATCAGGCAGCCTGTACAACAGCACAACATCTGAAAAATAAAAGATATCTTGCCAATTCTCCATCTTAGACCATGCTCTTTCCTACTGTCTTCTCACGGATGCAGTTACCTGGCCATTGCATGCAGAAGGCTCTGCTCTACAGAATTCTCATCTGTGGAGCTAGTCTTGCACAGTTGGTAAGTTCAAAAGAGAAATAAAGCAAGGATCTTGCTTCAGTCCAGACTGGCCATACACTGTTTAGGACTAAGAAAAAAGAAGCCTGAATGGCAACAGGTATGAATTTGGGGGGGCACGTGAAGCCAGACTGGTGGAGCAGAAAAATATTCAGGAGTGGGACAGCAGATTAAATTAATTGTGCCCAGTTCCAACATCACAAAATCTTTATAGGCTTTAATGCAGTGTATTCATGAGGTAGCTGGACTCTAAAAGAGGCAGTCCTCAGCCTCTTATTCTGTGATCAGCTCCAATGATCTGTTCTATATGTGCTGGGGGTATTCACTCTGCCTTTACAGGTTAATTAAGGAATTCTTCTTACCACACTTACTTAGACTTGCATCAAAAAATATAACTGCCTTCCAAAACACAGGCTGTGGCTTTTGTTTCCTCTTTTCTCAAGACATCTGAGACTAAGTCAAATATGTTTACACCAAAGTAAAGATGTCTGACTTGTCCTTGGCCTTCCAGGTAATTCATAGGCAGTAGTAATGTCCATATATAAGTTACATGGTCAGTTTTGTGGTCCAGTTACAGCTGTGAAGATCTTGGCTGACAACCCCTGACGTTCCACCAACTCTTTTTGATATCAGTGCTCCAATTCATGCAGTTGCAGAAAGCAGAGAACTCAAGTGAAAGTGAAACACCTTTTTTTGAGCTATCTGTTTCTGGATAACCTGTGGACAAATGGGAAGTCTAAATAGTCATTTAAAGCCATGAGGATAACAGGAGAAGACTGTTCAATTGATCTCAGGTGCTTCTACATGAGCAGTGCTCAGGAAGTCCTTTGTCTCCTGTGTATGTTATATATGTCCTAGTCAACCACCATCACTATATTTGTCTCACCATGCACTTTCTACTACGTAGAGGTTTGTGGCTGGATGAATGATAGGAGACAAAAGCTTTGTGCTAGTCTCTTTCCACTTGACAGCTATGGGGACAACATTAATATCTCTATTCTGCCCCTTCTCTACCTGCCCAATACTCCTTTAAGAGGAAGAAACAAAGAAGCTTCATAAACTGACACGCTGAGCCAGAAACACTGTCACTCCATCAGGTTTGTCTTTCCAGTCAGCTAAAGCATACACACCTGTGAAAAAGGTTCCTGAATATCTGGTAAAAGTGGAATTCCTATGAGACAGAGTAAACAAAGAAGAAATACCAGCAAGTCTGCCTGCAATTAATCAAATCACACCCTTTATGCTATCGATTTCACAGATCAGTGATTTAGTGGTAGCAGTACCCCATCAGTGCCTTATAACAAGTTGCTCCATGGGCTGAAGAACAATTGTCCTCATGGTGTGTGTCCTCTGGAGGGAATCACTAGCAACTAAAACACCTGCTGGAAACTTCATGTGCTTTGTGTTTCCTCTGTGCACTTTGGCTTTGCTGAGATTTAATAAAGGTTAAGCCCATATAGAGCTATCTTTCCTTCTTCAGGTGTCTCTCTTCCTAGTGTTCCCATGAACCTTACAGTAACTCATTACCTATCTCTTAGTGTCTTTGAAACTCTTTACTACTCTGTCATGAAGGGCTAGCCACAACTTCAAAGACCACGTGGGATGCACACATTATATATTCATCTGCACTCAGTTTTCTTGTGCTGAAAAGGCAATAGATAATATGTTAGAACCAGTCATGGACTTGCTCAGAACCAGAGAGCCTGCAGTTCAGTTCCCAAAGCTGTAAGATGCCTGCATGTGAAAACAAAAACCTGATCTTCAGAGCTGCTTATAATAGAAGAAGCAAGTTAGGAGAGGTGGTTATTGCTGTTGTGGCCCAGGGTGGAACATGTGATCTACATACATGGCTGCAGGGAAGGCAGACCAACTAACTACTAGTAGTTCTTTTAGCGCAAGGCCCTGATCTCAGGTTTGCACCTGCAGTACATCTGAAGTTTCACTGTTTAAAGCAGATAAAAATGGGCATCATTGAAGGAGAGGATTGTAATAGATACTGGATTGTTTTCACAGCTGAAGAAAGCAACTGGCCCCACCAGCTTCCTCACTTGGGTTGCAAGTGAATGGGGCTGAATAGATTGCAGTACAGTAGTCATTGGTTCTCTTCACGAGGATTAACCATATCACAGCTGTAGTAATCTAGAGGATTTTGCACAGCCGTCTTCTGCCTTAGTGTTGCTAATGCTTTGTCTAAAAAATCCTTGTCACTTTGACAGAAAGAGCTAATTCTATGCAAAGAAACTTTGTAATTTAATTGACACTAGTATGGTGAAAATCTGTTTGTTCTCTGGCACCTCAAAATCTCAAAGCTGAGTATCATGGCTGTGATCCAGCCAAGCCTTTAACATGAGTGTGCACTCTAAGCACGTGCATTGCCTTATCAGATGCAAGCACGAGCATATCTAAGAGCCATCATAACAGAAATGTTCTCTGGATTGCATACATAAGAATTCATCTCTTCAAAATGAGTATCCTCTCTGCACGTACTTTTCATTGTCCCTCATCTTGAACAGGAACTTTTGGCAATCAAGAAAGTGGGAGAAAAGGAAAATAGATTAAGAAATGCCCCTGCAAATATGAACAACAGTTTCGAGTTCCTGTGAACTTGTATGCAGTCTGTACAAACCTTTCATAAGTTTGAACAGTGAGGCTTGTTTTGCATTATTTTTGGAAGCTGGGTGGGGTTCCTCCTCTGTGAGATATTCCCAAATCTCTTGCTGTCTGTACAGCACTCTCAGGCTATCCCATCTCTTGGGTGGTATCCCTCGGTCTGTCTGCTGTTCCAAGGCTCTGACCTAACAATTGTTATGTTTAAACAATGCCCCTGGGAGGCTTTCCCTCTCTGTCTTGTCTTTAAGATGGGTGGGAAACAGACTTTAGCCCTCAGATATGCACTATGTTCTGTTCTTTTGACTCTGTCCAGGTTAGCAGGATGCACAGACATACTCAAGGACACAACTGCCGTGGTGACAAGTTAGATAGGGCTTACAAAAGAACATGTACTGCTGCGTTAGTAAGTGGCTTGCTCTCTGATAAACTGTAAAGCTGCTCTATCACATTTGTTGTTCTTTGAGGTACCTGAAGGAAACAAGATTTTCCATCTTGGCACTGTTGAACTGCCATGATAAAAGTATTGACCTGCTTACAAGTGAGGAAACATTCCAGTTATGTAAACAACAGAGAAATATTTTTTTTTCTCTGCATTCCTAGAATAAGCTGGCTTTAGCTTAGTCCATAACTTAACTTCCATGTGTGCTGTTCCCTTTGCTGCCTCCACACACATAAACTGATTTCTTCAGAACCACAGGCTGCTGGCCACTGAAGCAAGAGGTTTCTATGTCTTCTTGTAAAAGCCAGCAAAAGATTTTGAAAAGACATCAAGTGACTAGCTCTAAAATACATTTCCAAAAGTTGTAAAAACTGCCATGATGGGTGAGGCCAAAAGCTGCTTTCAGCAGCATCCATTTCCAACAGAAGCTGCTAATGACAGCTTAAGAAAACCATACAAGAGTACATGTCGAAACCTCCTCCTTTTCCTCTTCTTCTTGTATTAAGTTTCAGCATCCAGTGCCTAACAGTGTGAGACATTTCTGGCATGGCATGGCAGCTACTGAGTTTAGCCTTCAAATACTGAGTTCAATGGAGTTTAATAGCCATATATAGCTCTGTTTCCTGAATCCTATTTTAACTCATTCATATTACTGTCCTCTACAATATTCCATCCTACTCAGAGTCTAAATTGTGTAGTGTGTATAGTGGAGAAGAGGTCAAACAATGAGAAAAGCATTAATTTTTGTTGGTTTAAAATGGCTGCCTCACATTTCAAGTCTGTTTCCTTTAGCCCTTGAATTAGTAACAGCAGTAATTCCCAATCCTCTGCACTCATGCTTTGTATTGCTGCATTCTCAACCATCACATTCCCAGGGGCAGGAGTTATTTCACACATTTGATGATTTTTCTGTTCTTTTGTTTAGTTTGACTTTGACATAAGGCAAGAGAAC
The DNA here is from genome assembly GCA_013396975.1 of Bucco capensis. Lineage (NCBI taxonomy): Eukaryota > Metazoa > Chordata > Aves > Piciformes > Bucconidae > Bucco > Bucco capensis. The sequence continues at coordinate 108,800 of VWZO01004318.1, forward strand.
AGGCATATAATAATGTTGATGTGGATACATGACAGATTTATATAGGGATGCAATGGTTTTTATTCTGTTCTCTGTCTGTAAAGGAAGCTGAAAGGATTCCTTTTTTTTTAACATATACTAGGACTTGAAACTCATGAAGTGCAAGAATACTTCCACAACATAATGCATAACGGGCTCTGTTTTTCTAGTTTTCCTTCATTTGGGTTAAACCTCCATCTGGAGCACAACAGCAGAAGGCAGGTGGAAATTGCACGTCAAGTAAAAATACAAGTCCAGGAGTCATCTGGGGTTTTCATTTCTTCTGCAGCTCAGGCTCATTTCTTCATTCACTCATTCAGGAATGGTGTCCATAATGTACATTGCAGCCAGTTCAATTGTTCATCCATCCTACTAAACTGACTACATCCTTTTAACAAAGATGTGATAAATTGATAGTTCATTACCTTTTGGAATTCAGCTTTAATGAGTAACTGCTGGACTTCTGAGATGGAGTGCAACTGCTTCACCTTGTATTCCATGGAAATGAGAGAGAACAGAACAGACAGCTTAGTTCACCTATTTGCTAACTAGTACCAGCACAGTCCTCAAAGCAAGGCTGCTCTGGAATGCCAGAGATAGTGAAAGCTCCACATAACTAAACAAACAGCTCAGAATAATAAACTGATCCACGCAATTTCCTGCACTGTCTCTTTGGAGTCAGTGGGCTCATGAGGCTCCTAAGTGAGCAGGAAAAATACAACTAGCTCAGCCAAAAAAAAAGATACTGCCATAAAACAAACACTCTGTGAGTGCTATGTCAGCTGCTGTGGGTGTTATTTCACCTTTTGAGCCTATGACCAAAATTAAAATTACCAGGAAAAAGAAGCAGTTTGATGCATGTAGGTGTCAGATTATGCTCGGAATCAGGAATTCTGCTTTGGACCCAGCACTAGCATTTCTTCTGTAAATAATCTGTAGACAATACATTATGAAAACCTGGTTTTCAGGTGCACACCAGAGCTTCATTTAGCATATATTTGAAGGGGGAAGTGGTTAGTACTCTTGTGCTTGCCTGTGACAAACAGTGGGACAACAC
>VWZO01004341.1:719-13095 GCA_013396975.1 Bucco capensis
CATGAGCAAACAGTGCACGCTGGCAGCCCAGAAGCACAATGGCATCCTGGGCTGCAGCAAGAGAAGCGTGGCCAGCAGATCCAGAGGTGATTCTGCCACTTTGCTCTGCTGAGACCTCATCTGCAATACTGTGTCCAGTTCTGGAGCCCTCAACACAGAAAGGACATGGAGCTGATGGAGCAGGTCCAGAGGAGGCCATGAGAATGCTCAGGGGCTGGAACACCTCTCCTACAAGGACAGGCTGAGGGAGCTGGGATTGTTCAGCCCGGAGAAGAGAAGACTTCGGGGGGACCTACTAGTGACTTTCCAGTACCTAAAGGGAACTTCCAAGAAGGCTGGAGAGGGCCTGTTTGCAAAGGCCTGGAGTGAAAGGATAAGGGGCAATGGTTTTAAATTGGAGTGGAGTAGATTTAGACTTGATATTAGGAAAAGGTTCCTTACCACAAGGGTGGTGGAACACTGGAACAGGTTGCCCAGGGAGGTAGTTGGGGCCGCATCCCTGGAGGCATTCCAGGTGAGGCTTGCCAGGGCTCTGGGCAACCTGATCTAGTTGGGGATGTCCCTGCCCAGTGCAGGGGGGATTGGACTAGATGACCTCCAGAGGTCTCTTCCAACCCAAACCATTCGATGATTCTATGAACATCAAGTGCTAGATACTTTCTAGGGAGAGGTAAGAGAGCAGCAGTATTCTCAAGGATGTCAGCACCTTTTTCAAGCAGGATATGTTTTGGTAATGGTGCTTTAAAAGCAATGGGTTTGCATAATCTGCATAATCTTTATATGACAGCAATTAAAAGCCCTGTGTGAAATAATTAATATAAATGAAACTGTAGTCCTGTCACTCATCAGGTCAAAGCTGAGATTTCTCTTCATTTCTGAGCTTGTTTTTCTCTCTGCTTTACCAATGGTGTATCTCTCTGTAGGCAGGCAACAGTGGAGATCAGTGGAACTCTTGTCATTTATAGTAGGTGCTGAGGTCAGGACTGGCTGTATATTGCAGTGTTCTGGTGGTGTGAGCTGGGCTAATAAACCTTTGGATGTCCAGCAGCTGCCTACAAACTTCCAAAAATTGCCAGACTTCTATCTCAAAAGATACTAACTTGTCACAGAAAATGGTACTAGGAACAGTGGCAGTGGCTGCAAAACTAATTAGAACCATGAAAATCCTGCTCCTTTTTCTTGAGCCTTAATCCCTGTTGCCCTTGCTTTTCTCTTTCGCTTTCCTTTTGTGTCTAGTATGAAGTAAATATTCTGGTATTTTAGTTTCAAGCATCAAAACCAAACAAATGTTTACCCATGTAAACATGAACATCTTTTATTTTTATTTTTTTTTCTCCAAAACAACAAAACATAACCAGTCAGTTGCATAGCCTTATTGGAGAATTTATATCTGACACAGAGCAGCCTCCCAAAACCCATGGGTTTTCCTATGAATTGAGATGCTGAGCACATGATACCATCAGATTGTTTCCAGAGTTGTCATCATTGCAAGTCCTCTTTGCTGGAAGAGAAGTCCTGTCTTACTGAACAAGAGCATTTCCTGTCACTGAAAAGCCACAGACTGAAAGAGTTTAGGAACTACTAAAAAAAAACCCCAAAGCTTGTTTTAAGGGAGTAAATTACCCATGTTCTTTTCTTGAACACAAAGCTAAGACATAGTCCTCAAGGAAGTTAGTATCTTAAGTTCTTAAGCCCATTCTGGCTATGCTTGTCCTAGAATCACAACCTTTTTCTATCCAGTTTCAGGAAATGCTGCTGGTATGAAATGTAAAAGTCTTTTTCATAGATACCTGCTGGGTCATGTGGTAGAATTATCTCACATGTTGTTTCTATACTCATGCTGGATGCAATCCATCAAGATGATGGGTTTGTTCATTTGGAGGGGGGCGTGGAGGAAGGATTTCACCTAAATTAAATTGCCTAGCTGTTACTGGCAAAGTAATGTGTTCTGTGGCTAGTGTTCTATGGGGAGTGTTCTTGTTAAGACTGTATGAATATTCCTGTCACATTAAAAAATCCCATAGAAGAAAAATAATATCAAAGAATGGCCCTTGTCACTTGAGATGAATGCTTGAAAATATATTGTCTGAAGATGCTACAGAAATCTTTCATATAAGAAGGGAGGGAAGTCACTTTGACATCACTTGTTGTCCAGAGATAAACTTGAACAGAAGCCATACTGCTTGTAATTAATGACAGTATCATTTTTATCTTTAAAAAGCTTATTCTCAAGAGAGTAGCACATCAAAAATGTCCAAGTCCATTAAGAAAAGTAAGATCTCTGGGTTTTTTCCCCCCATCTGGCTCTCCCTCTGCAAACCCAGAACAAAGCAGAGTGCATTGATCCTCATGTATTAGGAGAGAAGTGTGCATGCAGAGGGTGTGCTTGCAATGAGATGTCAGCACTAGAGTGATTATTATATAGTTATATCTTTCTGTTAGACTTGATTATTGCACTGGAGACCTAAGTTGTTGCGGAGTCATGGGGTGCTGAAGCAACTGGAGAGATGTTTTTAGTACCACTTCAGGCTGTGAGGTGCAAGCTCTGCTTAAATAGATAGGAATTAACCGTATGCACACTTCCAAATTAAATCAGTTTATAATAGTGGAGAAAAGAGTAGTGTTTGCGCCTGTGCTTACTCTGGTTATCAGGCACAGTCTGAAAATCACTTGTGGTCTCCTGTGGCCCCTGGTGCGATAACTGTGCCCACAGCAGAGGGAGCATTAAACTCTTTGCCCACGGTAAAGTGTGGGGAGTGAAACCCATGTTCCTAGAATCCTTGTATGGGTAGGATGAGCTCATTAGCCTTCTGGCAGTCATCCTAGGAGAAGGACAACTCTGATTCCAAACCCGGGCAGATGGAGCTCGTTTAGCCCTATAAGGCCTTCCAGCTAAGAGGTTAAACCTCCATCCTAAGGACTTGGCTGCCAGCGTCCAAGCTTGCTAGGCCCTGGCAGATGACCCTTAGGACTAAAGGGTGGGTCCAGCTCTGCACATGCTGTGTCTCACCTAAAAAAAATCCATAGCGCAGACTCGAGGGTGCTATCCACTATCCTCTTTTTATCAGCACCCTTGTAAAAGGCGCTGATGAGGAGCGTGGGTGGAGCCCTCCCTGGAGCTTCATTCGCGAAGCCTAGCCACGACTCTGGTTATAAAACTGGTGGGTTTCCTGGTGTAAGCCAGCTTGCTTTAGTTATCTAATTACCTTTTTCTAGTAAAAAACTTATGAAGGACTGAAGTATTCATTTTTTGAGCTATGTTATGGGTAGCTCTAGAGTGGATTATTTTTCTCATAGCACATAACTAATGGGAGAATAAGCACAGTTATCTTCATATGAGCGAACAATCTGAACAATGTATTTGCATGATAGAATTTTATTAAAAATAAAATTTTATTAGAATTTTATTAAAAATAAAGAATCTTTAGTCTGGCTTTTAGTGGTAAAAATAGGTGACATGAATATATGTGGTATAATAAAAATGCTTCAGACTCTTCAGACTCTTTTTTCAACAGACCTTTCCAGAATATTTTTCATGCTCCAGCTAGAAAGGCAAATTGAAATATGATGCAAGGTGGATAAAACTGTAGCTGGCTAATTAGGTGCTGTGGTGTGGTGTTGACAGGTTGATAGACCCATCAGAGTGGAAATGTTGTTGCAGGAGCGCCCACTGTGTAACTGCTTGTAATAAAATCGAATTACTGTTAGACCCTCACATTGCATTCTCTCATAAACACACAGATGTGTACACAGATTTGATCATGCTTTGCCAGAAACTTCCTTGCTTGCTACCTCTGTAACCAGGAGATGTGTTGCAGGAGAAGCTGATCCAAGGATTTTGTGTTTCCATGTACCATGCATGCCTCATAGCTCCCTATTCTGTGTCATCTTCTTGGAAATACTGCTTTCCTGCTAGCTAGTAGGTTATTAGTGCTCTGGAGAGAAGATGGATAATTGGGATTGTTGTTATGAGACCAAGGTGAAAGTTTTCCCCACTGGTTCTGATGGTGCTGATGTTTACTATGCGTGAATGGTTTCAGAGACCTGCTGAGATGCTAAGGGAGGCTGACTGCAGCTGGCATGTCTTCTCCTCCACCTATAAGACAAGCAACAGAACCCAAACATTTGCCTCAGGTTAACTTTTAAGCTCTAATGTGCTCTGAAACCTTGTATGTGTACTTCTGTGGGAGATCTGCCTTCTCAGCACTAATATTGGCTCTCAAAGAACATGTTGATCACTCTGTTCCTACAGAACCTTTGGAAATGTCTCTGGGTACTCACACCAATAGCACTTCCTGAATTTTTAATGAATTGTTTTGATTTCAAATGCTTTGTTAGCTCTTCACATTGATACTCTTCTCAACAGTCTGTATTATACAGTTGGAATTGAGACAGTGCTTTATTGACAGATTGTTTCAGGTTCATTGAGCTGATATACCCACATGTCTCTTCCTCAGTGCATCTATTTGTCTTGTGGTGCGCTCCTTTAGCAGCCAGTCAGAGTTCTCTGGCTACTGCTGTCCTATATGGGGCTGCTTTGTCTTTCCTGATTGCTTGTTGGCTTGTAAACATTAATTGTCATATTTGTCTTCATTCTTAGCCAGTTGTCCTTCCTACTTGCTTCAACGAACAATGCCTTCTGGATTTCTTTATGACTTGCTCTATCTACTTGAAGTTCCCAGGTGTTTTTCTGCTAGCTAAAGAAATAGCTTGCTCTTTGGTGTGCATCAGCAGTTCTTAGATGTGTGGTTTTTACGACTTCTCCCTGTATTAATTATCCAGTGTCTGTGCCCTGCAAGGAAGCAAACTGTGATGTTTAAGTTCTGGTTGCTACCTTTTGATTTCCCTGAAGATTATCCCTTCCTCAGATGAGCTTTGGTCTCATTTCTGAAGCTGTTTTGCAGTAGTTCCCATTTGAGAAGCTACTCTGTGACAGGGTGGATGACACTGGAAGGAAGTTGCAGTGCAGGTGCCTAGCCTGGTCATCAACATTTTTGTGAAGGATTAAGTGAAACTTGGTGCCCACAGTGGCACAGCTTCAAGCAGCAAACCTGATCAACTGAGATGTGTTTTCTGAAGTGTGACTTTTTTTCTTGAATTCACTCGTAATCAGTGCTGTACTTCAAGGTGAGACTGAGAGGGGTTTCTGTAAGTTAGAGTTGCCTTCCCTGTTACTGAGGATTAACTTAAAATGTGAAGAAGAGGATGAATTGCCTCACTTGCTTTGGAAATTCATCTGCACAAAATTGCCTCCTTGTTTAAAAGCTCCAAGTATAGTAGTTTCTGAAATTTCCCTTTTTATCTACATTTTCAGTGTACAGTTGAGGTAAAGGAAGTAGTGGGGGTGGGTGCGGAAGATACGACCCAAAAGCATCCTGCAAGAGTCAATAGGTCTTAGTGAGAAGTAGATCATGGTAGGAATAAGACCTTATTCAAACTGACATTCACTGGATGGTGTTTCTAATTGATAGAGTTTCTGAACCACTGTGATGTATCTTCTTAAAGAAAACACAGTTTTTAATCTTTGTGAATATCAGTCTAATCTAAAACATTTTGCAACCATTTCCTTACTTCTTCAAATGAACTGGTCTTTCAATGCACTTCAGTTTTCTAAGTGGAGCTTCAAAATAAGCATTATGATCCAAGCCTTATTAAAATGTGATTCTGGCTTCCTAATCAAGGACTCTCGAGTCCTTTTTGTGATACAGGATTTGCACCAGAGAGAATACTGAAAAGATTGGAACTGTTTATTGGGAGGTAGGATGCCAAAGGACATACATAATCAGAAGTGATACAGCAAGGGAAGGTCAGCCCTTTTTAGTGCAAGAGAAAGACTATCTTAAACTGGTCCAGTAATATTTACCACTCATTTACAACCACTCAATAGAAATCACGTAGATATAAAAGATGTAAGAGCTTCAGAGAAGAGTATATATTTATAGAAACAATGAAATAACTGTGTCATAATTCACTGTTATGATAACTGCATAGGAAATTTTCAGGAGTGAATTTTTTTTCTTCACAATATTGTAAGCCCTTAATGAAAGGGATAGGGAAGAAATTGACCTGTAAGACACACAGCTGCTCATGTCTGCTTTCAGATAGTGAGCAATCAAAATTGGGTTTGAACTATGACTGATGTGACAGCTCAATTTTCTGTAGGAATTCCAATGTGGCCTCTCCTAATCTACTGAAAATCTGTTGTTTAGAATCAAAACTTCCATTTTGTGTTCTTATATTGAAACCTCTGTCATTGACTTCAGCGTAATGAGGTTGGCTTTAGAATTAGATTTCTGAGCCATATGGAGAAATAAAAGCATATTGTATGAGGAATTAAGTGACATTAAATAGGGTTAAACATAAATGTTTTTTTGCTTTTTCAAGGAAGAAACACACACACACACACAACTGTTAAATCAACCCTTAATATTTAATTGGACCCAGGACGGTGTGTGTTTTTTCTTGCTCTGTAAATTAGAGAGAAATAAAATAAACTTTTGGATTATTCTAGAATGTTCTAGATGTTCTCAACTGTTTATATCTAGAACATGAACTATTTCTCGTTTTAGAAAATAGTCACTTCTAGCTTTTTGATGCCTGCAATATAATCAAAATGTCCTATTCTGATTTACATCATGAACAAGCAAGGAAACAGGTTCTTTTCCTCAAAGAAAAAGAACAAGAACTTGTATAAATTCATGTAAGTTAAACTACATGTGAAAGAAATGTAGACAACTGGCTTAAAAGAATGGAGCTGAACTTAACTATGGAGAGCATAGCCATTTGATAGTACTACCAGCCTGGCCAGCAAGCAGAAAACTGGAATGGTTAAACTAAAGTTGTAGCAAAGTGTAATGCTGCCTGGAAGGGAAAAATCCAACCAAACAAAACCCAAACTCTGTTGCATTCCATTGATAAGTTTAATGTTTTACTTATGTATTTAAATCTGTTATGAATGCAGATTTTAGGATGAGGCAGCAAGGTTAACTGTCTCAATGCAAAGAAAAGGTGGAAGAAACCCTCAGAATTCATGGACATGGAATAAGGCTCTTCTGGCTCTTGAAAATCATCTTTGGTCGCTGTGGTTTCCATCTCATCTCCTCTTTTTGCATCTTGAAATGTTAGCCGTCTGTCCCCTAGAGGTTTCCAGAGATGTCTGTGTGAGTCATCATTCCAGGTAAAATAAGGCAGGCAGATTTCAGTCCTCGTTCTCTCTTTATTTGGGGGAATGCTGGAGTTCAGGTTTGTAGCCTGTAGCCTGAATGGGCTAATGCTAACTATAAAAAGCCCCTCTGCTTTTTCACAGAGTCCATTAGATTCAGTTCAGCTACATTTGAGTTCTAAGGATGTCATAATTCACTCTTTTTTGGATGTGACATACTGTCCCAAGACACAGCTGATTGGGGTGTGTGACTTCATGACTTCATCCGTATTGATAAATCTATATAACATAGTGACCATCGAACGTATCTGTGATTGCTACCAGAAGCATTATATTTCTGTTAGACAAGAGGGTCGAAAAATCTTTATTACAATAGATAAGATGTTTGGGAACAGATCTTGAAAATGCACTGAGATACTAGGATTAAAGTGATACTCTGGTCATGCAATTTGCATGCATATTGTGCTCCCCGCTCCCCTCTGCCTTAGATGCTGCAGCACCAGCTGCTTGTGTCATGTTGTGATAAGGTTTTATAATGAATTTTCTGTGTTCCCCATTCAAATAAGATAGCTAAAACTCTCTGTGTTACAGGATTATTAAACTGTCACACAGCAATACAAAATTAGTGACATTTGTTAAAATAACCAAAAGAATGGGTCCTTAGGATGGTTCCTGGGTCAGCATGGGACCCTTTACAGAGACTTTGGTGAGGTAATGCATAGGATATGGTATTGTTGCAGAGATGAAATGCAGTTATTCAGCAAGAATTTTCCAGAAACAAAGCATCTGATGTTAAAAATGTGGTTTGAAGCTCTACATTCTTATTCAGCATCTTTAAGATGGCCAAGATGTGTCCTGTTCCTCCCTGTCTCTAAATGTGGAGGTTAAGATAGCTGAACTTGTGTTCTGCAAAGGTGGTTTAAAATGATACTACTCTCCCCATAGCCTTTCATTACAGTCTTTCAGTAAATTGAGGTATGCGTTTAATTATACATAGGTTAAATAATTCTCTTAAGTGCCTTGAGTGAGAGACTTCGTAGGAGTATCTCAAAGATACAGTGGCTGGCGTCTAGTTCCCATCAGAAAGTCCTAACTTCTGACTGCCACTTGCTGACTTGACTAATACAGGAGGCATCTCTGTGGCTTATAACTTCAGAGTTGACCACTACTAAAACAGAGTGCAGCAGAATTACCTAGCCATTCTACATGATTCTATGTAAACGTCACAAAAATCATTTCAACATCAAGTGAGTTTATATTCTCGTGGGTAATGGATCTGTTGTTAGGGGGATTTTTTTGTTTGTTTGGGGTTTTTCGTGTGGGGTGTGTGGTTTGTGGAGTTTTTGTTTGTTTCCTAACCTGGTCAATTTTCACAGGAGCATGACATTTTTAATCTGTCTCTGGTTTAAAGCATTAGACCTAGAAACTTGTTAGTTCTCAAATCTGATGTCTTCTTCCTTTAGGACTTTAACTGCGCTGCATCAGTTTCTTTCCTGTGAAATAGAAGTAGTACCACCTCCCCACTTGTCCCTCTTTCATTTATCTAGATTCTAAAATATCTGGGAGAAGCAATGGGCTGTGGGATTGCAATATTGCTGGCTAGTAGTATCTTTGCTGTATGGCATGTGTGGTGAATGCTGTACTGCTTTCCTTATATATGAATTGTTTGAACTTGGAATGTTCTGTTGATGATGATCAGTAAGGGAAATAGGAAAAGAATGTCACTGTCAGAGGAACCATTTTAGGAAGAGGAGTAGTGATTTGTTACTAGGGATGTGAGCATTTGATCACAAAGCTGATCCTCTTGCCACCACTCCCACTGGCCTCAGCAAAGCTGGTGTTTTACCTTGAAACTTGGTTGTAAGATAGCTGAGGAACCCATCAAAAGATGATCAAGTTACTTTGCACAACATGCAGAAATAAGTGCCCTTTTCTATGTGGAGAAAGCTTCCCTAGCATAACCCAATGAGCTGAATTAAAATACAAGGCTGGGTCATGCCTGTTTTAGGCATGACTTGGTACACCTTCCATCTGCAGGTTCTGAGGTGCTTACAGTTAGTGTATGCTGACCTAGGTTGGACATAGAAGGATGCTGAAACTAGGAACAGAATACTGACAGAATGAGGAGTAAATGTTGGGGGGTTTTGTGGGTTTGGGGTTTTTTTTCTAGGAATACTTTGTTTCCCAACCTAAAGCATAATTGCCATTTGCTTTGTGGTCATGAGCCTGTGTTCAGGGTCATTTACTGTTGGTTGTGATGTGAGGTGATGGTTCTGCAGTCTCCAATGTACAGTTTGAGCCCATCGGCTTCTCACCAGACTTGCACATGTGTGTGTATGGCTAGGCTTCATGAACGAAGCTCCAGGGAGGGCTCCACCCACGCTCCTCCTCAGCGCCTTTTCCAGGCGCCCTGATAAAAAGAGGATAGCAGATAGCACCCTCAAGCCTGCACTAGGGATTTTTTTAGGTGAGACACAGCATGCACAGAGCTGGACCCACCCTTTAGTCCTAAGGTCCATCTGCCAGGGCCTAGCAAGCTTGGACGCTGGCAGCCAAGTCCTTAGGATGCAGGTTTTATTAGAGTATCCTTCTCTTAGCTGGGAGGCCTTCCAGGGCTAAACGAGCTCCATCTGCCCGGGTTTGGAATCAGAGTTGTCCTTCTCCTAGGATGACTGCCAGAAGGCTAATGAGCACATCCTGCCCATGCAAGGATTATAGGAACATGGGTATCACTCCCCACACTTTCCCGTGGGCAATGAGTTTAATGCTCCCTCTGCTGTCGGCACAGTTATGGCACCAGGGGCCACAGGAGACCACAAGGGATTTTCAGACTGTGCCTGCAGAATAGGTTTAGGAAACATTAAAAATACTAACACAAACTGGAAAGTTGATTTTATAGACTTGAAACCTGCTGTTACCAAAGCATCTGAGATTCGTGTTATCATCTAGAATAATGGAAATTCAGCACACGTACCAAGCGAAGGTGAAGGTGTGCATCAGGTGTAGCTGACAGCAAAGCCTTATTTCAACAGTGACATCCTTTTGCACCCAGCTGAATCCTATCTGTCTTAGCCCTGTGGTTGAAATCAAGGGTATTCATGTAGCTGTGACACTTAGGGACATGGTTTGGTTGTATGGGGGTGATAGGTTTTAGTTGGACTTGATCTTAGAGCTGTCTTTTCCAGCCTTAATTATTCTATGGTTAGTCTTCATAATGGCACCTAGTGCAGTTGTATTTGTTGAGCCATTCAGTTGTTGCCTTTAAGCTTCACTGTTTAAAAATGCGAAACTAATCCCTGTCAATACTGGAATTTTTCAACTAAGTAAACTAGTAACTATGCAGAGAGAAGTGCATGTATAGGTCATGTGCAATCAGTGCCAGCTTTGTGCTCAAATGACCTAGAATACCATACTGGAAGCTGTTTCAGGTGTGAGCTGACCTCCACTCCTTCCCTGCCCTATACCAGAGGCTTTCAGAGCCTCTTTCCCATCTCTCTTCCATGCAGATTGCTCTCTGTGTACTACTGTAATTAGAGATGTCTAAATGGGAAGGTCTTCAGATGGAAGCCAGTTCTTAGGTACAGAGCTGTATGGAGCAGAATAGTGTTGGTATCAGTGAATCATGACTAGGTTTCACAGGTGCCATCATTGTACCTGCAGCACTAACGAGTGTGTTCTGTGTGTGGTGTGTGCCTGCCCACTGAGCACAGACAAATAGATATTCAACAAAGGAAGCCACTTCTACATGAATTGTGGTTTCAATATACAGTTAATGCTTCTGGTACATTCCAGATTTTTTTGCTGGACTCCACTGGGGAGGAGGTGGTCAATGCTTGATCCATCTGAGACCAAGGAACAGGATTTCTGTGAAATTCTAGACAAGTTTTTAAAGTAGCTTCTGTCACATCTGACTCTGTGCGCAGAAAAAAAACCTGCAGAAACCCCAAGCTAGACATAAAATAAACACTTTTTGCATCCTGTAAAATTTGGACACAAGGCAAAGGTTAGGGCCTGTGATGTCACCCCCAGCAGCACAGCTTGCTTTTATTTTTTCTTTTTCAGTTCTAAAAATATATGCCAAATAAATAAAGGAAGACAAATCATTGAAAACCACTTTTCTGTTGCTCTTGCATGCCATTTCTCCTTCTGCTTGGCAACCTCCACACCTGCTGTTCTGACTACTGAAAATTGTCCTTTCTTTTGTCCTGCAAATATTTCAGCTTAAGGGGAGAGGACAAAGGATTTACTAGCATTTATCTTGGTCCTGCTGCCTTGCAGCTTTCAAAATGAAGCTCGTTAACTCAGTGATCTTGGGGCTACAAAATTTACGGTTTTGGGGGTTGAAAGTGTTTGGATTAGGTTAAGAGTCAACAAAGATGATATTGCTGTGGGGGTCTACTACAGACCTCCCAGCCAGAGCAGTGAGGTAGATGAAACTTTCTGTAACCAATTAGGAGAGATCTCACGGACACTTGCGGGTGTTCTTGTGGCAGACTTTAACCTCCTAGGTTTCTGCTGGAACTACAACACAGCAGAGAAGGAGCAATGCAGGAGGTTTCTGGAATGTGTGGAGGGTAATTTCCTCACACAGCTGGTACATGAACTGACCAGGGAAGGTGCCCTGCTGGACCTACTGTTTGTGAACAGAGAAGGTCTTGTGGATGATGTGGCAGTTGGAGGCCGTCTAGGCAACAGTGATCACGAAATTATCAAGTTCTCTATTATTGGAAACGCTAGGAAGAGTAAGAGTAAAACTGCCATTTGGGACTTCTGAAGGGCAGACTTTGATTTGTTTGGAAGATTACTGAATAGAATCCCTTGGGAATCAGTTTTGACGGGCATAGGAGTCCAGGAAGGCTGGACATTACTTAGGAAGGAAATCTTGAAGGCATAGGAGCAGGCCATCCCTATGTGCCTTAAGAAAAGTTGGCGGCACAGAAGACCAGCCTGGCTGAATAGGGACATAATGCTGAAGATCAGGGAAAAAAAGAGAGTTTATGGCCTCTGGAAAAGAGGGCAGACCACTCCTAGTGAGTATGAGGATATTGTTAAGTTATGTAGAGAGATGATTAGAAGGTCCAAGGCCCAGTTAGAAATTAATCTGGCTTCAAAATTTAAAGATTGCAAGAAAAGCTTTTATAAATACATAATAACAAAAGAAAGAACAAAGAGAGCCTNATTTGTCTCAATTTTAGCAAAGCATTTGACACAGTT
>VWZO01004342.1:0-18117 GCA_013396975.1 Bucco capensis
CTCCATCTCAGCCAAAACCCAATACAGAGGCTCAGTAATATTCCCTCTAGCCTTCTAGAGGGAACATCTATTTTTCTCTTTTTCTTTAAAGATGGCAGCCTAGATCCCAGTGTTATCCCTATGACAGAAGATCCTCATTGTAGTCTTACTGCTAGCAGTATTTGAAAAAGAAAAGGCATACAACAATAGCAAGGGTTTATGCAATGTTATAGCTTGGCTTTAGTTCATGGAGTCACACTTCTTTACAAAAAAGGCACACAATATTCCCCTAGTGCAGGAAAGCCTTCTCCCACTTCTCCTTCCTAGGTGGATAATCTCTTTTCAGCTGGGGAACTAAAGGTTCTTCTTTTGTCAGAAGTTTTCAAATCTACCATAAAAGGGAGCTGACTGCTAGAAGTTATTGAATTCTAAGGGCAGAAACAAGAAAAAAAAGACATACAGCATTTCAGTAGCCTAATCAAAAGCCAAAAAAAAAAAAATTGAGGTATGATCAGGAATAGCATTCAGGTTCCCCCCATCCTCAGACCAGAGCCATAACCACAAATGTATTCCATTTCCCTATATATTGTATTTTGGTACATTTTTACCTATCAAGCAAGCAGCCTCATTATCCAGAATGTTAAGGTTTATGGGACATTTCAGTTTCTTCCTTTACTTTATGGGAAAGACACATTGCAAATATTGGGCAACATCTTGCAAAGTCTTGTCCTAACCTAACACGACTGAGCAGTGTGGGAGGAGGAAGTAATGACTTCCCCCTGACCTGTGTAGCTGACATGAAGTCTGCCAAGAATCACAGCCTCTTTCCTTAAGGGAACACAGGAGAAACTCTTCAGAGGCGAGGCAGGGAAAAGTGGGGCAGAGGGAGTGAGGGGAGGCAGAAATACTTCTCTACCTCCTCCTGTGCTCCATGGGGCCGAAGAGAGTGGCTGCACCACTTAAAAAGCAGCAGTAAATTCCTCTCCACCTTTCCCTCCATCAGTAGTTTGCTTGTGAAGGGTGGGGCAGTACAGCTTTGTGCTGCTGCTTCCTCCATTGGTAGTTCTGCAGCGCTCACAAAGTGGGGTAACGTATAAAACACAGAGCCTAGCCCATTTGGAAAAGAAAACGATTTTCCTGCATGGCCAGAAAGACAGAGCTGTTCTGTAAGGATGGAATTTCACAACAGAACAAAAATAATGCACAACACTGTTCCAGAATGTCTTGATTTTTACTCTAAACAGTAATAAACCCACCTCCCAAACCCCAGTCTGGATGGAATATTAGCATTCTCTCCACTCTGGTTACAGCTCACATCCCTCTTAATACCTCTTGCTCTGCCATGAACTATTTGTATAAGAAAGGCTTGTGTTTGAACTGGAATTGGCACAAATAGTTACCCATTGGATATTCCTTTTCTGCAGAAATCTGAACTCTTTCAGTGCTTCACAAATCACAGAGTCCACTGAGGACAGAAGCCTGTGTTTTCTTCTTCTACAAAGAGAATAAAAAAATCTATAGTAACCCTGACAGTTTCCTGTAGTCTGGCTCTCACAGCTTATTCCAGATGAGCTGAACATTAAACTTGCCATAAAAACATTATGATGGGAGGCTGTATCTCCCACAGTACTCAAAAATTATTTAGTGAGTTTTACCATCAACACTCCCAGGCTGTAACCATTTCCCAGCTCTTCTGAGGAGTGAAAACAATAAGAATAAACTTAAAAACAGACCATATCAATGACAAATAAGAGCAACAATTATCATATGCAGCAAAAATGACCTAAACTGAACAGAGAAATGGTCATTGTTTCTGTGTGCTTGGTGAGCAACTTTACCTCCCCTACTTGGGCACAGGGAAGCCATTGAGAGCAGTTCACAAGGATTCACCCAAGTCTGTGTGCTGGCAGGACTAAGTGGTGGCAGGGAGTCAGTCCCTGTGCTTTGAGCAGGAGGATATGTTTTATCCCTGCCTCCATCACACCAAAATCTTAGTGACTCAGTTGGCCCCAAGTTCCTCGCTGTGTTAAGTCAGGTACTCTCTCTTTACCAGCTCTAGGCTCACTTGTCAATGGTGTGTACAAAATGCCCAGAAGAAAAATGAATATTTGTAGCCTGTATTGATCACTGTGAACAATAAGCTGATGACATCTGTCAGGCTGCCTCTGATTTCACCAGAGATTGCCAGATGAAGATCTTCCACCTAAGATTTTCTTCTCACTGAGCAGCTGCTGATTCTTTATAGCCTATTTGGTTATGTCATCGTTAGCTTTTTAAATATGGGTAAGGAACCTTAAAAATGCTTTATGCTCTCAAGAGATCTGGAATTTCTCAACAAAAAAAAAAAAGTTCTGATGTTTCTCAAGCCTCCCTCCCTTTCCTCTTCTGAAAAGACTTTAAAAATGTGGAATGTTGTGGGAAATTACTCAGAATGTAATAAAAATGTGCATGTAAAAAAAAAAAAAAGTCTAACTCACAGCTTCCTTGGCTGGAGTGATGTCCCAGGGCTGGATCCAGCTCAGCAATGCTCTTTGGCCTTTCTCTAGTTTTCTCTTTCCAGGACCACATCCCTCATTTAGTGTTTGCTTCCAGGACCCTCTCTTTCGCCCACACACACCACATAAATACACAGACACATACAGCTCTGACATACATCTCTTTCTATGGCACAGGATACCCCTAAAGCTCCTTTTCTCTTTTACAAAGTTCAAGCAGCCCTGCTTAGAGCACCTCCCTTCTCTTCTCTCTGGTCTCCAGCTAGATTCAAACAGTTCAAAATATGGTTTATTTACTTCATCTGTTTTTTAACCATCTGGTCACTGCAGCATTCATTTCTCCTCCAAGTATTTCTTATAAAAAGTAACAAAAACACTTCTAGAAAGTACCTGATGTTCAGAGGGTTTTTTTATATCTTACAATGTTATTTTATGACTGCTCATTTTACACATACATGCTTGTAGCTCAAAAAAAGTTTCTGACAAATAACAATTGAAAATAACTTCAAAAAATGTGTAAGTTAACTTTACAAAAGGTTCTACTAAAGATAAAAATATATAAATATATAAAAGAGAGTTACTTCAAAGTTTTGCAAAGTAAAAACCGCCCCAAATGTTATTGTTTTGGTAAAAAAAACAAGCAACTTTCTTATCCAGAAGTCACTTCAAAAAGTATGCTATTCAGAGCCATACATGTGTGAGTCATTCTCTCCACCTTGTTTATACTGTAAATATTTCTGCCTTTACCATTTACCAAATTGCATGCTGTTTAGACCTTTTCCATTAAAAAAAATTACATTTTTTGTAATTGAAAGATCTATTGAATGTCATAATTACTATTCAAAGGAGTATGATAGACTTAAGCTTGCTGACTTGAGACTCAGGCTGATTTAAATGATTCATATGCAATTCAGCAGTGTAGAGATGAGCTTTTCAAAGCCCATTTCAAAACATGAATTGAGGAAAGCATGTCATGATGAGACTCAATTCTGAACATGTAATGGAATGATGATTAGAGTGCTTGCATGCTTAAATGCAGGCTTTATTACCTTGCTTGATCATGCCATAAATGAATATAGCTTAGATACTTAGTTTAGAAAAAAGTGTGTGCTTGAAATAACATTTTACCCTTTAAAAGCCCTTGTCCATTTTAAATGCTCCATCTCCTAGACAGTATTGCCGCTGAAGGACACAGAACTAAGTACATTAAGTCCCTGGGTCTGCCCAGATGGGTCACTTCAGCTCTTGCAGTTATCCACCTCAAGCTGGCCAATGTGCCCCTTCCTACATCGGTACATGCCCTGAACTTGCTTTTAATGAGTGAAATTTAAATCATAGAATCATAGAATCATAGAATGGCCAGGTTGGAAGGGACCCTAAAGATCATCTAGTTCNATATAATATATAATTTTCCCAGTGCTATATTCCCACTCAGCTCTGCTCTGGAGATTTAAGGTGGAGGTTAAGGAGACACCTCTGCAAAGGATGAGTTTCCCTCACTAAGGGCTTCTGTTTTGCTGCTACTCTTGCAAAGGCCATCTTGGCACCACACATGGCCTGCAGCCCAGGAAAGGTTTCTCCACAGCTGAATGCAATAGCAAAGGCAGAAATTCTCCAAGTCTTGTAAGTCTTACCATTTGGAGCCATTTATTCATATTTTGGAAGCACTGCTTTAGAGAGTAAAAACACTTCTGGATGCCTTCGTAAGTCCTTACAAGACTCCCATGATGATGGGAACTGAAAAGGAGTCAGCACTTTCTCTGCACTGTGCTAGTTTTTCTAGTTGACAGGCAACACTGACATCCTATTTTCCAGGATAGGTGTGCTCTAGGGCCTCATCTGCACTAGAAGCAGTTCGCTGGTACACAAGGTGTTGCTTATGCATATTAAAAATATAGGTTATTTCTGCCCCCAAAGGATTACGGTCTGAGCGAGACATGCTTTACAAAACCCATTTGTGCTGATAAGCTTTCATGTTCATGCAGCAAAATAATTATCCAGGAACTTTTGTTGAGGTTTGACTGCAGTTGATAATTTATATTTAAACTAGATAACATTTTCAGAAGAGAAAACATGAGAGGATGCAAAGGAGTACCAACAGTCTGCTACAGAGAGTTCTCAGAGCAGCAATCCAAAACTGTTATGGTTTGCTGGTAATGTCATGCATGCTTTGGTAGTACAAGTCTAAATATAATATTGGTGGGCATTGGTAGGCATTACTCATCTGCCACAGCTTGTTGCTACCACGATATATGACACAGAAATCAAAACAACAACTCTGTACTAATATCCAAAAATCTCAGTGCTTTCTACAAATACCAGCTACACTAAGTGCTCAAAGCCTCCTGGAGAAGAGCTGAGACAGCCGTGCTTGTCTTTTTCAAATTCCAAATTCAAGTTTTGGAGTTCATGTGACAGAATGACAGTAAGCAATCAAAGAAGAAGATGAGTAATTCTACAGCTGATTGTACTGGAATATCTTGGAAAAAGAAACTGTGGAATCACTAAAATGTCATTTTAGGGCCAGTGTGAAAATTATATCCAGACTACTTTGCTCGAGCATTAATAGCACTGAAGAGACAGCCAACGTTAACTGCAGTTTGTGCTATAACCTAAAATATTGGTGAATGCACCTGCCTGGCGTAAATGGCAGTGCTCTTCCTGCTACAAAATTATCTCTAAAACAAACATAGGCAAAACTTACTGAGGCTGCTTGCATGTCAGAGAGATCTGCTCCATGTGGCACAAGGAACTAAACTGCTCAAGGTGACTAGTACTACAGTGTTTGAGCTTTATGGTGGATGGCAGACTGTCTAATGGGTAATTAAGCAAAGGGCTGCTCTACTACTCAGCTTTAACAAGGACTGTATTCCAAGGGTTGAAAGTATGGAAAAGTATTTAGATATGATTTGCTGAGAGAATTACAAGCAATCTCAGTGCACACATAAGGACGATGTTGAGGTGGAATAGCTGACCATTTTGTCAGAATAAACTATTACATAACTGCTAAGCTATAATAAAAACCTGATTCCAAATCAAATAAGTCCCAGACTGCATAGATGAGTCACCAACAGCTTTATAAACATACAAAATACTTGACAAGCGAGTCTCTGATAATTTTTTAGTAATTATGTCTGTGAATTGTTCTCTGTTGACATCACTATTAGAAATGGTTTCCCATAAGTTTGCACTGCCTGTTAACATTTCCTCATTAATCACTGAGGCTTTGACTATTTCTTTCATTACAAGTTTATTACATGATCCTGAATCTGTTTGTTCAGAGAGATGTTTAATTAGCACAGAAACAATAGCTGAAGACAATACAGGTGGTTTTTGTGTGGATTTTTATGGCTTCATAGGAGTCTTAACAAGACATGATTTCACAAGACAGTCACAGATGATGAACTATCTATGCATCTCAGAAATCTGTAAGGAACAGAAAACCATTTTTCATGGACTTGAAGGACACTTTCTAGCCTTGTCTGTGGGCTGAACAAAGCAATGAAGGTTTTCACTGAAGTATGACTTGGAAGCAAATGCAGAGCCAAAGCTAGGAGGTCAAGCAATGTTTTCATAAGACAGTCCTACTTAAGGCTGATACAACGAACAGATAAAATTGGCCTAAAAATGAACATGAAAAAGGAAGGATATAAGTAGGTCCTGAGGAAAGAAGATTGTCACCAGGAATATGATTTTTGAGGAGAGAGGCGAGTCTAACAGTTACAACATAATGTTTTGGAGACAGGAAGGTCTTAAGTTCAATAGCAGCTAAAGTATCACCACAGGCAGTTCACTTGACCTCCATGGTACCTTAGTCAGCTAAGCTGTAAGCCTGACTTCCATGGAAATCCAGATGTTGCCTCTGAATTAAACTGTCCTGAGTAAATAAGCTATCAGAAGCACAGCATATCTGAAAAATGCCTTAGCCAGAGGTCACTAAAGGATATTACTAATGACAGACAAATGAGGAACATCAGAGATTGCCATATTTGTAAATACTTCAGCCAGGGATGCTACTTTATGTAATGCTTGGAGGAAAATAAATAATGAGTTTCATTCTATTTTGAAGGGGGAAAAAAAGGCACAGAATAAAGACAGATGCTACTGTTAAAAGCTCAAATGCTTTCAGAAGAAGCAAACCTGTAGTGGTAACTCTCAGTAGTTTTAATAGGCTATAAAAGTGCAAATGAACCCCCATGAAGTCTGTCTTGCATGACACAAAACTAGGGCCACTCATGGGCAATGCTTATGGAAAGAAAATATTTCAGATGCCAAATAAACTCTTGTTCTGCACTGCCTACAAAGAGGCAGACACCAGCTCACTCTCACAGACACAGAAAAGGAATCAGTGGAAAGAGCTTGTTAGGAGCCAGGCGGGAAATGATGGTGACTGTCCCAAGGCCCTGATCAACTTCGTGCTGCAAGAGGGAGTGTGACAGTTGCTCAGCTTGTGTGCAGATAGCCCCACTCAGTTTGAGTTTTCATAGTCCACCTAGCATTTCAACCTAGAAATTACAGGATGGCATCAGCTCTCTTTCATTTAGTCCTCCAGAAAAACACAAAGGAGGTTTCAAACAAGTGGGGAATTGAAGCTCCATTTTCCTTCATTATCTGTAACCTGCTGGGTGGAATCAAATCCAAATCATGGCACAGTGGCTACATTGCTCTCCTCATCAGAAGAATTAAGTACCAAGCTGCACTAGACTCCTAAATAAATAAAGGAAACACATGCTACAGGACACCAACCAAGGATGTCAGAGGGAAATGTTCCTTGTAGTAAGTTTTTTATCCTGATATGAACTCACTGGTTTGTGGCTTTGGTAAGGGGATAGGGAGTGGGGCTACCTGCTGTTCACTTCCTTAGAAAAACACTCTTGGAGGAAAGAGCAGCAGTAGAGGGTAATAGATGAGGATAGCTGGATGCAAGGGACAAGTTATAATGTTATTTTTGTTTTTATCAGGACCAAACTCCTCAGTACAGTACTTTGCAAGAATAGCTCCAGTGACAGTCACATTTTTGCACTTTTCACAGCTGAGAACTGCATGTAATGTCATAGCATGACCATATGTAGCACCTGCATCATGGATCAAACCACAGAATGAAGAAATGCAGTCAATAGTGATCATAAGCCCAAACACAATGGGCAAATACCTGGTTCTTATTTTGTTTTTCAGGTCCTCATGCTTGCTTGATTTTTATTCTCTTTTTTTTTTTTTATTATATCTCATTCCTTCAACAAGCAGAGTGGCAAGAGCTCCACTTTGGTATTTACACCTTTCTTCAATACAAGCAGCTTTGTTTTGAAAAGAGTGTCTTGAACAGGGATGTTGCTGTTTTTTTATTACGTGCAAAATGCTAGGAATGTTTAACAGTAACCAAAGTAACAGGGAATAGGAAATAGGAGAGATATTTATCCCCTTAGAAACAGCTTTATTCCCCTTGCATTTCTACAGGAGCATAGACATTTTCTGTCTGCTTTGGCACCAAAAGCAACTTTTTCAAACATCAGGAATTTTTCTGCCTTTTACAAGGGCTGCATATATTGGATGTGAGAGCAAAAAAATAGACTTCAGTTTTAAAACATTTTATCACTGCTACCAGCAAGACAGTGCAACAAATACATTCTCTTGAATGAGACAGGCTGCTGAAGAAATGTATCATTTCACAACACTCTGAAGTTGGGGGTTTTGTTTTGCAACTAATTCCTGCCTTGTCAGAGCCTCTCACTTAGAGTCATTCAACTGCTTTTGAAAAATGTGGTCTAGGTTAAGATGAATGAATGTGCCACTTGTACTCCCCTGGTTGGGAGGTAAGTACGATTCAGCATAGGTATTTTTATTGTGACAGTGATGCAGCAAAATCAGTCACAAGGGACCTGATCCAAAGTCCATTAACATCCACAGAAGATGGAAGTTTTCCCACTGATTTAATAGGCTTTTAATCAGACCTACTGCTTCTTCTACAATATCCATCCACTCTGATCTTCCAAAGAGAAGATGTAGAAGATGAAACAAAAAATGTACCTACTGTCATGAATAGGCCATATTCACTGATTGGCTATAGCATATGCCATAGAGAGAATTTCATGTACCTTGAGTTGACATCAGGAGCAATTTAGAGTTAGAGTATTGAATAACAACCTTTTAAATACAGTAATTATAAGGTCTTTGAAATAAGTACTAGTGTTGTGATTTGGGAAGCCTGAGGAATTTAATCAGACATTCTTGATCTAATTGCAAGTGTGATTTTCACTCTATCAGATTTGAGTTGTAATTGCTTTTGAAAAGTTTGACATATGATAGACTTCTGGGTTCTCCTTACTTAAATGCTTTATTTGTTTCATCAGAAAGCTTTCTAGGCACAATGGGTAACCTGCTCTGAAACTCTCACCCTTTCTCCTAGGACACAGGTGTTGAAATGACCAGAAGGAATACTCTGGAAGGCTATCACAGCTAGGAAGGGCTGAAGTTTTGATACAAAGAGCCAGAAATCACTTTTTGCTAGCATCTAGTGTTTTAATTTTAATGGAAATAGATATGAATCTTTGTCTGAAATCCCACAGTACAACGACAACTTCAGGAAAAAGAAAGGAAATACTTCTTCCCGGAGTGGAAATGATTGCTGCAGGAAACACTAGAGTCAAATACTGTGTCTGGCTTTCTACAGGACTGCAGTGGCACTACTAACAACAACTGTAATTTCAATTTATGGGCTCAGTCCTGTACAAATATAGTTCTTGCAGGAGCTGCGCTTAGATCTGCAAATTCACTGAGGCAAGAACCTGTGTTCAGAATTATCTGTGCAGATAATGAAAAGGGGAAGGAAGGCTGAGATGGCACAAGTGTTGTGGGAGACTCCAGCAGACATTGATGTCCCCCACCAAAATATAAAGAGTTTTTCCTACCTGGCTCACATAATGACTCTCCTTTTTCAGGTTCAGAAATTACAAGCATAATTGCAGTTCAGGAGTAATGCATATCACAGTCTTCTCCCTTTTCTAAATTCAACATGATGCAGGGACTTTGGAAAGAGCAGTAAACCAGCCCTGTTATTTGGGTCTGGTTATCTGCCTGTGCATTTTCCTATATGGCAAAAAATGGGCAAGTGTTGTGTCAACAGAGAAGCATAGACAGGGGAACATAAGGAGGCTGTAAAGAAATGTGATGCAACATGATCTGGGCCTGATCCAGAGCTCAGCAGAGCTGATGGAAAGACTTGTAACGAGCCTTGGATCCTGCTCCAGAGGGACTGTAACTGTGCTCCGTGGGGAGCTCAAGACCTATCTTCACTGGCTGCACAGCATGCCCTTGTCTTCATGCCAGGTGGAGCCAAACCATGTCAAACGGTTGTTTGTTATTGTTATTGTTGTTGTTGTTATTGAAAGAAGTATTTTCACAGCAGTGAAGGTCAGCTACGAATGATGACTCACTTGCACCGTAGATCTACACAAATAGCATGTGCTAAGATTACCATCTGGTATAACAATCTACATCACAAGACTCCACATTTCCTGTTACCCAGGGTAAGTAAATTTCAAGCATGAGGGAAAATTTTAGCAAGTTTCCCAAGTACCTTTGCAGAAAGAATAATGTGGCTTACAGAGAGGGGGGAAGAGAAAGGGAAATTATGAGGTAAATGCTATTGCCCTCCCTCCTTCCCCCTCATCTCCCAAGAAGAAAAACATATTAAGTTTGCAGTTGTCATTTCTATCGTATTTAAAAAGTCAAATCTATGTAATGAATACCTGCCTGGAGGGAGTCCAGCAGGATGCTGACAGCCAAGCTCTCTGGACACTTTGTGAAATGGAGGATGTACTTTCAATCCCTCCCTCCCTCTTCATCTCTTTTTTTTTTTAATTTTATTTAATTATTTATTGATATGGCCATACCACCCTGAGCAGGCCTGATCTCGTCTGATCTTGGAAGTCAAGCAGGGTTGGGCCTGGTTAGTACTTGGATGGGAGACCACCTGGGAATACCAGGTTGCCGTAGGGTTTAGTTGGGGATGTCCCTGCCCACTGCAGGGGGGTTGGACTAGATGACCTCCAGAGGTCCCTTGCAACCCAAAGCCATTCTGTGATTCTGTGAATGTCAGGACAGTGCCTTGTGTGCTGCTGCTGTGAAGAGTATTGGATCTTGGTGGCACTGACAATGCTCTCCTCTGTACCCTGCAAGGCTCAGCCAGGCCCACGCTGAGCTGAGCAACCTCAGCAACAGAGGAAGGGCCTGCTGTTTCCATCCTTCCACAGCCTGGCTGCAGGGGATGCACAAGCAGGCAACCCATCTCACTGGGGTCACTTAGTCAGGCAGATTCCCAAGCAAGGCACAAAAGAAAACACAGAGATGGAGCAAATGGACATATCTCAAAGGATGCCAGTGGCCTGGCTGTGGCAGTAGCTGAGAGTCTTGTCCCAGCCAGAATGGCACCTTCTAGTGTTGTATCTGCCCAAGCGAGCAAGGGAAAAAGGGGCTTTCTGTGGCAGTGCTTAGCTTACACATGCAAGGTGCTATGGGTCAAATGTATTGCTTGATAAGTTTTCTCAGTGCCACTGAATGTTGCTTTTCCATCCCCCTCTATCCTCTCTGCTCTTCCCATCGTGCCTACATGAAAGGAGGGCATGTCCCTGCTGTAAGCTCAGCCTAAGGCTGAAGCCATGTGGTGAAGCCTCAGCCCCACAGCCTTTGCAGGCTGCCAAACAGCACAGCTATGACCTATCATCTCACCCTCCAGCCATAGCTCTGCATCCCTCTCCTCACAGGTCCTGGTCACCTCCCACAGTCTGGCTGCTGGCCAGCCAGCCAAGGGACACAGGCTGGCTTCTCCTCCAAAGAGGCTCCCAAAACACATGACTCTAGGACTTGGCAGGAGCTAAAAGACAGATATGAGCCACAGGAGGAGAAATAGATAAGTCTTTTCCAGACAAAACAGAGGTGAATAAAACAAATAAATAAATAAAGATGGATAAGCCACTGGATGCCAGAGGCATTATGCATGAGTGAGGTGGCTGGGAATCCCCTTTGGGATGCTGGCAAGGGTTTCTTTGGCCCCAGGGAGTTGATGATGTCTTTCACTGTGACTCACTGCTGTTCAACATCAGCTGCAGACAGACAGGCCTCTGCAAGGACAAAAGAGATTTCATCTCTTGTTCACATCTCAGCCAAAATCTAGCACTCAGCTTCTTTCTTTCTGTTCAGTTGTTTGCATGCTAAGTGCTGCAGCTTCTGCTGTGGTGGAAATACCAAGAGACAGCAGGGCAAGAAACACAGAAATAAAAGCAGAACCACAAGCGCCCTTCTTTCCCAGCCATGGGCACCCTTCCTGCCTGCCCTGCCCTGCTGTACCCTGCCCCAGCACATCTGTTCCAAATTTCCCATCCAAAAACTCTCCTTTCCGTGACTCACACATGTTTTAAGCCATCTCAGGGTCAGCGAATATGCCTTGCACAAGCGGATCTTCAGCCAGGATAAACTGGTGTAGCTCTGTCAAAGAAGACTCAGATCAGTGCCATTCAGAGAGAAAAACCTTTTAAGTGAGAAACTTTGACTCTGTTTTCTCCACAGCTTTAGCTATCTAGCTTGCAGTGAAAGCACAAACATCAGGTCTTCCTCAATGCTCTGTGTAGGTCTAGGACCAACAATGCCTCTGAATGAAAAAAGTCATCATTTATGCTGAGATCTTGAGTTGAAACTATGCACAACCTTGCTTGCTCACCATTTTAATTCATGGCATCAGCATAACTAACTAAATTGGGATTTATATATGATGCAAGTTGGCAGACCTTTAGAATCTCTGTGAAAACTTCTGCCCAGTGGTGCCAAAAGGAGACATCTCCCATTCTGCACTGGTTATTCACTTCAAACAGCCTGCAAATATACGGACTGCACCTCAAACTAGGTAAGAAAACAGCCAGCAAACATGAGAAAATACTCAATTGTTATACGCTGGATTAGAGAAAGTCATGTTTTTTCTACCCTGTGATCTAAGGAATTTTTAGAGAAACTTCAGAAAGTGAGGTGCTCTGATGAGCTAGTAGTGTACACAAAGCATGGTAGTGTTCCCTGTGACCTACTGAGTACGTTAGGCACAGTCTGAAAATCACTTGGGGTNTGAAATACTCTAGTGTCCCAAAGCTAGTGTCACCCAAAGTCAGGCCAACAACACTTGTGTTTCTCATTCTGGTTTATCAAGGCCTGGCTCAGACTTGCACTGACATAAATCAGATCACCCTTGAAACCACTGGACTGAACTAACCCAGCAAATGGAGACCCAGTGTGAAGGCTCAGCATGCATCAGGACAGTCTGAGATATGATACAGTCAAGCGTAACTTCACGTCTTAGTGAACTGAAGCAAAAGCTCCCAATTAGTTTTTTATCATTTCTTTAAAGGATGATGCACTGGACACAATAGATGGGAAAAATTTTAAGGTGAGCAGCTATAGGGATGTTACCTTTGCCTTGAGGGTGAAAACGGATAAACCCTTTTTCACATGTTCATGGTCTTTCATGGCATAAGGCAAAACAAGCTGGGAAGAAACCAGCAGAATTACACAGAGATTGTAAATTTCAAACAAATTAAACATTTCCATATTTTTTAATCAAAATTTGCTCAGATAGATAAGCAACTGATGTTGGTTTTGTGCTTTTTTTTGTAGTTTTCTGGGTTTTTTTATATTCTCCTTTTCTGACCATTGAGCTTCAGGACCTGACTCTGCATTATCAGTATTAAGGAGGTAATTCCACTGACTTTGGAAAAAAAATGTTCACTGGTCAGCATCTTTGAAAGATTATTTTAGACATTTTGATTGTTAGTGTCTATTTTAAGGTGCCTTAAAATGCCTTTGTTTTTAGAAAATGCTGAGTTTCAGTCTCCTGAACTGCTCAACCATTGTGTGACCTGAAGATAGTCTTCCTAAATATCTGTTAGCTTTGGTAAATCTTGCTTTTCAGTCCTGGAGTTTTGCAAGGTTGTCCATCAGCATGCTGAGTACCTCTGACTGTTGTCACAAAAAGGAGTGATAAAATATTTCTATTTTAGCCATTCAAATCTCATGTAGACCAAACTTTACTTTTTACCATTATCAGTACACTTTGTCTAAGAAATAACAGGATGTTTCACTTATGCTACTAAACAAATGTCCTGGACAGAGAAAATGTTAAAGCTTCCAAATTAACTTAGGTACTCAACCAGCAGACAGGATAAATCCAGCTGCTTTTAAATTGCTTTCATTCCTCCACAGCCTCTAGGCCTATCTGGAATACCTTATGCTTCCATTTTGTGAGATATCGTGGAAAACGTATAAGCCTCAGTAAGAAATCTTCAATTCCCATGGAGAATTACATTTCAAAATGATGCTCTGTATGAGTAAGTAATATTTTTCCTGGGTTTCCACATATGGCAATATTTATCTTCAAAGTTTTCCTCTTTGGCTCGTGGGCTGGTTTGTAAACCAGATGGTCTTGTGTGGCCTAATTGTAAGACGATTTGTTGTGTGATTCAGTAGCATTGTTTATTTGTACAGTGGTTTGATGGAATTTGTAAACTGCATAATATTGTTTTACTGTGTTTTGTTTTATGAAAGAGCCACATCTTGCTCTGGCATTTGTGGTCACGATTGTAATTAAGTGTAGTTCTCAAGATATTTTGATCTCCGTTTGTTTGCTGCATTAAACAAGTAACACAAACACAGTATTTGTCACTTAAGCGGGCAAGCAGTGCTGGATTTGAAGGCTGTGTGAATTCACCAATTTTTATCTAAAAAAAACCTAAAAATACAGAAATCAAGTAAATAAGATGTTAATAAAATGGTGCAAATTCAGTAGTTTCTTCAGCAGTGTCAATTTTGTGATTTACTTTGAGCTAATGTTTTTATTCCCCTTCTAACAAGCTTCTTCCGTATGGTTTCTGCAGCGATGTCATCTTTGCTTTATCTGAGACAATAATAGTTTTCCCCTACTTGGTCACTGTGTATGGTTATTTGTATACATATATGTATCCTTAGCTGTGAATAAATTTAGTATATTTAGGCTGTCAAGTCTGTAAAAAGATCTAAGAGCTTTCCCACTCTGTTTCCATTTTGAAAGGTGCCTTCATCAGTCTGGTTTCTGGTAGGCAGACTGTGGATGAATAACTGTGACTGGGAACCCAAGAAATAGTTCAGAGAACAGGGCTTCAAGTTTAGGAGATTGGGAGGTTTCTTTCACTTTGAGGAGTCCATCTTCCATTCAAATACAATCCACTTTACTCAAAGTCACATGTATGTGTCCTAGCTATCGATGGTCTATATGGCAAACTGACGGACAACGCTCAACGCTGTACTCTTTGTCAAGAGAGATCTACATCAGATACAAGAAAATAAACACACTCATGGCTTTGATACAGTCAAACCTCACTGGACAGGCTGCAGAAGAGGTACAAGTATCAGATTTGTTCTTTAGCGTCTGGAAGAAGATCTCTTAAAACAAATAGAAAATTCTTACTGTGGATTAGGAGTTATTTTAGTATAAAGATGCTGAGTATGTAACTTCTAGTAAGTAATTTACAACAGATTGGGAATAAAGCAGAAGAATCGCAGTCTTCTAAACAAATCCTGTAATTATTCCAGCAGGAAATATGGGTGCAATGATGATTCACACAGAAAAAGTCTGATCGACCTTTGTTTTTTTTATTTGGATATTTGCTGCTTTTCATCCCTTTATACAAACACATTCTGTGGCAAATCACTCTTGAAAAGATTTCAAAGGAATTGATCAAGACTCAGAGATAGACACATACCAGCAGGCAACACAAGTTCATGATGAAGCTGAAACTAGCGTGTGATGAAGCTGAAACTAGCGTGTGATGAAGCTACTCCCACACAGTGCCTGGCCAGCCTAGGGGGTGTGTCATTGTTTTTTTAGTGCCTTGACAGAGATAGTAACTGTTCTTGCACTTTCCTCAGCAGGTCTTTGCCTCGTATAACATTTTCTCATTCTGTCTGTTTGTCTCTGGAGATACAGCTTACAGTTCTTGCTCTTTGTGTTTGTGATGCTTTCATATAGGCTACTGTGGCAATCAACATTCAGACACTGTACAAACACAACTTTGTGTGAAGCCACCAGTAAAATGGCAAACTGAGCCTGACTGTAATTATTCAAATGACTCTAAAGCTTGTTTTATCCCCTGTTGAAATGGTTGTGCTGGAGTAAAGCGAAAGTAAGAGAGCTGGGAATAAGACAAATGAGTTGTTATGGTTTGAGTGAAAGAAACGAGACTTGTGGATTGGAAAAGACAAAATAACTACTTTAATGAAAAAACAGCAACAATAGACAATATATGCAAATATAGATACAGAGCCAGCACTAAGATCCAAATCTTCCCTCACCTCCCTTCTGACTACTATGTTACCATTAGCAGACAGGTGCCAAACTCGGGGGAGGGGAAGCTGGATCCCGGAAGCTGGACTCAGGAGCAAAAAGCAGCAAAGATGGGCCCAAAGCAGAATTGCAAGGGAAGAGAAGAAGAGCAGAGGGAACTTCCCCATAAATTTATATTAACCATGACGTGTATGAAATGGAATACTTAGTTGGTCAGTTTGGGGTCACCTGTCTTGCCTGTTCCTTTCCTATAGGTGCAGACTGGCACCCTGCACCTGCCTCACTTCCCAGTAGAATTGCAAAGTCTCTACATTACAGTCCTCAGCTGTAACCCAAACATTATGGGCCTAATCACTGCTAGAAGCTGGCACTGTTTCTGAAAACATACTGCCAGCTTCAGAAAAACGCAGTCACTTTAAAGGAGCCTCGGCTAGAAGCAAGACCACCTCAGCAGAATTAATTCTGTTCCAGCCCAAACCAGGACATTAGTTCAACTCAGTTGCCTCCCAAAGTAATTTCCTACATCTAGCAACATAAGTTACAAGAACAACCTGCCATGGCTGGAGTAATCCAGAAGTTAAACTATCTCTGAAATTTCCTTTTTTCCTCCTGGGGGTAATTCGATAAGACCGCTAAGAATATAACTACTGAAGCTGTCCAGAAAGTGCAAAACACTTAGTAAACAGAGGATGAGGCTTATAAAAACAGCAAGAGCTGTATAAACATTGCAGTACAATGCAAATTTTAAAAAGGTCTTTTAATTTACATGTACCACTTCAACCAGTGCATCCACAGAAATGGATCAAGCATGAACTGATTTTTTTCCTTTCTTGCCATGTGCATTCTTGCTTGCAAAGTGTCAATGGGGTTTTCATATCTGCAATCCATGACACATATTTCTGCATATACATATTCATTAGCTTCTGAGGATAGATTTCCTCTGGCACGGGTGAGAATCACTAATTCCTCCTACACTGCTTAAAAGAGGGGAGAAGGTCTGATAAGCAAGACAGTTGTCTGAATGAATCCATGAGGGTCTTGTGAAGGCCAAGGCAAAACATTTTTGCATTATTTATATGGACAGCCCAATGCTGAGAGTGAGTTTTACAACCTGCTGTGTGCCCAGCCTGCACAGCACCTGGCACTGCTATAAGGGATGTGGCACTAGAGAAACCCAGAGGTTTAATATTTGAGATGTCTTCCTTGGTTCTTGGGATACTCACTGGGGTTTCAATTACCTGATAGATACCATTTGTTACCACAAAGCAGTGGAGGAACTTCGAATACTAGAATAGGAGATAAAGATCAGGCGAGAAGTTAACTGTGATAGCTACAAGAAAAGTTAATTAAGGTCCTGTGAATAGCTCATTTAAATTATGTCTCCTGACCAATAACGACCTCAAAATGTATTGGTGACTTTCATTATTCCTAGGTAAATTCCTACTTCCCTAAAGACACCTCTATTTCAAGACAAAGTACTGGGAATAGCCCTTTGTGCTATGAAAGCACAGCCAAGTCCAAAGTAAAAAGTACAACAAAAAGCAACCCAGTTTTCCTGTGGCCTTATGTAGGGACTATACTTAATGCTGACATAAACCTTCTGTTGTGTTTATTCCTGCTCTGCTTTCTGTGACCCAACTTTGCATGCATCAATTGGCTGTATTTGACACTCAAGATCTGCAGTGACTCACCTCCTGTGTTATCTATCAATCATAGCTGGACATTACTTAGGGAGGAAATCTTGAAGGCACAGGAGCAGGCCATCCCTACATGCCTTAAGACAAGCCGGCAGCACAGAAGACCAGCCTGGCTGAATAGGGACATATTGCTGAAGATCAGGGGAAAAAAGAGAGTTTATGGCCTCTGGAAAAGAGGGAAGACCACTCCTAGTGAGTATAAGGATATTGTTAGGTTATGTAGAGAGATGATTAGAAGGTCCAAGGCCAGGCTAGAAATTAATCTGCCTTCAAAAGTTAAAGATTGTAAGAAAAGCTTTTATAAATACATTAATAACAAAAGAAAGAACAGAGAGAGCCTACATCCCCTGCTAGACCCAGAAGAAAATATAGTAACAAAAGATAAGGATAAGGCTGAGGTGCTTAATGCCTTCTTTGTCTCACTCTTTAATAAAAGTAACACCTGTACTGAGGGAAGCCAGCCCCTCAAGCCAAGAGAATGGGACCAAAATGCCCCCTCCATAATCCACAAGGAGATAGTCAGAGACCTGCTTCTACATGTTGACATCCACAAATCTATGGGGCCAGATGGGATTCATCCTAGAATCCTGAG
>VWZO01004342.1:18438-77859 GCA_013396975.1 Bucco capensis
AGCTTTGGTGAGGCCTCACCTCGAATACTGCGTCTAGTTTTGGGCCCCTCACTACAAGAGGGACATTGAGGTGCTGGAGAGGGTACAGAGGCTACCAAGCTAGTAAAGGGCTTAGAATATAAGCCTTATGAGGAAAGACTGAGGGATCCGGGCCTGTTTAGCCTGGAAAATAGAAGGTTGAGGGGAGAGCTCATCGCTCTCTATAACTACCTGAAGGGAGGTTGTAGAGAGGCAGGGACTGGTCTGTTCTCCCTAGTGGAGAGTGATAGGACAAGGGGAAATGGATGGAAATTGCGCCAGGGGAGGTTCAGGCTAGACATTAGGAGGAATTTCTTTACTGAAAAGGTTGTCAACCATTGGAACAGGCTGCCCAGAGAGGTGGTTGAGTCACCATCCTTGGAGGTGTTTAAGAGACGGATAGATGTTGCGTTGGGGGCATCATTTAGTAAGTTGATAAGGCTAGGACAAAGGCTGGACTTCATGATCTTCAAGGTCTCTTCCAGCTGTAACTGTTCTATGATTCTATCAGTGTGAAAAAAAAGTCAGCTCATACTCTTATTTACAGTTTTTTGGCTTTTTTGTAACTGTGTGCTTCATAGAAGAATCAGAGAAAACGTATTTCAGAACATCTCAAAATACAGCTTTCCCTCCCAAATGTTCACAAATTGATCCAGACCACCTCTTTGAGAACACGTTACACACTGCAGAGGAATGCATAATTTGTCCATGAACTGCTGCATATTTGGTCCTTCATATCTACATTTTTCCAAAGGAAAAAAAAAGCAGGTTTTTCCAGATTTGTATTTGTTGCTTTTGATGGATGAAATTAGTCTGCATATCCTTGAAGACTACCAACAAGTTTACACTAGGAACTGGAATGAAGCCATCAATTAATTTCACATACATTCAATCAGATGACAAAAAGGGCCATCATGCAGTCCCATAATGCTGGTCTTTTTAATCATTGGAGAATGAGGTAATCTGAGGTGTACCACCTTGATCTCTAGGGACACTTGAACTCTCTGATGGCCATTACTATGAATGGCAATTAGATTTATAAATTATTTGTGTTTGGGTAAAAAACAAAAACAAACCAACCAAAAAACCCTATTCTGTGATACTTACATCTGGCATGCTCAGAGCTACTCAAGTGCAGGAACTTCTGGCACCTTAAGCTAAAAGCCTTACATGCCCCAGCAGTGAATTTGATGATTAAAGTTTGGTTACAAACTAGTTGCAGGGATTTGGTCTAACTGAACTCAATAAAAGTGGTTCAAGTTTGAACAGTACATCAGATTCCCAAACACTTGATTTTCAACTTTGGAAAATGTGTACTCACACATTAGTATTTTGGCTTGACACATGTCTAATTAGCTGCATCAAACAGTATGTAAGAACTTCTTTGTGAGCCTCATGGTGCACTTCATTGAACAAAACCAGACTCAGGTTCCATTTGTCATTTGCATCTTCCTTGTTCCCTTTCTTGTGGCAAGTGTTTTGGGTATGAGTTTTGTGGATCTTTTAATAGAGACCTGCCTACAGTGTGTGCAAACAGTACTGAGCCCCAGAGATCAGTGACCACTGACACTGTGCCTGCTATCGTTCTGGTTTGGCACTGAAACACCCATTCAAAGCAGCTATTTGTTTCTTGGACCATTGTATGTTTTAAGAAAGGTTTATACCCCAGGGCTCCTGTATTAGATTCCACAGCATGTTACTTCATTAAACGAGCATATCAAATTTGATTGGAAGTTCTCATCAGCTTTCTGTTCCATTTAATTTTATTTTTTTACAGATGAAGAAATTACTGTTACACCCATACCCACTGACAAGCCAACTACATTACTTCACATCTACATTATAACCACATATAATTACATAACTTCTTGGTTTATTTTCTTCCAGAACTCATGGCTCCTCACAGAATCTGTTCTGTCTGATCTAAGAGGCAGATTTTGGCTTAAAATACAGTTTTCAAGGCATTTACATGGTTTGGGTTTTTTCCTATATTGAATATTCCACATTTATTAACCACAATTTGATTCAAGCAGAGCAACATGGGCTTCGCTGATACAGTCTGGAGAGGCTCTATTAGCAAAAAGAAAATACAAGCCCAGCATCAAAATATTCTGCATACATTTCATTATCATGGGAGAGCTTCCATCTTTTCAGCCCCATGCTATAAAATCTCTCTTAGCACACTATGTTCCCTTCACTTTGTTTCTCTTTAGTTACAGGCACCACAACCACTTTCCCATCTAAAATTTCTAATCAACATTCCTCCTCAAACCCTCGTGTTCTTCACTGATTTCAGAAATAAAGCAGATAGTACTAAAAAGTATTCTTGCCTCACTGTGTGAGGGCTACTTTGGACAAGAATAGGGCTAGCAGATTACATTAACATCAAAGCACATAACTGGGTAACTAAGAATAGAGAGAATAAAAACTGGTACCTGGCAATTTTTGCCAGACTAGACTTATGTTAGTTCCGTGAAATCAATTAAGGCAGATCACTCTAAGGCTGGGGTGTAACTGTGGTAAAATGACTCCTGAGGTTGTTTTTAATGCTCGTCCCAAGCTGCTTTCTTAAACACGTATTTGCAGACCACAGGATCCATTTGTTACGATTTATCACAACACTAAACAGTTTGGCATTAACCTATTCTTTCACTCATGCCAAGAAATGCTATGCACCCCCTAGACACCAGAGAAGGCACTAGGAACAGCAGATGTTCACTCCTCACCATCAGTCCCAGATCTGGAAACATTTTCAATACAATTTTATCAACTTTAAAAGTAATGATTCAATCCCACAGCCCTTCCTCCCATCAGTTTTATTTAAGTGACTAGAACTGCAGAAATTCTGACAAAGAAAAGCTGCAATACCAGGCTCCTTAATTCTTATTTGCTTAGATAATGCAATTGCAAAAGTGCATGGAAAGAGACAACAAACTAGAGAGTCTTATTTTCCATCAAAAAAACCCACTTCCACATGACTATGTGGCTGCTGCTGGCAAACTGCAATAGCTGGGGTAGTTGAGCATCAGTGTTTCTTGCGACAGAAGTCGCACTCTTGCAAAAGAAACAGTGGTTGGGTTGGACCATGACTGTGGTGGTGGGCAAGGGTCTGCAGGGTCTCCAGCCCAACCTCCTGCTCAGAGTAGGAACAGTGGCAGCAGGCTGCCCAGAACCTCACCCAGCTAGTTTGAAGCTTTTCCAAGGACTGAGATATCATGCCTTCTCTGGGCAATCTGTTCCACAGCTTGGCCACCTCCACTGTAAAAATATTTCCATTTCATGAAGCCAGAATTTGCCATGTTTCAACTTGTGTCTGTTGCATCTCCTCCAATACCCTGTCTAATTCCATTGTAGACTATTTCGTACAACATACCAAACTAGCAGTTTCACTGAGCTCTACTGAAGAATGCAATAGCGTGGGACCATTTAGTGTATGGGCATCATGGAAGAGATAACCTTCTGGTATCCCACAGCACTACAGAAATGAGGAAGAAACTACTTCAATATTCTCTACCAGGGAAGAAAGCCTCTCCTAAATTGGTGCGTGCAGTAACAGGACTGCCAAGGCATGGTTCTGGTTGACGGATCAGGCACAGCTGGGCTGTGGGGTAACACCACTCCTGCCGAGGGCAGTACCTGTCCTGCATGCGCGTGGGACAGTGCAGCTGCTCAGAGCACTCAACCAGAAGCTACTTCCTACCTATAGAGCAAGATATAAACTGCAGTGGCTGAGGGGAAAACAATCCTCAGAGCAGACATGATTTACGCTCAGCCTGGATGGTAGCTCTTCACCTCAGCCTGTATAAGACTGCATCAAGGTTACACACACTAAAATCACACACCTAATTAGGCTTTGCAGAGATTAAGCTGAGCCACAGTTGAGGAACCGCCTGTGCCAGGAGAACACTACCATATGAAAGCAACACCAGCATATAATTGAAATAATTTATTTACCACTAGAGCACCACAAAACCAGACATACAATGTGTTAAAATACAGACTAATCGATTACCAAAGCACAACACAGCTGTCCTTTAAGTTCCTTTTTTCCCCCCTCCTTTAAAGTATGTCATCCATACAATTGTATTGATGCTAAACATACAAAAAATGCTGTCCTACTCCACCAAGCTAAATGCTAATATTCCCCCTAAGTATCAGTCAACCCCTTGGGTCTGATCTTTCAAGATGCTGAACATTTCCTACCCATCCTCAGGGACTTTGCTCAGACAGTGGCAATTACCTTGCCACGGTAAGGCCTCTGGCACAAAATCCTTGAGCTGTTGCAGACCCATCTGAACATCATTCGAGGGGGATTTACATTAGACCCAAGTGGTGCTAGGACTTACATTACTTCTACTCTGTAGAGGGGAATTTCACCCGTGAGTTCTGCACATTGTAGGACCAGGCCTTATATCCTTAGTGATTAAAGGGAAATACGTGCCTAATTGAAAAAAAAATCATAGGAGCTTCATAATAGAGTATACTATCAGTGCACTTTGAGTAAAAAAAAATAAATTTAAAAAAAGTATTCAACCACGGGATAATGACTTATAGAAATAAGGGTTTATACTTAAATTTAGAGAAAAACTCCAAACCCAAACCAAAATTTTCAGCTGCAGCCAGCACATAGTGAGTACAGTTGGACAACTATGCTATCTCCTATTCCACTTCTTCAAAGCTTTAAAACTGCTTTTTAGCTTCATTCCCACAGCAGAGAACTGCAAAAACATTTTTTAGTTTTGTAAAGTGTGTTCATCCTTGTCCCCTTTCCTGTCCAACAAAAACACAGTTCTCAGACTGAACCTGATTAAACTAACTTTGCTGTCGTATACAGCAAAATCCAGAGTATTTACTACCCTGAGGAGTTTCACTGAGTTCAGTGCATCTTCTCACTGGATTAAATCTGGCTCAAACAAGTGTTAGCAAGGCAGATTTTTCACTTGTTCATCTCAACTCAATAAATTAGAAGTCTTAACATACCTCCTCGTCTGCGTTGAGTCAATGGGTGCGATTAGGTCATCTGCTGGGCTATGTTTCCATCTAGGCAATAAGCACAGGCTCTACTGAAGTCCCAAGAAGCTGTGTGGATAAGCCACTGTGGTACTTCAGTTTTGCATCAGTGTTCTGCTGAAGCCAAAGAAACTCCACTTCTTAAAACTGAAGCTGACAAAATCAAGCTCAGAAGCATCCTCCCAACACTGCTCAGGTCAATGACAGAAAGTGTCCTTCTCATCCAAGGAGTATGTTCCTAATGCAGTTTTCCAGCTTTGCTGTGCAAAACCATTCATCATGTGAAATGAACTGAGTGCGCCTTCTTCATGATCCTTTTGCTAAGTTAGCTTGGGGCTTTTTTACTCCATCCACAACATTTAAACATGTAGAACAACAGCAAATGCTAGGAACCCCATGTTCCTTTTTCCTTATTTTTTTTTTTAAAGGAAGCTTTAATGTAAACTGAAAAAAATGGGTAAATCTGCAAAAATTAAGGGTCTGATTCTGCTAATCCTTAACACACACCAACAGCCTAAAGGGGCCTGCTGTGCTGCTGCAGAAATTAAAGGCAAACCTCTGCTACCTGCAGCAGGAGCAGGACAGTCGCACAGACTAACTGCATGGGCAAGACTCTGCAGCATGTAAGGCTGATGCACACCTCTGACCACAAACCAATCCTGCTCATGCCTCATTTGAGGCATCACAGTAGCAGATGCTTCCTACCAGCTTTCTGCACAGTGGTAAATGTCATTCTCTGCAAGGGTTTGCCTTGCCTCAGCCAGGGTAGGACATCTCTTCTTGCAATACCTCACTCCCTGCCCATTGGTTTGAATGTCTATAGCCAAAAGGAAATAAAATTGTCTAGGAATCCGAACCACATCACAGTTCAAGTGTTATAAGAGGGGATAACTGAGGAGGGAGGGGAAGGAGGGGAAGAGGTATTGCTTTAATCCATCCTTTTTATAAAACAGAAAAACAAATGGAGCTTATGTCATAATGATGAAGAATATACAAAGCACATGTATAGCAATTATTATAAAACATGTATTTGTAGTGCAAGTCAAAATATAGGGACTCTACTCATACTGGCCAGCTAGAGGGAAACACATGATTCTGAGTGATCAAAAAGAGCCCCAAATTCAAATTCAAACTCATGAGAGCTGACGGTATTAAAGAGTACAAAAATATGGTGAAAATTTACACATTACACATAAAGTACTTCATTTTTTAATAGTTTACAAACAGATCTACAGATATGTTTCCAATTAAGCTGGCTTCTACTACCCATCTATTGTAATACTCTAGGTATGGTTATATATACCAAAAGAACAAAAAAAATCCCATAGCATAGCTACACAGCAACATATTAAGGTCTGAAGATGAGACCAGTATATGTTAAATATTTCACTGGTTTACTAAACTGACATTTAAAATCATTTACAGTAAAAAAAAAATCCTTATAGACTTGTCTTTGAGACTGAAACAGTGTCCTTTATTAGTAAATTATTCAGTATTTAAAACAAGGGTTTGAGACCTTACAAGAAGCCTCTCTAGGCAGCTGGCATGAAAAAGAAGGTATTTTAAAGGCAGAGTTTCTCAATAATGTAATAATTGATTTCTATTTTAATCGACCTAAACTAACCATTACTTTTCCAATACTTTTGAGCTTGTGTTCCTTTAGGCGTTATATGTATTTCTGGCAGCTTATTTGGTCTCCACTTTGTCCACATTGGCTGGTTTTCTTTTTTTCCAATGGCGATATGGAAATGTTCATTTTATAGTTTTTACACACAAATAAATAATGCACTGTTAACTCTACAACTAAGAAGAATGGGTAGGATGCCTATTGCAAAATAATAACAGAGAGATCAAGTAAGGCACGGGACAAATACAGCAACTCCACTTCATGGGATTTTCCTGGATTTTTTTCCTTTCACATAGTAACACTAACAAATTTCTTCCAGTGTTTATTTTTCAAAAGGTTTTATTTTTCTTTAACTTTACCTCTTGTCTATCTCACACTATGTGTAGGTGAAATGCAGTATAAAGGTCTTCAATGTTTCGCTTCAGATGACAGTTTAAAAAAAAATAACAAACTTTCAAACTGTTCAGACTAGTACTGCTTTTTTCTTCCTTTTTTTTTTTCTTTTAACACTGATGAACCTGGGGTTTCATTTTTTTCTCTTTCCTTCTCGCTCTCTCTTTCTTTTTGTCCTCGATTTTGTTTTTTTTTTAATACACACATATTATGCAGTTTCGGGGGTATCCTTTAGCTGCACTTGCAAGACTTTACAATCATGTTGGACAGCTGTTCAATTTTGGGTGTTTTGCCAATGTAGTAGAGGATGGTGAGAGGTTCCAAATCCTGGGACACGCAGCAGGGAGAGGCAGAAGCTTCTGGATTTATGGTGTTATACAAGCTGAGTACCTAAATGGAGAAAAGAAAAAGATGAGATTAAGACAGCTACTTCTGCCTTCCTGCCACTGCAGAGCAAATTCCTTTCTGCATTGCTTCCTCCCACAGCACTCCAGAGGAAGCCTACTCAAAGCAGTATGAGGATTCTTGGATTTTAGAATTTTTTGTGCTTCTCCAGTTCAATCTGGTGTCACACCCTGCCTGAGTTTCCTAAGGTTTTATCCATACACTCTTAAACCTCACAAGAGGAACATGCCTGAAGCCTGCCATGAAAGCATAGCCATTTGAATCAACACACACACACTATTGATATGGAAAGTAGGAACTCAAAGGTTTTTATCTGGGTCTTCAGACTACCATTTACTGTTACAGCATTTTGGATTTACAANACTAGTACTGCTTTTTTCTTCCTTTTTTTTTTTTTCTTTTAACACTGATGAACCTGGGGTTTCATTTTTTTCTCTTTCCTTCTCGCTCTCTCTTTCTTTTTGTCCTCGATTTTGTTTTTTTTTTTAATACACACATATCATGCAGTTTCCGGGGTATCCTTTAGCTGCACTTGCAAGACTTTACAATCATGTTGGACAGCTGTTCAATTTTGGGTGTTTTGCCAATGTAGTAGAGGATGGTGAGAGGTTCCAAATCCTGGGACACGCAGCAGGGAGAGGCAGAAGCTTCTGGATTTATGGTGTTATACAAGCTGAGTACCTAAATGGAGAAAAGAAAAAGATGAGATTAAGACAGCTACTTCTGCCTTCCTGCCACTGCAGAGCAAATTCCTTTCTGCATTGCTTCCTCCCACAGCACTCCAGAGGAAGCCTACTGAAAGTAGTATGAGGATTCTTGGATTTTAGAATTTTTTGT
This sequence comes from Bucco capensis, assembly GCA_013396975.1. Classification (NCBI taxonomy): domain Eukaryota; kingdom Metazoa; phylum Chordata; class Aves; order Piciformes; family Bucconidae; genus Bucco; species Bucco capensis. The sequence goes on from VWZO01004342.1 coordinate 26,729, forward strand.
GCTTCTCCAGTTCAATCTGGTGTCACACCCTGCCTGAGTTTCCTAAGGTTTTATCCATACAGTCTTAAACCTCACAAGAGGAACATGCATGAAGCCTGCCTTGAAAGCATAGCCGCTTGAATCAACACACACACTGTATTGATATGGAAAGTAGGAACTCAAAGATTTTTATCTGGGTCTTCAGACTGCCATTTACTGTTACAGCATTTTGGATTTACAAGTGCACCTAAGAGAGAAAAGAGCCCTTCAGAGCATAAGTACTCCTCTGCTTTTCCTCTCTGGCTACATTTTACTAAGTCTGTTAATGTCATCCCAAAAGCACTAGGACTCAAGCTGCACTTCTCCCTGTCGAGGATCAGCTGTGGTGAGGTTAGCAGGGCTGGTGCTTTATGTCACATTGGATTTATATGCATGGTTCTCTGCAAGCAAAATATGTAGGTTTAGGCACTGAAGATGCATAGGTATTTCTGAGGATGCCTAACATATGAATGTGTTAGTCAAACAGCAAGTGACCTTTTCCTAGAACTTGTNTCCAAACCAGCACATAACTATTCTTACCTTATTTATACCTCTGGTTGCTGACACTGCTAATAGTACAATGCCACACCTAGTGACAGCTACAAAGGATATCTATACCCGTTCAGGAAGAACACACTATCATGGCTTTACAGACCAAAGGGAAAGCAAGTAAAATCAGTACATTTTCATGAAATTTAGCATGGTAGTGAATCAGTAACAATGAAATATAGAAAATGGGAGGTCATAAAAGCACATGATAATCCGTTGGTACAATTCAGCCCTTTTGTTACTCTGATAGTCCCTCCCTCAGTGCCTTTGCTGATCATACTCATCATGTCATCTTTCACTTATGCTCTATCATGAAACACCTCTTCCCAGGCAGCCTCCCAAATCTACATTAATTCAACTCATTCATAGGTCATATAGATGAACACATTAAAAGAAAATAAATCTCTAGGCTAATATATTCCTACTGCTTCTAACACACATGCAAATCTCTCTCTAGGGCCATATTTCATCCTCCTTAAGTTATTGAGATAATAAATACACATCTGGGGCATTGGTGCTGGTATCAGTCCTAGACACACTTCACCCTGCAGTTATAAAACAGAAGCTGAAAATTAGCAAAATCATTACTTACTCTGCTGTGCTGAGTATCTGAGCTCCATAAATATGGGCAGGCTCCTGCACAGAAATTAGCATGATATCCTTTAGGTTCATGAATCCATTTCCAGCCAAGATCTCTCTTGAAGTCAATATAAAGTGGACGCAGACAGCAATTATCCTGCACGTTCCTGGGAAATAAAATACAGACAAACACATCGGTCATAACAAAGACAGCAGAGGGAATACTCCAATTGCTTGCTCCCTGAATGATGCTTTACAGGCAGGCAAGTTCGAGTCCCAAGAAATTCACAACCAAATCACATCAGTAGTAGCTTATGATGTAACTAAAATCAGATGCTTACACAGACAAAGCTAATAGTTTCCCTCGAAGACTAGTAAGAATTTTTCTCCAAGTACTACTGAGTAGCCTCTCTGAGTAGGTGAGCACGGTGGAGGTGATAATTTGGCTGTAACTATGGGGCTGATGGCGCTGGGAATCATCCCAGGTAGACTCAGCTTCTGCTTTCTAAGGCCACAACCTTCCTCATCTGCCACTGGCTCTGTGGGACTGGAGACCACTGAGCAGATAGCCACCGTACACAAACCTTGTGGGTCTGTGCTCTGTATAAATGCCAACTGTAAAGCAACGTGATAAGCAACTGCAATACACCTCACAGGCTGGTACTACTTATGTAAGTATAATGAATATAGATGCATAGTTACCTAAAACAATAGGCAGCATCTAGAGCACGCTTCTTCCGCCGACTGGGCTGTTGCGACTCAAGTCTGTAGGAGGGTAATAACATTAGCAGAAGATGTGGGGTCTTCCCACTGTATTTTTTCCTATTGGACTTTAAAGCTTTCACATCACCACTGGAATATGTGTAGTCATCAATACCTTCAAAAAATACATTTTGGTGATAAACATTGTGTTGCTTTTTCTTCACAAATTAAATAAACCATCTCTTTAAAAAAACTCTTTCAGAAACTGGGCAATGATGGTGTCAGTTGAGCATGTTTATTGGGGAAGTGGGGACAAATTTCAACCTAAGATCCCTAATATATTCACATTTCATGTTATATAGTGCATTGGCCCTCCCACATTCACAGCCATTAAATGGCATTTCAGTACATTTACCAGAATAGTTGAAATGACTAACAGAAAAGATTACTTCAGTCATTGCAACTGCACTCCTTCGTTTACAATGCCTCAAGCAATGATGTATTTGTCACTCAACCTAGGGCAGTATTTTAATCTTTTAACAGCTGTGTACTTTTTAAAACCTTGTAACACAATGGAAGTCGCTCTGGATACTTCACCTGTATTTCCCACAGCTTACTTCCATCCCATTTGTTTTCTCTATCAGATTTACCTCTTTCTGATGCTTATAAATTCTCTGCCTCCCATTGCCAGTTTATTCAAGTATGTTATTTTTCCCCAGTAAGTCAGTTATTCTAGTGTCTCCTTTTGTACAGGCATGTCAAGGACACTGATTGAAATATTTCTTCCTGAAATGGCAATCAGTGGCCTCTTACTTTGTATTTTCTCCTGAAACACTAACATAGATGTTTTTATCATGGCAACAGCACAGGCAAAAGACTTAAGGCAAGTCCAAACAGCTCATGTTATGCTTGTTGCTAAGACCCTTTTGAAAATTGCCTGACCCTGATAATACTATTTAAAGAGAAAAATACACACCTTTTGTAACATTTGCAATTACAGTGACCAAATATCATGCAGACAATTTTTTAAAAACACACAAAGGTGTTAATCATATGTACAGTAAATGCATTTAAATAGAGAAAAAATTCCAATGCAGTGAAACAATGCCTAGAAAACTTAATACTTGACCACAAATATAGCCAAATCCTTGGAAAACAAATGAACTAAGCCATGATATACTTCAATCAATAAGAACTGTATAAACAGAATTTGGTTTGGTTCCAATATAGCCATATTTCATATGTACTGGTGAATGATAATTACAGTATGGTCAAGTAAATAACATTTCCCTTTTTGAAACTGGAATTTTAATGGCTCAGAAGGAGCTTATGTGACCTTGTTATATTTACTGTATATCACCTTGTCTGCTGTCCATAAGAAGCACATATATCCATAATACTAACTATACACTGCTGTTTATTTTTTAATGCCTGCTCAACTTAATCTTTACGTTTTCACCAGCTAACTGTCAGCATAAAAATACTTTGTGTAACTAATATACAATAAATTGTATATTTATGTAATCAATGTTACCATAAATTCTACATGCCAATGTAGGTGTATCAAGACAATCAACTAATTTAGTTCTGTTGACTTCACCTGAGAATGAGACTTCTACTGCTGGAATTAGGAGCACATAGACAAGACACACCATTGCTGTTTCTTCAAGCCACAGCACACATTGTAGGCTTTTATAGACATTGTAGGACATTTATACAAGTCCAGCGTGTATTGTTCAGCTCTTCTCATAGTGACTAATGCCATTGCTCAAAGGAATTTACAGTTTTAGATATGAGCACAAAAAAAAAAAATCATCCAAACAAACTCAAAAGAGTAGCTGGAGATATTTAGTGTTCCTGAAGAGCTTGAAGTACATGTCTAGGTACTTAGAAAGACTGACATTCTCTACACTCAGTGAGGACATAGGAAGGTGATTGTGTAAGCAAAGCAGCCAACTATTGCCTTACCTATACTTTGGAAATTTGCCACAACAAGTATTGTTTAATGCTTATAAAATGCAACAGGCTCAGACATGTATCTTTCGCAAGCAGCTTAAATGCATGCCAAACATCATTCTAATTCTACTTTCTTGTAGTAGTCATCTCTACTAAGCCTGAACCATTACAGTGCTAGGATGGACAGCAGCCAAAGGGTTTATTTTGAAAATATTCAGCAGTTTTCTCATAACTATCCAAGAGTGGATGCTCTACTTTGCAACAGTCTTCCCTACATCCAAAATTGTACAGACACCCAGAGTGTATGCTGCAAACTGTAACACAGTCACTACAGAATCAAAGCTACATGCATGGAACGAGATGGCAAATTCATGCCAGCTGGTTTTCGACTAGTTCAGCTGATATAGTTTCACCCTTGTGCCTTCAATACCATTTCCTACCAGCTGATAATCAAGATTCTCAAATGAGCAAGCTTTCAATCAGGTGAATGCCATTTAGAGAAGCAGCAGTGACTCTCTGTTTCCCTCCTCAATTACTAAGTACCACTACATTTTCAAAAGTTTTTTTCTTTCATTACCTGCAAATCTTGCTTCAAGCTCCTCACTTTTATTTGGGATGATATAATTATTGGAAGGCACAAAGGTGCAGCAAGGACAATGTAAGCTTATCTTAAATCCAAGGTTCCTGTCTGCAAAACATAAAAGTAAGTGGATTTGTTTTTTACACATGGAATGATCCCAAAATACTGCTGAGTTGAAGAAGGAGCAGTTGGGGCAGGAGTGAAGGCAATGAGCACTTATTGTCACCTCTATGATGGAGCCACTCATGTACAGTCTCAGTGACATCAAAAGACAACCATTCTCCTTCAGCTCTTGTTTTAACTACTTTGCTGTCAATGTAGCGCTGTCCTGGGGATGATAATTCTTTAGATTTTAGAACCTGCAAGAAACGACAAATATGACTGTCTACAGATTAACATTTTCTGAGTTTTTATTAAAATGGACCATCAACATTGTAAAACAACAGATGAAACTATTAGAGCTCAAACCCCTATGGAGCAGATGTACATTCAGGCATGTTTTCAGAAAGAATTTTTTAGGGTGCATGGGGAAAGGAAGGCGATGTAAAAATACTCTAATGAAATCAGCTTATGCTCCCAAGCAAAATATGCCATCATGTAGTCCTTCTTAAGAGAAATCACACAGAAAGACTGCTCTGAGAACTTCTCCTACAAGTGGTTAAGGGAACATAGTTACTGAAATATCAAAAGAGGCTATTTTGCCTTCTTCACTAGTACTTGCACTGGTTAGCTAAAGGAAAGCCTGTACAATGTAGTCTGCACACTGAAGATATTCTACTGCTCACCCATAACTCATCTGTATGGTATTGCCTTATTCACGCTTCCCTTTGCCTTCCCTTTGACTACAGGTACTAGTCAGATATTAAACAGAAAAAAAATGATTGTCCATCCACGTAACCTGGGGGCATGTGGAGACAGTCTGGTGTGAATTGTGGCCACACATGGATTTGTGCAACAGGTGATGATGCTTCCACCCAAACTTTGATGCCAGCTGTACTTGCATCTGTGTCAGAAAAGCTTGCTACTGAGCAGGCAATAAAAAACCCCCATACCTGTACAGAAGAAACCCAGCCCCTCCCTTTCAAAAAAGAGCACTACATGCTAGAATTTCAAGTGTCCACCACCTCCCTCTTATCTAAACAATTCAGTGAGAGCCTTCCCACACACAAGCATAGCCTGCTGTTTCTTACCCTAGCTCTGGGACAAAAAAATGGACTTCTGGCGGTGAACAAGTTTCTGGTTTCCTGGTTATTACTATGTTGATACTTCTGTGATACAGTGTCATGGTCACAGCCCTCGACCCCCCCGTCCAGAGACGCCGCGATGATATTTTACAACTGCGCAGAAGTGGGGTTTCGTTTTTCTTTCTTATCAGTTTCTCGGCTCCTCCCGGCAAATTCTTTCGGAGGGGGAAGAAGGGGGGCATAATAAGTCTGGCCGCTGAGTCTTTTTTAAAGAAACAGTGTCCAAATTCAAAAGTTCAAAAGGGGACATGACGTACAATAAATCCTTAGTGTTTTAAATTACTCCATGACATACAGGAAGCTGGAATACTTCCTGTATTGACAATGCCACATTGGCAATTCCAATCAAGATACCACAAGATAACATCACTTTGTAACATTGTGGTGAAACTGCAAAAAAATATGTAAAGAAAAATATCTCAAAAGCGGTGTGAAATTAATCATGATAAAATTAGGCTTTTCCTCATTAAGCAGAAAAGCAGTCCTGAAAAGGCCAGATTTCGTCCAACACGTAGAATCTATTTATTTCACTGGAGTGTTGGACCTCTCAGTGCAGCTTTGAAATAGTATTTGTCTTATGAAAAGAATAGCAGCATGACAAGCTCTTTGCCTTCTTTCTGAACAACACTTCAGAAAAAAAACATGAGATGCTGGTGCAAGTCCAGAAAATTACTAAGTGCCCCTAGTAGGCAATGCTGAGCTCTCCAGTAGAAACTTAGGGCACTCAATTGAGACTCTTTTTTTATATGGTAATGTTCAAACAAAGTGTTTGAACAACTGTTTACAGAGAGTGTGGCAGCAGCAAGGGCATTACCATTGCTCCAAAGTGCCTGAGGCATGAGAGAATCAGTTATCAATGCTGGCAAAGTCCCAGACAAATACAAATATAGCTTTTCCTTCCCTTTGGTCTTTATCAGGTCAACTCAAGTGTTTCTGAGGATGTAATGCCTCTGTCATTCTGTAAAGATGTGTTGGGGGTGTGTGTGAAGCAAATGGGACACAAGAACTTGGCTCATTTCTGTTCTTTTTCTGCACAGTCATATCTTTCCAAAGACTCCAGAAATTGCATACCTCAGTTTTGGCAGTGATGTGAGGATCTAAAAGTAAGTAATGTGCCAAAAGCAATCTCCTAATATTAACTATAATTGGTCTGACAACTTAGCCTTGCCTTGGTATCCAAAATAAAATGTTTTTATCCCAATCTCATTGCTACTATAAGACAAAGTTGAGAGCTGGCAGTGTGTACCTGGCATGAAAGGCATTTGTAAAAGTACAAGAAATCATCACTGCACGTATCCAATGATACAAAGAACATCCATCCTCACTGATGACAAGAAAAATGTTTGCAGGTTTCAAAACTGTAGGGCACTGTGGACACTGTGTATTAGAAGAGCCAGGTATTTCCCATACTATGGTATCTGAAAGCAAGGCTTCTCCCCATGTGGTTCATGCTGCATGTTCAGGAAGAAAATTATCAAGAATGAGCCCAGAAGTCATCAAATAAGTATGGCATAATTTCTACAATTGACATCATGGGTTAAATAACCACTAGTGGTTCTTAAGCAAAAGGTCATTATGTCCAGGAAGTGTCATACTTTGTGAAATCAGCATGTCTGCTTCAATCTCCTTCTCTAGGGTATCTTTATGATTAGAGTGATGTATGATCTTAACAACCTGATTGTTTGTAAGCACTAATGATCTTCTAGCTGCACTATTTCCATTCTTTCTTTCTTTTTCTGTTACATCTCTGCAAGTGTGTAAAGTTAATGGGTGATAAAATTCTAGGCCCAATCTTCAGAGTATATTTCCTCCCACAGAAGAACCTGATGAAGGACTATTCTATTCCTACACCATATTCTATATAGCAACTGCATGGTGGTAAACAAAGCAGCCTCTCTGTAGGAACCTACCAGAAATTTTGCAGGTACAATATATTCTTCAAAAGAGTCTTCCAGAAATTATTACAGAGGTATTTTAGGTTTCCTTTGCCACTTTCTCTCTTAGGTTTACTTCTTTGTACTTTGCACTACACTTCTGGTCTTACCTTTTCCATAAGCAACACACCGTTTTTTCTTTCAGTACACCCTCAAGCCTACATTCCCACTGAAAAACTTCTCAAGTATTTCTAATACTTTCCTCCCACTAGATCAACTAGTTTAGTTGAAAAAAAAAAAAAAGAAAAGCCTTTTCTGTGCCTTGAAGCTTTTGTGCTTGAAAGCTCATCTACTTCTTCCAACTACACTGATTGTTCTTAAAGAGATACTACCTTTACCTATAAACATTGCCTTGCCTTGCCTATAAACACTGCCATACCTTTATGCTTAGCCCATTGTAACCACATCAAACACTTATCAGAAATGTTGCTGCACAACTTGTACTTGCAGGAGCTAAATGAAGGCCTAAAAAGTAGGGCTTTGTGCAAAAGAGTTTTCAATGCACTAAAAATATGAACAGAAAAACAAGGGGAAAATCCCCAAATCAAAACCAACCAAAACAAAACCAAACAAACAATTGCCAACTTGTCCAAATACTCCCTCTTACAGAGGCAGAAAGAGTTTGGTAGTCTGTGGGTCCTGACATGGATACATCACTACTTGCATGTAGAGATGACAGAGTCAGTCACTTGCATGAGTAGGAAGCAGTTTCCACAAACCTCACCTCATTCACTTACGAGCAACATTTAAACACCTGCATGCCTAAAAAGCTGATGATGCGCAACAACCACACACAGTATTCCAAGGAAGAAAGAGACCAAGTGAACAAAGTGTTCCATATGGATATAAACTGAAGGAGGGGAAATTTAGATTGGAGATTAGAAGGAAGTTCTTTACCCAGAGAGTGGTTAGGCACTGGAACAGGTTGCCCAGAGAGATTGTGGATGCCTCATCCCTGGCAGTGTTCAAGGCCAGGCTGGATGTGGCCCTGGGTGACCTGGTCTAGTGATTGGCATCCCTGCTCATTGTGGGGAGGTTGGAACTAGATGATCTTTAGGGTCCCTTCCAACCTGCCCATTCTAGGATTCTATGATTCTATATGATGTCAAATGGCAGCGGTTTCATTCACAACATTCTGACACAACTGTAGTTAACCAAGCTGTGCATTTACCAGAAGATCGTAGGTACTCCTTCCCAGGATCAATTAAATCTCCACTGTTCCATGCACATTGCATACCAGATTTAACTGGACGTGTCCCTCCATTGCGAGATACTTTGTTTCCAGACCCTATAGAAACCACACTCCCTGTGGCCAAAGATAAGGTAATATCTCATTAATGCTTATAAATATGTTAAGGGTGAGTGTCTGGAGGAGGGAGCCAGGCTCTTCTCAATGTCATCCAATGTTAGGACAAGAGGGAATGGGAGCAAGATGGACCACAGGAGGTTTGGTATTAACACGAGGAGGAACTTCTTTCCAGTAAGGGTGATGGAGCACTGGCCCAGGCTGCCCAGGAGGCTGTGGAGTCTCCTTCTCCGGAGACATTGCAGAGCTGCCTGGACACATTGCCTGTGTGAGCTGGTCTAGGTGATCCTGCTCTGGCAGGGGGGTTGGACTAGATGATCTTTCTAGGTCCCTTCCAACCCCTGACATACTGTGATACTGTGATACATGCAGGTGTGAGCAGGCATACCTCCACAGACATGTAAGTGAATGCTCAAAATCATCAAACTCAAAATTCAGGTTGTACAAAATATCCACAGCTTCTGAACATGGGGATGTTCTGTTTATTTGGTCTTGCTTTCCACGGAGTGATAATGCAATCCTGCCTTTCCTAATGAAGTACTATGCAGGGAACACATGCATATGATCACATTACACGGGGATGAGCTGGGTAGGGAGAAGTGTTACTAAATGGTTATCTGGCAGACTTCTAGCTCAGTATAATGAGTAATTTTCATTCAGTAGCAGTGCTTTAAATTCTATGAATAATTTCGTTTTGTCCACTCTCTTTTTGTATGGAATGGCTCCCTTTCACAGGAAATCAATTAGCCAAAATGCTTGTTAATCTCTTCTTGACAAAGTACCTTGTACACTTTAGCCCTGCCATCTAGCTATCTTTTTCTACAGGCACTGCTAACCTTCTCCTCATCTATTTTTTTACCATTTTAATCCTTCCTAAAAACACCTGTGGAAACAATTATCTCACAAATACCCCTGAAGGATCTCTAGGCATCACATATATACAGCTGCTGCCAGCAGATCAAAGCAAAACAAGTATGTGAATATGCAAATAATGCAGTTAATTGCAGGAAAGGGCTCATGAAGCAACCAGATGCAAACAAAGCATTGTTCCTGCTTGTACAGCTACACGTTTAGGAAGCCCAGTCGCCAAGCTCAGTGATGACAGCACTCACATGCCACCCTCATCAGGCATGCTAGATTTCTGTACTTTCTAAATCCCACTGAAATCCACTCTTCACTGGTTCTGGAAAGGAATTCTGCTCAGTCCTCAGGGGGAGACCCTCTGCTCTGCCGGCAGTGATCTGTCTCTGCTCCTCATCATCCATTTGAGGAGGCTGGACCAGGATGCTATCTTGGAAGTGCATCCCAAATCATCATCACTAGAGCATTCAGCAGCAAAAAGCGTTAGTTTTATCACAAAATACTGGTGGATGAAACTTTATATGCACACATGCTCTCAAGTAACTATCACACAGTTTGAGTTCTTCTGACCAAGACAGGATTGTCTTAAGTCTGTATTTTATAAACTGTGAAGTACACTGAGAACACTATATAATTCACGATGACAAACAAAGCAGAAAGTTTGCAAAATTAGCAGAAACATGGCTTCTTTAAAAACCAGGGCATATCAGAGGCTGATGTAAGCACAGCAGCAGCATTCAGCATCAGTGTAATTATACTGGTGCAAAAACAAAGCCAAAAACCCCTCCAAAACCCAAGACTCTCTTAAGAGAAACATAATTATTTACTCATTTTCCTTTGCCTACTCTTCTTCTCACGTATATAGGCAGCTAAAGCAGGGGATAAGTAAATGAACACATTAGTGCATGTATTCTAGACAACAGGCACTGAAAGCCGATGCCAGAAACTCCTGCCTTCATGACTCATCACACACATAAAAAGAAGTCTGACAGAAAGACCCACTGGTTCTTTCAAGTAACTAGAGCTCCAGAATAGCAGCTTGCTTAGCTTGTTTCAGATTTGATTGTCTGCCCAAAAACTACTTCTAGTTTTCTATAGTTACCACAACCAGATGCAGAAGAATAGGAAAATTACAATTAAGTATAATTTACAGTGGAATAGTTTTGGCTAATAAACTCATCACGTCCCCACAAGCAAACAAACAAGAAACTGAATGCAGTTCAGCAGTGATGACATACAGGCTGATGCATCAATGACATATATCTGCTGCAGCCAATAAAACCCTAGGCACACACCAAAGGCCAACTTTTAGCAACAACAAGGGCATTCCATAGCTGGGTTTGAGAATTACTGTCACCAACAGTAAATATTTCTAGCAACTTAAAAGTTTCTTAAAACAAGTTGATGAACTTCCAAAATATAATAATAAGATCATATAGCCACTTAAAAATATCTATCCTGTCTGCTTCATTGCCCCAGAACTGGGGATGGTCACTGTTGTCACTGCAGTGTGGATTCTGCAATTACTGAGTAGCAGTAAATATGGCATTATCTAGTAAAAACCTGCTATTAACCTGTTTTTCCTCTCTGTTCATTCTGGACTGTCTGATCTCTTCCCTCCAGATGCTGTTGGCTCCCTGATAACTTCTTTCCTTCCCTTCTCTGTCATTTCAGACTCCTGCGATGTTCTTCTATATTGCAACATCTTGGCAGTCTCACTAATCTCTCTCTTACTTATCAGTCATTATCCATGGTTTCCATCGGAATTTCAAGGGCTTTTTAAAAGAATGGAAATAACCTGGCATGTACTTGTAAGCTCTAAGTAAATAAGCCCAAACAATGAGATCCAGTAGTAAATGATATGCCAGTGCTGGTTAACATCACAGCAGAGATAAGTTCAGCTATGCATAACATCATTGCTGAAAACTGCCATTTAGGAAAACTTCTAAATTAGAAGAAATCTGCAGGGGACTCCAACCTAACCCTCTGCAGTGGAATAACCAGATTCCCAAGATCTGCATATGCAGCAGCTTGTTTCCAAATTCTTATGCACTATTCTTCCATACTATTCACCCTACTGAAAGATTCACTCACTGCCTGATTTCAGATTTCAAAAGTCTCCTCAGACAACTCTCAGGAACTTCATCCAGCCTTTTCTGACCATGTGAATTCTCAGTCCTTTCTCACTCCCTGTTTGAGTTTGAGGTCTTTGATACTATCTGGGACACAAGGATAAGAAAGCCATTAATTTTGTGCACACCTCTCCAGCTTCTTACTCATTACATGTGGCAACATGTTGTAAAGTGCAAAGCCTCCATAAAAGCTACTGCTTTTGCCAGATAATTGGGCATCTGCTGGCTATGAAAATTTTAGCTGCTTCTTAGCAACACCAGTGCAAGAGACCATGTATTTTTTCAAAATTCCCTGTATGAATTTTCAAGCTCCTCTTATAACCATTTCTGCAAAAGAGTAATACAGAACTCTGCCTTCAAAACTATGGAGTTAAAAGGGCTTTACAGTGCCCCTGCTTATCAATGGAAGCCTTTCCATTACTTGCAAAGGTCTCTCAGTTGGACTTCAAACTGAAGGCAGAATCTTTAGAGACTAGTATATGAGATTCAGAGTTCCTGCCAAAATACAAAGGTATGGGGCACTTGCCAAAGTTTAAAAAAAACACCATAGCTCTCTGATCCATCTGCTCAGAACTTGCCAGACACATTCTTCATGCAAACTTGCAAATAAAAAGAACATATTGCACACATAACCCAACCCCTTTTATATCTGAATGGGCTACAGCTGCAGGAGGATTCTCTTGTAGAGCTGGCTACTACTTGCTCAAAGGTAAAAGAAGGGAAAGTATGTGGGGGTAAGGAGATGAACAGCTAAAGAAGATCAAAAAGGGAGGGTAAGTCAAGTATGTCATGGAATCAATTGTGACTGACTCATTGTACAGCTCTGTGGTGAGGGGAAGAGAATGGATCCTGAGAAGGGATTTCCTCTCCATTTGTTCCCCAAGCAGTGCAAGGTGGGGATACAGCCCTGAGGCCAGTCAGTTACCCAGGCAGGAAGACTCTGCATTGTATAAGCAATAAACAAGCATGGAGGGTCTGGGGTCCTTCTCCTGGAAGATTCTGAAATTCTGAGTGCAATTTCCTGCTGTTCAGGAGATTTTAAGATAGCTCCAAAGGAAGATTTTATACAAAATGAAGCAAAACAAAAAAAGCCTGTAAACTTATCTAGCATTTAGCTTCAACTTGCCAGAGGCACATTTTGTTTTATTAAAATACCAACAAAGAGGAGCCGAAGTCAACAAAAATAGAGTGGGTTCTTCTGTCTTCCAGCCAAATCTCCTTGATCATGCAGGGTACCCCTACGTTCATCTCCCCTTTACACACAGGTCTCCCAAGCCCTTCCTCTTCCTCCATCCTCTCCCTGACAGCCATTATCTCATGTTCACATGTATTTTACTGCAACATTTTGTTATATAACTTTCTTTGCTATCTGAATATTTCAACTTACTGCTTTTTCTAAGATGCTGTCATCTTCCACAAGTCACTCCTCTTTCTTCCCTTCCTCCTGCCTGTGTTATCCTCTGTAAGTCACAGTTCTTGTGGTTTTCTCTTCCTGCCACCTAAAGGTTTCCACTCAAACCACTCCTATCTTCCTCCACTTTCATCTTTTACATATTCTTCTTCATGTAAATTTCTCTCCAACAAAGCTTCAACATTGATTCCTACACCTCCCCAAAACAACAATATTACCTCTGCCCCCCCGACCTCCAGCAGGCTCCTTAGTGTAAGGCCAGCAAGCCAACCTGGTGTTCCTCAGTGCACAGCATAATTACTATGCTGTGGTGCTTGGCTAAAACTTGCTAGTATCTCAGTGTGATGTGGGCTTGACTACCCCACTAGAAAAAAGAGCAGGAACTCACACGTAGCAGCTGGTTTCTGACCCATGTCCAGCATTCCTATACTCCCTTATAATGTACACACACTGCAAACGACAATAAATCAACCCAGTGCCCCACATTTCCATGCATGACAGCACTGAGCTGTGAGTACATGCTGGCTCATGGCAGTAGCTATTGGGTATATTATATACTTCTTCAAGTCTTCTTCAATAACTACTTTATTCCCTGCAAGAGGTGGCTGCATCTGAGATAAGCTCTCAAATTGCAGTGCATATGACACAGTATCTATTACTTCTCCTCACCCATGCTCACAGATGATTGGTACTCTATAGGTGGTCTCCAGCATACAGATATTTTTTGTAGGGGAAACAGCATTTTGAATAATAAAAGAATTCTGGAACAAGGACAAAGCAGTAACTTGATTGAAATATACTGCAAATAACCTTCCTCTGGTCCTGAGCTGTTGCTGAGGGGGCCAGGAAACAAGGAGGAGGTTGGCAGATTAGAAAGATATTGTCCGCACTTTATACTGAGTTTGGCATTTCAAAGAGCACTGCATGTTTGCCATTTAATGTAACTGTGTAACCTCTCAGATCACAAGAGCCTGCTTTCAGGACAGCAATACAGATATTGTGAGATTCACCTACATTAGTTTAGATGTGGGTCACAGTGATGGCAGTCAATTAAAATCAAATGCCCAAATGGTATCTGTAATACAGATACCCTGCACCAGCTCACAACCACAAATCTTGCTTCTGGGTATTTTCTTCTGCGGCATTAGAGACAGCACTTTTTTTTGGCAAGAAAAGAGAGTAAGTCCCCTCTGCTCCTGATTATATGGAGATCTGTCTGAAGTACCTCTGCTGCAGTCAGTGTAAATTGCCTCAGATTCGCACTGTGGAGATTTGGCCCAAATCTATAGTAACTCACTCTAAACGTATTCCCTAACTGAAAACCAAGACAAAACACTGCCTGAATTGAAGGTATTTGAATAACTGACTGTGGTTTAAATTTAAATCTGATTCATAATGGGGTAGTATGTTCCACAGCATCTTCCTCCTCATACCTCCAAGCAGGGAGAGAGGCCCTTAAAGAAATGGGGTTACCACTGTCTGGAAAGCATAGTTCTTCCTAGATCCCGAGCTCTCAGCATGGATCAGGCCCTCCCTGACATGGAAAGACCAAAAGTCTACTCCTGGTTGCTTCAAGTTCTTCATTGCAACCTGATGTCCCCTATGGGCTCTAACCTTGTGCTGTCTGTTTGCTTCAATCCTGTGCTCTGATACATCTGCAGCCTTTCAGGTACCCTCACCCACAGCAGCCTTGGGTAACAACAGTAAAACCAGTCCTTCAGCCACATTTTTCATGGTGCTTTAGATGTTAGCAAAACATGGTACCACTTCCACAGGAAGTTATTACTAGTTGTTATTGTTTGACCATTTGTATATAATAAAACACCTTAAAACACTACCGCAATGCTCTCTGAAAAACAACTTTTCACCCTGCATGGGTTTCCACTCATCCAGCTTTGTGGTGGTGCCTATTTATTTTTTGGAATGCTTATTCATAAAACACAAGCTTTTTTTGAAGGGTGCAGGGACTTTATTCATAAATACAGAAGCACCTTAATAAAAGAAAGATGTGATGAATTCTTCAAAGAAGGCAAGAAAACTCAAGAACAAAAACAGTCCCATAACTGAGCTTTATCTGATCAAATTCCAATAAATCCTGCATTTGGCACAAATCTTTCAAAACATAGCAACGGTCACTGCAGGATGCTAAAACTTGTTTATTTAGTATTATTCCTTCTCCCTCCCCCAAAAGTACTTTATCCTCTTAATATTTTCTGAAGTCTCGGTGTACGTTGGAAGCACATCAGGCAAACAGAGCACAGCAGAAGGACTTGAGAAGAAGCATAGGAGAGCACTCACTTCATCATGCTGCACCTCCCTTCCTTCCTTCCATTTCCTTCCTTCTTCCCTTGTTTCCTTCCTTCCTTCAGAAACTTAATTCCTACCTCTATGAGTCTTATTACTTTCCATCATAACACTACTTAATAGATGCCCTGTGCTTCCCATCTGCACAGGAACACAGAGATGTGGCCAACTAATCCTGAAATGCCAAGAGAAGTATTCTGAATGAAAAGAGAAAGTAAAGAAATTGTTTCTGCTCTCAGGAATCATCACTTGCCCACTGGCTTCACAGACACATCAAGGGCAGCTCTATGAGAATTAATCTCCAGGACCTACTGTCTGAAGAAATCTGGAGGGCAGGGGGGCAGCAGATCTGGCAAACTGATCCACAACCACTTACTCCCACCGATGAGGTGCTTTCTGCTCCAACTCTGCCTCTGAGATGGAAATGGGGTCCTGCTGCTGCTGCATTGAGGGCTGGGAGCAACTGACTCACCACACCAAGCAGCCCCAGATTGCCTTCCCAGAGTCAGTGCAAACAATGGCTGCAGAAAAACACAAAGTCCTTTTCTGATGTAGTTTGGAAAAGACAACCAAGTATAACCTGAGGACAGCTCAGTTGAAAAGGTGCAGTCTTGCCTTTCTTATCTCATTTTAGGGGGTAGAGCTGTAAGGTCAGAGGACCACACAAAGACAGAATCAGGAGGAGAAACAAAATATTTATATTCTGCTTGCTTATTTTTAATATTTACCCTATATATCTGTCTCTAACTGTTCCTAAAATAGTACTTCAGAGCAGTATTTTCCCTTCTGCACCTGTGATATATATACACTACTACTACTAAACTGCCAGTGGACTAAATCAGAATGCTCCTGGACAGCTGTTAGAGGAGACCTGTATCTGTTTAGGGACAGTGACTTTCCCAGTGAACCACAAGAGAGCTCTGACTCTCCAGAATACTTCTAACCCCTCTCTCCCTTCTCAACTGAGAAAGATGAAGGGACTGGGGAACAACTACTCCCTGAAACTGCAGGTATGAGAAAAATTTCAAAAACCTTCATCAAGAAGACCTCCTCAACAAAGGAAAACAGTAGGCAACCTGAAACTTGATAAGAGTTAAAAAAATACCAAACAACAAAACTCTAATAATTAAATGTTGATAACGCAAGATGAAAACCCACATTGATCCTTCTGGGCACAACAGTATCAAGGCCCTGGCAAGCCTGTATCTCAAGACAGGAAGCACTGCTTATGCACAGAGGAGGAGGAGTGGCTGCTACAGGTGAGCCAAACCCCAGCAATCTCCTGTGAGGCTCGCTCTTCATGCATGGCTTTTCATCCCAGGAGCAAAGATACCTTGAAGCAAACTCTTCAGCCCTTACAGAATGTATTTGCCTCTCCCACTTCCACTGAAATGAGCATATTCCTCACTCTCCCCTTCCATTTCCTCTGTTTATAACTTTCTCCACTGCTTGACACTCCTATCTGCACTACCAATCTATCATTATGCAACCCTGAAGCTCCTCTAGCATCACTGTAGCACCAATGCCTCCTACCTATCTTTCTTCACACTCAGCTCCTTAGAACTTCTTTCTAATCTCGAAAATTCATATACTGTTTTAGGATGCTTTCTACATCACTGTCCTACAATAAATCATAGAGTATCTCAAGTTAGAAAGGACCCATAAGGAGCATGGGTCCCTCCTCTTCAATTTCTCCCTGTCTTTGCTTTTCCTGTTAAACAATGCATGCTAGCCTCACATGTTGAGATTAGATGCATACCTACACACAAGGTTTTCAGGAGAGCTGCATACAAGTTTACAAGAGGTAAGTATGACCAAAGCAAGGAAAAAATAACCAGCAGAAAACAGCTACATGAGTTTGTAAGAAGCAAAGCAGAGCGAGGAACTAACAGGCAGCTTTTAGCATTTTAATAGGTGCTCTGCAATGGAAATACTCCAAAGACAGCTTGTGTCTATACAGGCAAAGAAGCAAAGTAACAAAGTACCTAAAATACACCTGGCACAAACACACACTCGGAGGTCACTGCCTTTGGCTTGCATGCTACTTGGTGGAGAAAAGACCTAATCCTACAATAACTTGCACTCATTTTTCACCTAACACTTCACTCAGGGTGCCCCACCTAGCTTAAACAAGAAACTGCCTTACCAGCTATATATTTATCTAAAGACCCAAGTAACTGCCATGGATGCAGGTGCCAGTCATCCCCATGGGCACAGTCCTGATGGAGCCAGGCTCTCTCAAATAAGCTCCAGCTGTTTCTCATCACAAGTCAAAATCAAGACAAGCAAAGGCCCTTTCTTCCTTACCTCTGCTGACCCCTTTGTGTCCCACATTCCTCAAACACAGAAAGGCAATGAAACGAGCTGCAGCAAACACAGCAGTACTCCTTTCACAGCCACTCCTTTCAGGTGGCTGACTAACAGCTCTCAAAAGTAGGAACAGAAAGTCCAGAGATGCCTTTTATGACATCTCAACAGTGAGGTCAAGCCAAAACATACAATTCTTTCAACAGGCTGGTGTGGTAGTGTCACAGGAACTTGTAGCATCATTCTCTGTGATGGCATTCATTCTCTCAAGACAACATGATACCAGTGATTCTCATTAAGGATTCCTAGCTCTCTCTTTTAATAAATTACGTATTATTTACTCAACTTTTCTGCCAGCCTGTCCTTGGGAAGGAAGGCAGCCAGGTTGCAGTCATAAAGCCAAGCACTCAGTGACTCTCTGTGGACCTGAACTACATTCAGCTGGGGATCATGCATCTCTTACATTTAAACAATGTCTGAACAGTTCAGTGTGTCTTTTCCTGCTCTCAGGCTGTAAGGTTGCCTTACACTCTCACTTCAGCAAGCATGTTAACCCAAATTCCCCTCTTTCTTCTCCAAGTTTGGCTTGCACACAACCAGATCCAGCAGGAAAAGGTGAATGTTGGAAGTAAGGTGAAGAGTAACTCAAATTTGCCCCACTAGATCTGAACTGGACTCTACAGTGGTGTAAACCCAGGACAGTGCTCAGGAATAGCCAATAAGGGCAGCAAGAACAGAGCCAAAGAGGGACTAAATACACTTTCACAAGGTGGTATCCTATCTGGCAGGGTTTTCCGTGGAACAAGTCCCAGATTGCTGGAACAACCTTGAGTTTTATTCAGTATAAAACTTCCGGGAGCTGATCCCCTTTTGGTTGCTGTGCTTCTTGACAAAATGTACTATGCTTCAGATGAAGTACACTCTAGAAAATACTTGCACAAATGCAGACTCTATGTAAGTCTTTAAATGACATCAATCTTATCAACACTCAGGAGTGGGAGTGTCATGCAGTCATTTTCTTCCTCAATCCCTAAATTGCCCACTTGCTTCAACCTCCAGGCTACTACACAGAAGCCGTATCTGAAACTGAAGCTTTGAAACTTGATTATTAACAACTGTGAGGAACAGTTAACAGGCTTCTCCTGAACACAAGCTAGAGAGAGGAATTTGACTTCTACGTAAACTACAGTACCAGCCAGGAGGGGGAGACATAGATTCTGGGGATGACTTGTTGGACATCTTGCACTTATCATTAATGCTGAAGCTTTGGAGTCCTGAAGCACAATTACTAGAAAAAGTTTGCACATGTCTGCTTAACATGATTTTGGCTAAAGTCTTTTCTAGGAAACACACAGAAATAAGAGGCTACTTTGGAAAGATGGAACTTGCAGTGAAAGGACAAGGGGCAATGGTTTTAAATTGGAGAGGAGTAGATTTAAACTGGACATTAGGAAGAAGTTCCTCACCACAAAGGTGGTGGAACACTGAAGCAGGTTGCCCAGGGAGGTGGTTGAGTTCCCATCCCTGGAGGCATTCAAGACAAGGCTTGCCAGGGCTCTGGCCAAGCTGATCTAGTTGGGGATGTCCCTGGCCACTGCAGGAGGGTTGGACTAGATGACCTCCAGAGGTCCCTTCCAACCCAAACCATTCTATGATTCTATGAACTCAACTGCTTCTCCCTGTGTTTTTTTCTACCTGCTAGATGGGTACAATGCAGGTTTGCTGCAGAAAGACAGGGAGCTGACACATGCAAGGTGCCATCATACCTGGTACAGTTCTATCCGCTGCTCTGAGACCCGTGCCTTTGTGTTCTGCAGGCGAAAGACTCTGAACTCAGCCTTCACCAAGTTGGAGGCATTCTTCTCCATCGCTGAGACATCAAATCTGACAATTCGGAAGTAAAGGCTGTAATAGCTTGGTGGGATGGAATCTGCAATAAGGCAGAGTGATCTTATTATTTTTTTTACAGATAAAATTACTGTTCGCTCAAACATTGTAATACAAGACAGCTTCAGTAAGGGAAGTATCTGTAGCATGAATCAGTTTCCAATGTCCAATTTAATATTAACAATTTAATAAAATAAAATAAAATAAAAAACAATTCCACACCTATTTCATTATAACAATACCACATTAATAGAGATAACAACTACTTCCAATTGTATTTCAGGTCATGCATTTAAACCTCCTGTCTCTCAGCATACTGGTGGAAAATCCCAGATGCCTATAAATTGGGAAAAAAAAAATCACAGCAGTTGGCATCTGGCAAATCCCTGCAGACCTGCAGAGAGTTCACAGACATCTGCTAAGATGACAAGTAACAGCAACTCATCTGATCTGTACATTCTCTGAAGCCCAATTCCCCCCAGAATATGGATCATAATTTAGCCAGCTTCAGATTTTTTTTCATATTTAGTTGAGGTGGGAGTCAGTCTCTTCTCCCAGGTTACCAGTGATAGGACAAGAAGAGGTTGCATAAGGAGAGGTTTAGATTGCATATTAGAAAAAAGTTCTTCACTGAAAGTTAGGCATTGGAACAGGCTGCCCAGGGAAGTGGTAGAGTTACCATCCCTGGAGATGTGGTACTTAGAGACATGGTTTAGTGGCATGGTGGCAATAGGTTGATGGTTGGTCTTGGATCCTAGAAGTCTTTTCCAGTCTTAGTAATTCTGTGATTAAAGGATTTTATTGGAACAAAATATTTATTCCAATTATAGTGACAAAGATGGGAACAGAAGAAGGAGAGGGAGAAGGCAAGCAGACAGTCGACATTATAAAAAGAATCACACGAATTTTGGCCACTTGGAAGCAGTAAAAGCCATAAACGTAACCACTCCTCACTATATACTTTGGGGAAAGCAGAAAAAGCAGTTAAAAAATGGACTCAAGTCTCCAATAATAGTGTTTGACATACCAGTCTGGATTTCAAAACAGTCTCTTCCTCCTTCCCAGCTGTAAACCCTGACTGAGGCTAAGCAACAAAGCACTTCTGCACAACCCTGGTAACCATAGAGGGTTCAGTGACTATCTTAGGCCTTCCCAGCTCATCCCAGCCAGCAGCACGACAAAGAACCCATGCATGGCATGGCACCCCTGACCACCTTCCCTATGAGCATGATGCCTTCCTTGCCCTGTGGCCTGGCAAGGCTCTCCTCAAACCGCAGAGCCAGACTCAGAGATGAGTCGAAATGACTCAAAGGCCCTAATAAAAATCTCCATTCGAAACAAGAGAAGGGCTTCGTCTTTTTCTACAGTATGAAAACTGAAGTGGATAAAGACAAAAAGCAGGAAAAGGAAAATTGCATTTGGGGAACAGTAGTGGGGGATTTGCAGCTGAGGGAGCAAAGTTCACAAGGCCTCCCTAGGCCACACCAGCAGGAAGAATTCAGACAGCAGTAACAAAAAGTGGAGTTTTCCCTCTAGTCAGGTAGCTCAAGATTTGTCATGCAGTGGCAGGAGATGACAGCCTTTACGTTAGGGAGGTGAGCAGTTCAGCATGCATGAAAGACTCAGCCCTTGTCCAAAATTCCAGTGAGGCCTCCTGCTCTGCTGTTTCCCTCTGCTATTCAGGCCATTAATCCAGTCATTTACCAATCAAGTAAAGTACCTTCTTCTGGAAGATACCTAATTCTTAACACATCTAATACACACAAGTTATTATTTCCTATGTAGAGAGATGGGAGAAGCTGAGTCCAGTACATTTACCTTTATTTTATAACTACTAATGAATAAAGGCAATTGGAGTAAAATCCTTAATAAAATTTATTCATATCAATAAGACTTATTAATAACTTAAGACCTTCTTCCAAGTATTTCGTTTTTCTAGACTGGTTGCTATTATCAGAAAGTCTGAGCAACACAGCAGGTCCTTGGCTATATGAGGTACCACTTGTAGTTACACATTTAATAACGGATTTGTTGTGGCTCTTTGAATAATTCTGAATTCAAAGTGATTACAGAATAAACAAGTAAAAATCAGTCACACAAGGATTAAAGCAGATTTATTCTGCATTTGCAAAATTCACAAACATGCTTCCTCTACAAATGTTGAGCCAAAATCTCTCTTTTAAATGATCAGAGGTAAAAAAATCCTAAAAACAATCCTAGCTATGAGAAAATCTTCAATGATAAAGAAATAATCTCAGCCTTAACTGTAGATGCCTTATAAATCAGAGATGAGAAGTTCTCAAAGTACTTACAGAAATCCTCTGAAAGAGTACTTCCCAAAGCAGATCCTCAGTATGGTCAAACACATAAGAGGTATAAATATGAACAGGAGTTCAGCGGCTTCCTTATGATCTCATTTGATTAAAGAAACATTTCTCCAATTGTTGTATCTGCAGTGCTCGAAAATAAATCCCAAAGCATCATGATCTTCTTGCATACCAGGTTTATTGATAGAAAGCTACTACAATCTTATAGCAAGAACTCAAAGAAAAATGGATGCAAATTACCCCTGCAACAGAACTGCTCCTCTCTTCATGAGCAATACATTAGTGACAGTGTCTCTCGAAATATCAAATGAAGGTATTCTGAGAAAAGCTTCATTTTATGCAATGATGATCTTAATTTCAACACATTTTGCAAAATTTTATAAAAGCTCCTTAGTTCAGAGATTACATCTTCATTTAAGAGAGGAATAATCTCTCTGACTTATTTTTCTGTTATAAGAAACTCCTACTGCTTGTTCTTCAGCCAAACCTATTCCTACTAAGAATATAATTTGGTGTAATAATATGTACACATAAGATTGATGCTTCCAGGATGAGTTGTAAGTTTTCTTTCCATGTCGTTTGTTTGAGGCATCAACCTACCTGTGGACTAGCCAAATTAGCAGCCAGCCACTTGCCCTGGCACAGAAAAACCCTGTTCATCTTGATTTTATTTCAAGTTGTAAAATCCTATTCAACTGTCAGTTTGATTTATATTTAGCTTCTAACTTATCTCTACACAGCAAATGGGTATTTACCTTCTACTGGAAGCCAGGGACACCCACCATGAGGAAGAATGAATTCCTGTCTTAAGTTTCATTTCACTTACAAGATGATAGTTTTATATCTTGCAAAAACCCACATAAGAAATTTAATCTCTATCTACCATTCCTGACAGTATCCACAGGAAGTCAATTCAGAAAAAGGTGTTGTTCATGGACAGCTGGGAAAAAAAAGGGGGGTTTTGGGTTTTTTTACTACCTAGAACCCTTCCTCTGAAAAAGAACAGCTAACTGTAGAATTAGGGTTTATGTGAAAACTAATCAACATTAAGACTGAAAATTGAGACTTGCAACTCTCTTTAAGGGAATGGAAAGAACCCTATGGAGTTTAGAAGGTTTTGGATTAACCTTTACGCGATCTCAGACGATGCAATTTCTCTCTCTTTTACTCCACCTTACAGGCACAGTCTGAAAATCACTTGGGGTCTTCTGTGGCCCCTGGTGCGGTAACTGTGCCGACAGCAGAGGGAGCATTAAACTCATTGCCCACNATCAATTCAGACTCAGTTGGATACCTTTGGACTCCTCTCTTGGTTTAGGCCCAGTGACTACAGCAGATACCAAGTTGACTCTGACCACGTTGGTCTGCAAACACAAGTTACCCTGCTGCAGACTAGATGCCTTACGTGTTCTTTGGGTCATTATCATTAATGAGTAGAATTAAATCAGTATGTTTCCTGCAGCTAGGAAAATACAGATTTCTTTTGTTTCTGAGAGAGGTAATAGCAAATGCAATGACAGATTCTATTTTTATCGTATTTAAATTATTAATTCAATCCTCAAAAAACTGAAGACTTCCAGCTGTAATAATCATAATCACCCAGCACAGTTAAGACCAGAGTTACAAAACAGCTGGAGAAAGTGAAGGCAGCATCCCTCCTCCTTCCTTTAGGCTCCTGAACATCAACAACATAAGTTTCAACTTTTTTACTTGTTTTGTTTTGGCTTTCTTGAGCAAGCTGAAACTTTATCAGCTGCTTTACACAGGGCCATTCAAACTGCCAGGTTCACACACATTCTGGTGAGTGCTTAAGTGCATAAAGACACTGTGTTTTCCATCCATCTTACTGAGTTTGTAAATGTCCAGCATCCTTTAAGAGTCTGTGCCAGCAATGAGGACAGAAAGCAGCCCTGCTTTGAGAGAGCAGAAAAGCACTGATGAGACAGGTCTGGGAGACCTAGCCCAAACTACTCAACAGTCTGCAGTATCAGTTCCAGGTTGGAACATCATCAACAGTAGAGACAACACATCCTCTGACCAACCATCCCAAAGAGCACACAGACCTCCAGGCATTGCTTCTGGGAAGAGCACAAGATGAAGTCAAGCTTCCTTAAAACAAAACTGGGAATGGAAGAAGTGTTTCATACTGGAGATATTCCCCAAATCAGGAATATCCTGAATAAAAAGAAGATATATTTGCTTTGCACAGTTCTGTTTGATGAACTAAGCCCTGCATTTCCACAGCTTTCCTCACAAGTACTGTGTGTACTGACATTTCAGAAGAAACAAAACACTGTTTGACACACATCTTCTGAGAGCTGAGCTTTCATTCTGGCAAGGAAAAAGAGCTAAATTCAATTGTATCCAAACAAGGCATTTTTCACCCTCTGAATTTTCATTTCTGTTATGGAAACAAACAAAAAAAATCAATTATATGCACAGCCCAACTCAGGAAATGTAAACAACTTTTCTCGTTGGAAGAGACCAGGCAGGCCAACTTCACACTTAACACCCACAATGGAAAGGCTGAGAGCTTCAATCTAATCCTTCCATCAAGGGCATGTAATAAATGCTCCAAAGATTTATTTTTATTCCTTTTTGTGCTTATTTTTATTTTTGGAGGGTTTCTTTTTCTTTTCTTTCTGGTGCTTTGCCCTTTCTTTATTATAGCAGCTACAAAACACAGAATGCCCTTTTCATCTTACTCTCTTCCCCCCCCTTTCTAACTGCAGTACATGAATGACCATGTATTAGGCTTTGAAGTAGCACATGCAAATATTTATAAGAGTAGCTTGATTGTTATTAAATGCAGTTGTTATATTTACCATGTAAGCTTCCCTAACTCCTTTAACTATTAGGACCCTTTAGGCTGTTTAGATTTCAGCTCACTAATAAAAAAAATAAAAAGTAGCATTTGCTAACAAGCAGCATAATGTGATGTTTTTCCCTGTGTGAATTTTACTCTGTTCAGCATACGAGTCCCTGCGGCGAGCCAGGCCAGGCTGCCTTTAGGGACATCCCAGCACAGTAAGTGAAGTAGCATGTGCAAGACTGCTGGAAGGCAGCTGTAACAGCACATCTTTCCAGAAGGATCTCATCCTTCCTGTCAGGCACACTCAGGTCACAAATCCTCTCCTCTTTTCCAGGGCAAGTCTCTCCAAGAAACTAGAAACTTGTTTAACGCACCAAGGCTCCCAAAGTCCATGGATAATTACTCTGCTCACCCCTCCTGACCCTGACATGACTGGAAACAACCTCTCTGCAAAGAAAGGGGATATATAAATACAGTGAACCAAATTATGGACACTTATAGGTTATATTTGGGAACTAGGATTGGCTCTCAGTTGTAAAACAGCTTTCCCTTAGCTCTGAAACTCTGTCCTGCTGTGACATTGTTACAAGCACATTTATTAGCTGATCAGTGCTCTTGGACAGAAACACTTGCAACCCCTCTTTGCTCAGACATGAATTTCAGCCACCTGCAGCAAGGCTTCAAAGCCAGACAGTATGAAAGGAGCGTAAGAGACTTACTCCAGTATTCCAGTTTTTACCTACAAAGCTGCCAATGAGCTATTACCTTTACCTATCATCAACCATTTGCTATTGAGGAGGGACACTGCACTGAAAGCCAGCAAAAAGCCTGCTGGGAACACAGTGGATAAAGTTTTTAGATGAAGTCCACTGACTCTGGGGCAGCTCTTCTTTCAGAACAGGGTATGCATGCACCTACAGCACAACAAAGAGACATGATATCTGTTATTGCCTGGTTCTGGTGAAGAACCCATACCAGAAAGTAGTAGCTAGGAATCTTCCACTGCATCATCCCTTGATACATAATTTGTCCATGGCACATGGGTGTGGATGGTTCACATTTCCACAGTTCCATTGGATATGCCTACACTTAACCAGAGAAATACACAGGCATACATAAAGGAAGACAGACAGAAAGAAAACAGGTTGGGGATCCAACTGCTGGATGATCCTTTTGAGCATCAGAAGACCAGAGTCTGAAACCACTTTCCCCTTCTACCACCAGTACTAACCCCTGGACCTGTCTCTGCATTCACACAGGGCAGCCTCAATACAGCTTCCCTAAGACAGCAGATTTTAGAGTCCTGAGGCAATCCCCCTTGGAGAAAAATTAAAGCAATATGCAAAAATATTGTGTCAGGACTGTCAAAATCCTGAGGTGCATGGAACTAAAAATGATGGTGAAAAGAAAAATAGGTGGAAATCTCTGTCTTTTCAATTCTGCATTTCTAGAATTTAGTATTTGCTAGAATTTGACTTCAGCATATTAGATGGGATAGGAGTTAGGAAAGTAACTTGGGGCTACAGTCTTCACACCACCTTTGTGCTTTAAAGAAAGCCTGAGATACTCTAGATGAGAATCATGATGTAAATAAGGAAAAAAGTTAACTCATGAGCCAACAGTGTGCCTAGGTGGCCAAGAAGGCCAATAGCATCCTGGCCTTCTATTGCTGTTTTAAGGTTGTAACAATACAACCTATTTTAAACCTTTTATTTTCAAAAATTTCTTTTCCCTGGGCTGGACCAAATCATGTTGCAAGCTCAACTTCAACTATATTTACATGCTGCAGCTGAAACTGACTTTGGAGACCATTGTAAGAATGGCTGCAAATTTCTTATGTCACTGAACTGTCTGACTTCCTGTATCAAAAATAGTGTGGCTAGCAGGACCAGGGAAGTGATCCTTCCCCTGTACTCTGCGTTGGTGAGGCCGCACCTTGAGTATTGTGTTCAGTTCTGGGCCCCTCAGTTCAGGAAAGATATTGAGGTGCTGGAGCGGGTCCAGAGAAGAGCAACAAGGCTGGTGAAGGGACTGGAGCACAAGTCCTATGGGGAGAGGCTGAGGGAGCTGGGGTTGTTTAGCCTGGAGAAGAGGAGGCTCAGAGGAGACCTCATCGCTGTCTATAACTACCTGAAGGGAAGTTCTAGCCAGGTGGGGGCTGGTCTCTTCTCTCAGGCACCCAGCAATAGGACAAGGGCGCACGGGCTCAAGGTCTGCCAGGGGAAATTTCAGTTGGAGATCAGAAAAATGTTCTTTACAGAGAGAGCAATCAGGTATTGGAATGGCCTGCCTGGAGAGGTGGTGGATTCACCATCCCTGGAGATTTTTAAACGAAGATTGGATGTGGCACTGAGTGCCATGATCTAGTAAATGGATTAGGGTTGACGGAGGGTTGGACTTGATGATCTCGGAGGTCTTTCCAGCCCGATCGATTCTGTGAGTCTGTGACTTAAGTGACTCTTAACAGCCAGAAAAGCCTTATTTAAATCCTTTTTTCCATTGGACTTTCTCTTTCTGCCACCTTTTCACAATTATTCTCATGAGGCTACTTGTCTTTTCAGGCTCAGTTTGAAACACCATTTAGCTTGAAAAAAATCCATACTACCCACATCAGCTAGAAAGAAGGAAGACAAAACACCTATTTTGAACAACCAAGCTGTGGCTTTTCTCCTCCCTCTCCTACAGGTAACATATAAAGAAAAAGCTGCTGAGCCAACATCACATCTGTTTGTCTACCATGTGTTTGTTGCTACCTATTAGGTTTAACACCAACAGTTGAGAAATATGGGCTATGACAGAACCCCCAAAAGAGCCTCTCTTGAAAAAGGCTCACAGCTATTCCATCACCCAAAAGGCAAAGGAGAACCAAATTTAATACCAAAGAGAAAAATTTCAGAAGCATCCTGCTTTATCTGAGAAGATGACAAAACCCCTCAAAGTCCTGCAATCATCTTCCTGCAGAAGATAGAGTGCCATTGCTGTCTCACATATTCCTGTTGCAAGGTTATGGGAGAGTTAACTGGGTGCAGGCTCCCACAAAAAAAAAACCCAGCTTCCCTTCCCAGACCATACTATGAATACTAATGTACAGCAAGTAAAAAGGAATTAACCTCTTCTGTGCTTTAAGCCAGGCTTTAAAGATTAAAACAGATTTTCAAGTGCTTAGCACCCAGTATTTTAAGGCACTTTTTTGTTGGTGGTGCTTTTTTAATTTTTCCCCAGTGTCCATAGAATGAAGTCTTCCAACTTGATGCTTCTGGCCAGATTTTCAAAGAGCTTACCTGTTCTTGTGATCTTTTCAATATTAGTTTTAGGTTTTGGCACTGAAAAGGAACTGGATCTTCCTTCACCATATAGCCTCAGCCATGAGCGCTGACATGGAAAACTTTCACTTTAAATCTCATCTCCTCCCCTTGCCCAACAACTTTAAAGTAAGCTGGAGTGTAGCCACATATGTAGAAAATATCAATTATTAAAAAAATTCAAAAATATACCTTTAGGATCAGAGGCCAAGCCACTGGACTACACAGAAAAAAAAATCTGTCAAAGAAGTAGAAAAATCAGAAAAATCCCATGTGCACATTTCCTCTCCTTCCCTTTCTTTTGATATCACATACCTTTTTCCAGCCTTCATCTAACTGGTCCACTGGGCTGGATGTCACCATGATTGGCTCCTATGTCTTCCTTGACTGGACTATTAAAGAACAAATATTCCACAAAAGTGATAGACTGTGAGAGCAGAGGCAGCAAGAACTAAATAGCATGTGTGCTCAAAACCCAGCACTCCCAGAATATCCCTCTTCAGGGACAGGCTGTAAGCACTGCAGTGTATCACCTGAGTGATGCTAGTCTAACCTTCCCCCCCACACTTCCCCTGTCCCCCATCACTGCTCACTTTCAAAAAAGATTAGAAAATCTGAGTATTTCAGGAACAGCAGAAAAATACTGAAGAAAAACATACATAGTCCTTCCAGTCAAGTAAAACTATATTGGAAGAAATCAGTTGCTTGTGAAAGCTGTCCTGAACAAAAAGTAAACACTCACAGAACGTATAAGGAAGACACCTGAAAGTAAGAACCAAAGACTGCATGTGAAAGCTCACATCTTCAAATGTATGCAGAGGTAAATCATAGAATTGTCAGGGTTGGAAGGGACCTTGAAGATCATCTAGTTCCAACCTCCCTGACATGGGCAGGGACACTTCCCCACTAAATCAGGTTGCTGAAAGCCCCATCCAGCCTGGCCTTAAAAACTTCCAGGGATGGGGCTTATATCACCTCTTTGGGCAACCTGTTCCTGTGTCTCACCACCCTCATGGTGAAGAATTTCCTCCTAACATCCAACCTAAATCTACCCTCTTCACGCTTATGTCCATTCCCCCTAGTCCTATCGCTGCCTAACATCCTAAAAAGTCCTTCCCCAGCCCTCTTGTAGGCTCCCTTCAGATACTGGAAGGCCACAGTAAGGTCTCCTCAGACCCTTCTTTTCTCCAGACTGAATAATCCCAACTCTCTCAGCCTGTCCTCACAGGAGAGGTGCTCCAGCCCAAAGTACACAGACTGCAAAAACTTGTGTTCTTACTACTTTACAGACACAAGACAGTCCTGAGGCAATTACAAGCCACAATTCTGGTCCTTTACAAATTCTCCTGTCCTGAGAATGTGTTTTCTTGAGTAAGACTGAATTCCTCTAAGAAAGCGTGTCTTTCTTCTGCAACTCTGAAGAAAGTGAAGACTGCCCACAAGACCACTTCTGCTATAAAACAACACTCTCTGGAGTATTAACATGTAGAAGAATCAGAGTGAGCCTCAAAATCAACTCCCTCTGAAGTTGGAGGAGGATCGAAAGTCCTTGAAATCGCTGAAACCTCTGGCTAAAAGGAAAGGTGAAACTGTCCAGCCCTTTTCAGGAAAACAAAAGCAAAACTCCAACCCAGGAAAACTTGGTGTGGCCACGGCCAAATACTCCAATTTCTTAAAAAGTGCAGTGGAGCCCCCTCCCAAGGGATAGTCCCCCCTGGGACAAAGCAGAACATGAGTAGCACAGACCCACACCTGATCTTTCTCTCCCAGCAAGAAAGGCCATTTGCCTATGTGCTGGAGTAGCTGGAAACAGGAGTAAACCAGCACCTCACAAGGCAACACCTTTGAGTCTTCCTCAGGTGCATGGTGCTCAGTAGCCACTTTGTGCCCTTGCCTTTAGGACTGCTTGAAAAATTAATACCTGAAGAAAAATTCCCTCAGGTGAACCTACCAGACCCTCCTCTCTGCTTGACTTTAAAGCTTTTTACGCTGTTGGCTTTTCTTCCTTTGTCCATGCTGAAATGCAGGGGCAGGGTAATACAAACAACACTGATGCATCATGTAAGAGCTATTTTCAGGTCTGAATTTTGAGCCACTGAGCAATGTTTAACAGGGATAACCTAATCACGTAAGAGTATTCTGGAGAGCAGCAAATGCTAATCTTTGCATTCTGACCATCTTCCAGCATAGAATCATAGAACAGTTACAGCTGGAAGAGACCTTGAAGATCATCAAGTCCAGCCTTTTTCCTAGCCCTATCACCCCACTAAATGATGCTCCCCAACACAACATCCAGCCGTCTCTTAAACACCTCCAGGGATGGGGACTCAAGCACCTCCCTGGGCAGCCTGTTCCAATGGCTGACAACCCTTGCAGGAAAGAAATTCCTCCTAATATCTAACCTGAACCTCCCCTGGCGCAGTTTCAATCCGTTTCCCCTTGTCCTATCACTCTCTACCAGGGAGAACAGACCGATTCCCGCCTCCCTACAACTTCCCCTCAGGTAGTTATAGAGAGCAATGAGGTCTCATATACCATCTCCACAAATATTAGAAAGTCTGAAAGGTCTGACCTCAATTCTCTGCTTTTCAAAGTCCCATTTACACATCAGCTGCCATGCAAAGGAGCCAAGAGGGAATGTCAACACAAATCATACTGCTATCTTCATTTCTCAATGAAGAAATCTTAATCTTTTGTCAGTTTAAAACATATGAGGTAAAGAAACAGCACACCAGTTGGCACTCTCAAACATAACCCTCCTATAATCTCACCGTTGCTTATACAACACTACAGTTTTAATAGTGAGAGAAAAACAACATACTCAGATGTGTCCCTTGCTCCTGGGTTGGATGCCATCATAGCAAGCCCATGACCATGCATTCCTGATGGAATGGGAGCTGACAGATCCTTTTCCGCTGGGAAGATGTACAACAAGCTAACAGGAAAGCTGCTGTGTCCGTCAACAGGCATTAGAACAAAAACCTCCTCAGTGAAGTTCTAGTCCCGTTAAAGTCACCAACAAAAACATTCCCATCACTTTCAAAAGGGCCAGGAATTTACCCCCACACTAGTAAGCACAGAGAGGATTTCAGCACAAAAATTTGTCTCCAGCCTCTCTGCCTCCTGTTCTCTGTGAATTTAGTTTGCCAACAAAAGGACCTTCAGCTTTTAGCAGTTAGTTTGTGAACGGTCAGGGAAGAACTCCTTTTAAATCCCCATCAGGATCCTTTGAATGAAATCCCAGGTTACCATGTATCACCACTGAAATCAAATATGTAAATAGATGTGTGTTGTGTTTGGAAACTTCTCAGCTTTGTACTTTGCTATTCTGCTTACACTGGAATGTAAGAAAAATACTCCTAGTGTCTTTCATCTCTCTCCATGAAAGGCTGCTCCTCTTTCAGTTAGGAATCATAACCAAGAACTGCAAGTACAATTGTCTATCTCCTTCTCAAAAAAAAACAACAAAAAACCCAAACAAAAAACCCCCACCAAAACCAACAGCAAACCAAAACAAACAGAAAAAGTTCAGGAAGAAAAAAGACAAAACTCACTAGGGAATATGAACCTTTCTCAATAGCAAAGCAAGACCTGACTTGCTAGCACCATTCAGCTGACTTTTCATGGCTGCAATGACCTCAGTGACTTAAAACAGATTGTATTAACTTTCTGCTGTTCAAAACACTGACCGCAGTTTTCCTTATTAACAAAGACCTTTTTTTTCTCTTTCATTTCCCAACCTTCTTCTGGTTGCGTGCTACTGAAGTGCTATCTTCAGAAGCAATCTGTAACAAGAAATCTGTGCATCAGTGAGCTAAAGATGCAAACACAATCACGAGTCCAGCTACATTATGTCTATATCATTGGCTTACACAGAGACATCAGGATGCTGACTACAGCACCTAAGAACCCCCCTAAGCAGTCATTATAACCCCAAAACCCAAGTAATCTTGAATAATTTTTATCTAAGAGAACATTTTACCTTCTCTTTTCAACAGCAGGTTAGACGTACGTGCATGTGTTTGAGAAAGTCTTTGTATGTTTATGTATGTTTATTAATCCTTCCTCTTCCTGGCACCTTACTCATGATTTTCACTTGCACTTGCCAGCAGGACTACAACTGGCCTCATGGTGTTACCTTAGTGCCAATTTAATAATGAGATATATTGAAAAAATATATATATTGTGTAGATACACTTTCATTGAATCCATAAAACTCATAAAAAAAAATTACTTCTGCTCTAAATCTATTCTTTCCATTAGCATACAGGAGGAGCTTGTCATGCCTGTGCATGCAGCTGTGCACACACCACAGAATCACACAGAATCACACAATCACGAAGACTGGAAAAGACCCCCAGGATCATCAAGTCCAGCCTATGACCCAATACACCACAACATCTAAACCATGCCACTCAGTGCCACATCCAATCTCTTTTTAAACACCTCCAGGGACGGTGACTCCACCACCTCCCTGGGCAGCCTATTCCAGANAGCCACATCTCTCCCTCCTCCAGGATCCAGGGTTTCCACACGCACTGAAGGTGGTGGTTGGGACAGAGGCATCCTGCAGCCCTGGGAGGACCTGCCATCCATGGGCAAGACACCCTTGCACCCATGGGTGCTATGCCAGTTGGGTGAAGAAGGCAGCACCCCTTCAGCAACACTAAAGGCAGAGAAGGCAACCAGCCTGCAGGGTCAGGCCACTTGCAAGAGCTACAGGAGTGTTGGTCCTGAGGGGGTAATCCAGGTCAGGTTCCCCCAGATCTGGGAGCCAGGGCAGTCTTTTGGGAAGCCATAAGGCAGTTCCAGCAAGGAGCATCGTGATTAAGCCTGATCCTTGGACAAAAGAACACTTTCACTGATGGAAATCATGCTAGTATGTTTCTAAGACTAAACTCTCCAAGGAAAATAGACAATTCTTCTTTTAAGGTAAACTGTGGTTGCCCATCATATGTCTATATCTGTAAAATTAGACCATTCACTAAACAACAGTTTGATACAGCTTGCACTCTGACAGCAAACACACTCACCACAGGCTCTTTAGTGCTGGATGACTTGAACTGTGTTTTAAGCCTGGGAATATGCTTTTGCATTTTAATTTTCTGTGCAGAAAGGCTTCTAATTGCAAGCCTTATTAAATCCAGCAGTATGGCTGGAAATCCCTTGGATCTATCCTCAGGATTATACACTGCCATGGTGATGCAACACAACACAAAAATACTACTTTACAAAAAATGTACCACTGCAGAACAAAGGTGTGTTGGACAGAAAAAAAACCCAAACACAACAAAGAAAAAAACAAAAAAAAACCCAACCAACAAACAAAAAAACCCCCCACAACCAGAAAACATTTTGAATTACTTAAGTAATTAAGAAAACTTTTCCCAAAAACAATTTTCTCCAACAGTGCCACAACAACCAAAAAGCATGACAAACTCAGTGGTGTTGAAATCAAGGAAATGGTAGTGAAAACACATTCTCAGGCTATTTCACAATTCAGTTTAAGCTGTTCATACTGCTGTGTTTATGTGTTTCTCTGCCTTAGCACAGAATAATCCAAATATAATTTCTCTTGTTTTGAAGTCAAATATTTTATTTCCCCTCCATTCATCTGCAGGGTAGTTTAACCAACTGGAAGTGAATGCATGCAAGATAAATGGTAAAATCAGTCTGAATATTTAGAGTAACAGGGCAAGAAGTCTACCATTCTGCACCAGAGCATAGGCATTTACTTCACTTTAAACACAGTCCTGCTGAAGTCATCCTATGAGCTTTCCTATGCAGCTATGTGCTTCAAAGCTTTTTTGCCTCAGAACCCCTACCAGTGATGTAGAAGTGGGTGAATCCTGCTCTCATGAAGCTTCTCAGACTGAGAAGAGCTCACAGAACCAAATTCTTTATGCAACTCACACTTGCAATGTGATTTTTTTTACTGCTTTTCCTATCTACCCTAACCTGTGTTTCGGAGAGGGCTCCACTGTGCCAGAGCTGATTAGCAGCTGATTAGCTTTCTTGCCTATAGTGTTAGTGGCCTTCCAATTCAAATTCCTAGTGAGAGAAATGAAAATAAGCATTAATCTTCTGCAAGCATGCAGAGTTTAACCTGCTAGGCTGAGCTCATCCCATTCACCTCAAGCTGGCCAATGGACAGTCAACCTCGTACGAGCACTCTCTTGGCCTCTCCAGCCTGGGTTAAATTCCACTCTACAGAGACCCATCCAGTATCCCCAAATTTTGCATCTTTAAAATGCAAAGAGAATACAGTTTTAACTGATAGAAGTTGGCTAAAATAGATCCCTTTCACAGAGATCAAATTGAATAAAGCATCCCACAGAATCCAGTAGGGCAGAGGTCTTCAATCTTTGCGGATGGATGATTGTATTCAGTAAGAATATACTATAAACCATGTCCTATGTTGCTCTTCATGTTAATATGGACCTAGAATGGGTAGCATCCTACTCCATAGGTCTGGAGCACAAAGTACTGCCTATTAATCATAGAATCATAGAATCCTAGAATAGTTTGGGTTGGAAGGGACCTCTGGAGGTCATCTAGTCCAACCCCCCTGCAGTGGCCAGGGNTGCAGACTACCATGGGTAAGGCAATATACCTTTGAATTGCTGTCTCCTGAATAAACAATGAACTGTCTTTTTCTTCACTCTTCTGCATACTTACACAGCCCCATAACCATAGCTTTTAAGTGCACATCTATCATTCACTGCAGTGGAGGCAGCTCTTTTACTTTTGCTGCCTCCTCTCACTTGGAGCTCTGCCATCATTTAATTCCTTTAAACCACTCGGCCACTTCACCTCTTCAATTAGTCCATTAATATCTTCCTTCCTCTTAAGCTTACTATTCTCTCATTAGAGCATTTTGTGATGCCCTTTAAGGAGAATAAAATGAAATAAAGTGCACATACACCATTTATACTGTCATTCTCTGTACAGTGCAATGCTGTACAATAATGCTCAGTAAGAAACCGAGCCAATGCACAGATTGATAAACAAGGTAACACCATCAAGTTTCACTTGCTTCTGGAAGGGGAAAAGAGTAAAATTGAATATAGAGTTATAAAATACACAAAATTAAATAGGCCTCTGCAAATGAAAGTCGCCTGTGAAAATAGTTTTCAGATCTATGGTTTTAATTACTATATAAATAAATGGAAAACAGGATTAACCAATTTGCACAATTGTTACACATCATATTTGGAACTGTAACATTTTCTTCAGCTGCAATAGCATGAAGGCATAATCCAATAAACTCTAGCTGAACTCAGCTTCTCTCTGATAGTTTCATTTGGTAAGTAAGAATCTGGAATCATTCTCCAGCAATACTCACATGGGACTGAAACATGCAATATCAGGGTGATTTTGCAAAGCTTCTTCATTTCTTCTCAGGCTTTGGATTTTATGATTCGCATAGATTAAAAATGTTAATGGTCTTCAGTCGTTCAGCTTTGCTCATTTACCAGCTGTTTGTAAACAAGATTTCAAGCATAGACTGAACTGTGGACCACAATTTCCTCTAAAGGAGAAGTCTTCATGACAGAAAAAGTCATCTGAGTACAAAAGCAAAATGTGCACAGAAGCAAAAGGTTAAAAATACTCTTGTGCCCTTGTAAGAAATCATTCATGTTTGCAAACACAAAAGCTTGGGGCTTTTCATCCACAGCTAGAGCAGACCTTTCGCTTTATTCTTCCTTCCTCCTTCTGTTTTTCTTTTACTGCCATGCGCATTGATTTTAGTCTGAATAAACTGTCCATGAGAGACTGTTCTTTACACATCTTCATGTGTCAATTACCCAGGAAGTATTTAGCATGCTGTACCAGATTATTCAAGCTTTTCTTCCTCAAGCTTCAAATCTTCCTAACTCTTCTCTCCTACACAGGCTTGCTCTTCATCTCCAGCTGGACTGAAATTTGGTAACTACTACAATTAGAAGATATCAGGTCTGGAATGAAAAGCATCTAGAGCTCAGCAGAGTCACTTCTTGGCATCTCAATGTATGTACTTTGTTGCCTAGTGCCAAATAGTATGTAACTGGCTTTTTTCAATTCAAATGAAGATATTTAAACCCTGGACTGTATAAAAATAATTTACCAGTCAAAACCATAGTTAAGAGAAATGCCTTCCTAAGGGACACAACAAAGTACTACTTGCCTTTTTAGAGTCTCTTCAGAGTGCAGTGTCTCAAACAAACCTTTCAATAAGTAATATATGTTTACATTTTTGTTATCATCCTTCACAAATGAAAGACAAGAAAAAGAAGATTAAGGCTCATTTGTCATGCTTTATCCTGCTTTAGGAGCCTTCCCTGTGACATTATCATGTGCACAACAGCAAGGACTAATGCAGGCAAACCTCTGATATTTTACAACAAGGTTTACAGAATAGCACTGAGACTCAGCTGAAGGCCTTTCCTCAGTGGAGGGTGTTGACCATTCCCCTGCTCATACATAATTAGTTCTAACATTGTTTTAATTAGGGAAGCCAGATTGAAGGCATCTGCTCAAAGCTATCTTCCATAGCTATGAAAGCAGAAGGAGATGCATTTATCTGGTCTTTTCCTTACATGCAAAAGATACTACTGATACCAAAGAATTAGAACAAAGTCATAAAGCAGCAATTAATTTCAAATTCTCTTTATAATCAAGCATTATTCAATGTCACTACACAGCATGACTTGGGAAGGAAAACTCCAAGCATTTTTTACCTGCTCACCTAGGGCTGGGTCTGTACAGGCTCAGTCCTGACAAATGCTAAGTTCCAAGTGTTCAGTTCAGATATGCAAGACCCCCTAAGGCTGGAAGAGCTCTTCTGAATGCTGCTCCTACTAACTTAACTCCCTAGATTAGATGTCCAGCATGAGTTAGGAAGAGGCTAGATTCTCAGCTTAAAAACTCCTCTCTCATGTGAATGCAATCATTGGCCATGCCTACATACCAATATCTATTTAGCTCTGAATGGTATAGCTGGCTACGTTGTAAAGACTTCTTTAAATGAGATGCATCGACTTGTTCAAGAAGTATTGATAGATCAGGATGGGGAAAAATTGATAATAGAATTCAAAATGCAGGTAAGAAACAACCCTATCTTTCTCTTCCTTCCAGAGCAGTCAGCGGTATCAGGAATTTTTCGCACTGTAACTAAGTGTAAATGGATATTCCTCTTACTGCACATTACAGAATTGTCCACTTTAATGGTTTACCTGGCTGAAGCTGTAACACTCTTGAATTAGTAGTGTCTGTGAAAGGAGCAAAGAAGACCCAATTAAGACATCTACACAATAAGTGGAAAGTAGAGGCATCCAGTATGTCCTCTGATAGATGGTGGTAATAACAAAAGTCATTTACTCAAAANCTTGTCTGGGAGCTGCTTTATGCTGCTGACACTGCCCTTGTTGCCCATACAGAAGTAGCTCTGCAGCATTTAACGTCCTGCTTTGCAGCTGCTGCTGAGCTTTTTGGGCTGAAAGTTAGTTTAAAGAAAACAGAAGTTTTTTATCAACCTGCACCTCAGAAAGTTTTTCATCATCCTCATATCATCATTGTCGATTCAGAGCTTGGTCAAGAGTTTGAGCTTTTCAAGTTCTAATATTTGTTATTGCTATTGTAAAACTTTATTTCCAATATTCTTAAATGGAAAAAAAAAAAAGAAAAACTGAAAAAAGAGAAGAAAAAAAGAGATTACTGTTTTTCTGAAACATTTCAGGTTAACATAGTAAGATATCCTAGACAGCTTTCAGAGTTATACAACCACCCTATTTCAAATACTTGTTAATGTAAATTTGCACAGTTGCCTTGCTTGAAGTAAAATCATATACAGCTTGAAAAAGGATTAACTTTTTTGTTACAATATATGTACTTTTTATATTTTAACCTTCTAGTGTCTGGATCAGAAGAGGAGAGTTGGAGAGTAAGGAGAACCAACAGTTCACTGAGATTGCTGCTGCTGCAGGTATGCACTCTCTTTGCAATACACAAGGCAACACAGGGCACTACAGACACTAACCAGTCAGTTCATAGTGTGAGTCCTCCTTGTAACAGGTTAACACATGAGGAAATTGCACCAGTTCATAACATAGTGGGCACTCAGTTCTTGTCTGTGCTATTAAAAGCCAAATGTTCAGGTTTACAAGCTAGACTAGTTTTCCTGTGCCAAAACTGAACAGTTAGATGGACCCAGTTGTATTTTCCAAAGTGCAAGATAAACATCTTTCCCCAAAACACTATGATTATAATCATTCTGAGTGCAGCCAACTTGTTCAGATTTATCTGTAGAGGACTAAATTTTAGATAGACATCACCAAGACTGAGTTTTAGTGAATTTTATCACATACCTAAGGAGACATCACAACCACAAAACCATGGTTTTGCAGGACAGCTCTGCACCAGAGGTACCTGAGTGACAGAAGTACAGACACACACCACAAGCAGGCTCACAATATTGCCAAGACAATGGAACTACACCCAAGCTTAACAACAGACAGCTTTTTGCCTGCTATTTTTTGGCAGTTTCTCCTCCATCACTTTCAACCCTTGACCTCTACCTCACAGAATCACAGAATCACGAAGACTGGAAAAGACCCCCAGGATCATCAAGTCCAGCCTATGACCCTATACACCCAACATCTAAACCACCTGGTTTGTTCTACCATTTTTCAGCAATTACAAAAAAAATTGGCTTCATATTTGCATACAGCTTACTTTCTGCTTTTTGGGGCATGCATAAATGTTTGAGACAAAATTTGCTAAGAGGCCCACATACAACACATGCACACACAAAGAAACCAAAAATATAAAAGAATATGTATTTCAAGACTAACGAGATGATATCCAACTAAATATTAGAAAAAGATGTTCTGACCATTTATGATTCAGAAGGATCCAAAACTAACGCAGGCTCCAGACAGTGATCACATTTAGTGAAAGAGCTCCACAAATTGCATCATACAACACCATGACTTGTGATAATGCATATGGATAGCAATAACAGAGTCAATGTCTGCATTTCTTAAAGATCAAAAAAGACTAGGAATGCATGAGTGGCTTCTCAGAATAACCTAAAGAATGATTTGGAAACAAATTAATGCAAAGGAGGATGAAAATTATACTAGCTCTTCATATCAAGTTTTAAGTTCCCTGCTCTGTATTCATTATTAGTCACTTCCTACTGGTAGGGCTCTGCAGGTATTCAGCTGACCAATGCCTACAGAAGTAGAGCTCCAGAAATAGTCTTTACTGCTTTAGTCGTATGACACTGGCACATATTACACAGGATACTTGAGTTTCTTAAGAACCATATTCAGAGAGAACATCACACTGGAAAGTAAGATTGTGAAACAGGAAACTGTCTAGAGAGTTTATTGTTCAGTTGGGTGTTTTGTTTGAAGTGTTGGTTGCATACCCTGGAGGCAGAGTCCTCCGAAACAACGATACAAAAGAACACGACAGTGAAATATCATACACTGTTCCACAAAACAGAGTATGCTTCAGGACTATTCTGACTCTAGCCAACCCGGCCTGACCTACTATACAATGAAAAAGCTCCTTATTTTAGAGGTGGAACTTCAGAATTCATAGTGAAGGTGTCTTCAAAATGCACACGTGAAGTAACATCTATAACAAGGAAGTGGTGCCTTTTTCCTGACTTTGTTATTTGATAAACACATACTGCAAAACTGCAGGATCACACATTCAAATGATAAGTAGGGGACACCGGCTAACTACTCCATAGTTATGCCAAGTAATATAGAACAAAATTTGCCATTCTAAAATTTACACAACAGTAAGTTATTTTGCACCGACAAAAGCACATCTGGAACCTAGTAGTCACAAAACCATAGTAAGAAGTAATCACAAATGTTAAATTGATTGAGAAAATAGTTTAAAAACCTGGTTCAACTGCAAGGTCATGGTGAGACAAGGATTGATAGTATATGGCAGATGAGTTCCAACTGCAACACTAGCAAAAATAATGTGCTCTCAGACTACAAGGAAAGGTAAAATAAGTCTTTTACTACAGAAATTAACTGGGATCACATACACAAAAAAAATAATCTTCCTTTCAGTGCTGGACATCTCTTTCCATTAGGATAGTGACAAAATGGAGAGAAGTCAGAGCTAAGCAAGGAGCTCTAGCAGCACCACAGTCTGATGAAGGATAACAAAGACTGAACACCTGCATTACAAGTAATGGAATGGGTTAAAACTCAACCATGCAGACACCTGAAGTAATTTTAAGGTTAGTAATATCATTACCTTGAAGTCTGCCTTGCTTGCTGAGAGAAATTATGGAACTGCGGCATTACCTTTTTAGGCACTCCTGGCCTCAGGATGATAAAAACTGAGTAGACAATTGAGTGGACCAGAAAGAGTAAAGTGAACAACTAAACACTCCCTCTTCTCATACCAAAAAAAAAAAAAAAAGAACAGAAAAAGGGAAAGCACATCTGTTTACACCGTGATATTCTGTGTAGTTTATTATTTTGACATGGCTCTGTTTCGCCTAACTGTAGTTGGCATTAAGTGTCTACTTTACACCAACAACCCAGAAGACCTCTAAAAGTAGTGCAAACAGCAACTTCCAAAAACCTTTACACTTGGCCTTTAAATTAGACTAAATGAAAAGGGACACTCCAGCAATGGTGGGGAAAAAAGATCCCTTTCCAAGCAGATCCTTCATAACCTCATCTTCTACTCGACTGTATACATAGCTGAGCTCTTAACTATGCTCTCTAGAAGGAAGGAGTGACTTCTCAAACAGAAACACCAACCAGTTTGAGGGACATTAAACATGGCACACACACTCTAGATTTGCCACTTACTTACAAAACTTAAAACTTTGCAGTTGATTTCAAAAAGGAATTAAAAGAAACACAATGCAAGCAGATCAGAAGCAGGCTTTGCTCTCGGCTCAGATGGAATTAACCAGGGCAGTTCCCCCTGCAGTGGACACAATTGTTTTGTCAACTAAGGATCCAGTTCATTTTCAAAATAAGTTACCAAAGTGATTAGGTGAACAGCACTGATGTATGATAAACCACATCTCCAGTTAAAATGTGGCACTACTTGCCTAAAGCACTGCAAACACTTAATGCCTCCCTTCTCCCTTGCCAGCTACCCTAAAGGTAAAGTGAAGGACACCTGGATACAGCTAGCGACCCACTGAAACCTGAAATAAAACAAAAGAGAAAGGATAAAGCAACATCATCCATGGGATCAAATATAAGCCACTGGAAAAATGCTTAGAAATAACTAATAATCCGAGAAGATGAAGAATCACTGTCCTAGATACTTGCACCAGGTACCATGCTGGCACAAAACCTGAGTAATTCCTAGTCCAAAGAAACAAAGGCCCCAAACCCCAAAATATTATTTCTTTCATAAATATCAATTGTTATGTTCTGGAATAGGAAACGTAGCTGATGTTGACTACTCAGTCAGAAAGATGATATGGCTTTGTTTTGATTTCTTGAGTATGAAAAAAGTCACTTCTTAATTCATTTGGTTATTTCAAAATAGAGGCCTGAGAGAAAATGCTTAGAATCCATTGATGCCTTAGAATACCTTATAATCCATGGAGAAATGCTTATTTCTCCATTCTTTTCATAGCTTCCATATTTTGAAAGGGTATCAACTCCTAATTTTGAAAAAAGGAACAAAAATAATAATGCAAGATGGGGAGGGTGAGAGTTGAGCTCTATTCTTCTCATCTGATAGCTTCATGTAGGCATCTGTGGAGAGTCCTGAGTAAAAGACAGTACAGAATGCTACTCATCATCCCTCAAATTGATTTTTAAAACAGAAAAAGGTATGATCATGACACTGTTGAAATTTCACAAGTGACTTTCACATACATCCAGCAACTCAGTTCACTGTTTGACAAAAAGGATTCCCAAGGTGTGTCTCACTTCTCCAAGTATGTAGCAAGCTACAAACCAATTACTTGACTAGTTGTTGAACAAGGACCACAGCACAATGTAAAAAAAACAACAACAAAAAAAAAGAGACACAGACCAAGACTGGAAATAGAGACCCAGGCACAGATCACAGATGAATTCAGTCCCTCTTTCCATTTTTCTACGTTTCTTATACAACCAATGCAGGTCTAGCACAGCCTTGGATGCAAAGGACTGAACACCTATGTATTTTTCTACACTTACCTAAACTTTTGAAAACATCTACCACAAATTAATCAATTAATCCTTATCAACTTTATTGTTTCTTATTGCTTGTAGTATGTAGTACCAGAAGGCTGGAATACAGCAACTGATACCATTTAAAAAATAAATAAATAAACAACAACAACAAAAAAGTAGGAAGGTAGAATAAGTAGTAATGAGAAATTAAAGACAGAACAAGACTGGAAAAACAGTCAAACAAACTATTTGTTAGCACCTGGAAGAAAACACAGAGTTGAGTAACAGCTCACATGGACTTGTCAGAGGCAATTAGTGTCCAAACAACCTGAAGTGCCTTCAGGACTGGATAATAAGCTTTGCAAATAAGAGCAGAAACCACAGATGACGTTTATCTTGACGTTAGTAAGTTTGGACATTGACACACCCATTAGCAAATGAGGGAGACATGGTCTAGACAAGAAAAAAAGAAAATTACAGTAGGTAGGCTGAAAGACTGGAAAACTGTCCTGAGAAAGCAGTTATCAGTGGTTCTTAGTGAAAACAGGAGCAGCTAACCAACTAGATACTGCAGAGGAATAAGATTGCTACAGAGCTATAAAACACAGACTAACAAGTAAATTTGGGTTGCTCAGCCAAAACAGACTGGTGAAGGTGTTACATAAAGACAGCCTTCGTGAATGTAAACAGCTGCCACAAAAAAGGGGAATGATTCATTTTTTTAGATCCATGATGTCTTATGACATCTCATGAGTAGTTCTGAGCTGCAGAAGGAAGGTTTGTGCTATACATCATGAAAACCTTTAGACATCAAGAGTAACGAAGATGTACTAGAAGAGGTTGCACAGGGAGGCTGTGGTGGTTACTGCAAGTCATTAAAAAAAAGGTTACACAAATCACAGCTACAGGGTCTCCTCTTCTAATGCAGGACCAACAGAGCAGCCTCAAGATCTTTCTAGCCCCATGTTTCTTCTGAGTGTTGGCAAACAGTTTGCATTCACAGAATCACAGAATCACCAAGACTGGAAAAGACCCCCAGGATCATCAAGTCCAGCCTATGACCCAATACACCACAACATCTAAACCATGCCACTCAGTGCCACATCCAATCTTCTCTTAAACACCTCCAGGGACGGTGACTCCACCACCTCCCTGGGCAGCCTATTCCAGAGCCCAATCACCCTCTGCGTGAGGAAGTGCTTCCTAATGTCCAGTCTAACCCTCCCCTGCTGCAGCTTCAAGCCATGGCCTCTTGTCCTGTCACTAGCTGCCATGGAGAAGAGCCCAACCCCTACCTGACTACAACTTCCCTTCAGGTAGTTGTAGAGGGCGATAAGGTCACCCCTGAGTCTCCTCTTCTTCAGGCTGAACAGTCCCAGTTCCCTCAGCCTTTCCTCATATGGCTTCCCCTCCAGCCCCTTCACCAGTCTCGTTGCTCTCCTCTGGACCCTCTCCAGCACCTCAACATCCTTCTTGAAGTGAGGGGCCCAGAACTGGACACAGTACTCAAGGTGAGGCCTCACCAGTGCACAGTACAGGGGGAGAATCACATCCCTAGTCCTGCTGGTCACACTATTCCTGATCCAGGCCAAGATGCCATTGGCCTTCCGTGCTGCCTGAGCACACTGCTGGCTCATGTTCAGCCGGCTGTCAACCAATACTCCTAGGTCCCTCTCCGCTGAGCCACTCTCCAGCCACT
Organism: Bucco capensis; assembly: GCA_013396975.1. Classification (NCBI taxonomy): domain Eukaryota; kingdom Metazoa; phylum Chordata; class Aves; order Piciformes; family Bucconidae; genus Bucco; species Bucco capensis. Next base: position 70,786 of record VWZO01004342.1, read on the forward strand.
CATCTCCCAGCCTGGAGCGCTGCATGGGGTTGTTGTGGCCAAAGTGTAAGACTCTGCACTTGGCTTGGTTGAATTTCATACCATTGGTCATTGCCCATTCACCTAGCCTGTCCAGGTCCCTCTGCAGAGCCTTCCTTCCTTCCAAGAGATGGACACTGCCTCGCAACTTGGTGTCATCCGCAAATTTACTGATTCTTGAACAAGTTTTGTGAAAACATCTACTGATACCTATATGTGTCAGATACATTTATAGAAAGCAATTCTGGAATGTGCTTCAGTAAGCATACAGATCAATACATGAACTCTACTAACATCAACAGACCTGCCCTCTAGCCAGCCAGAGCTGTGCCCAGTATGCAGCAAGGTAATAGCTGGGGGCATGGCTGAAGCTGCCAAGCACAGCTCCCACTGCAACCAGAATGAGCGACAGGCTTCTAAACTCCTTCCTGTGGCAACTATTTCTACACACTATCATTACAGACATATAGACAAAATAACTTAAAACACTTAACTAAAATTTAACAATGTTTCTTTGAAGTATTCTGCACTTGGCAGTCTGCTGCAACTATCCTGCAACTATACCACTACTCTCTGTGGTATTACTATTAAGTTCATGCCTAAAACAACCCATAGATAATTATAACTGATACTCTTCTATACCTCGGTCTTGAATTCCCCAAGTAGGATGCTGTGCTGCACAGTGCTTTCCTCCACTTGCGATTCATTATCTTGGGATTGTTTGTTAGATTGCCTGAAAAGTTGTATTCAGTGTAAAGAATGATGGCAAAGTTTTAGTAAAATTACTATGATATGCTTTCTTTTCCTCCTTGGTCTTTGGCATTATTTCATGCTAAACTTCGAAATTACTGCTTTCACTAACGTGCATTTCAAGTTTAAAGCAAAGCAATCCAATAGCTGAAGCCAAGAGTTCGACCTTCAATATAAATGCTGTTATCTTCTGGGAAAATATCCTATTGACTCTAATTTCTCTTTTCAGACTCACCATGCTGCTGATGAGAAAGAATAATTGGGGCTGTAAGGCCAAATTTAATGTCCAGCCCTTAAAAAAAAACCAAACCAAAAAAACCCCAAACACCCCCCCAAAAAACCCCACCAGTACTACTGAATGACAAATTAAGTCTCCTCATTTCTCATGTATGATCACAGCAATCACTTCCTAGATAAGCATGCTCTGACTAGCACAGCCATGAGATGATGAATACCATCATATGAAGAAATGTAAGATCACATTAAGATCTGGTTTCAAGCAGAGATGCCTTCTACAATGTAATTGATTATACCACAGAGCATCATTATCTGATTTGTCGGTTTAGATGGGAAGATCTGTAGGGCTGGGAAAAGTAGTGAGATCAACAGCACCTCATGCAACGGGGTCCTGATCTCCCACTGGGGCTTGAGCAACTACTGAAATACAAGTATTAGAGCATTCTTCACTTTGCCTCAGTTGGATAGTGTTGTTAGATAGATACAGCATATTTCTATCAAGAAGTATTTGGCTGCACTTCTACTGGAGTGAAACGATCCCTATACATGGACAAATTGTGGTTGGCCCTTCGCTCAGCACATCAGAAAACCTCTCTGTCAGCAGCTGCAATATGGGGTGAAAGCTGGCTGATGCACTAGCAGGAGCAGAATGGAAGCACAGAAAGGATCTCTGTTACAGGAGCTGTGCAGAGACCTGACTCACTAAACATGGGCAGTTACAGCCTCCCCAGTCGGACTGCTCCTACCCATGGATGTTTTACTTAGCATCTCTCAAAAGAAGGGGAGAGAGAAAAAAAATTATCCTGAGTGAACTTCTTTCTCTTTTTCCAAATTTTCCAGTAGAGGAGAACAAGACTGCTTTGACATAGATATTTTTTCTTTAGTGACATCAATAAAAGTTTAAAGTTCCTTGTCAAAACTGATGAAAAAATTATAAAGAACACAGAAGAGCTGGCAAAGCCCTTGAACCAAGAATGCTCATGCCTACCTGCTTAGCTGTCAGTATCCAAAACCAGTTCCACTGCTTCATAGAACTAAAAGTAAGATCAGTATTTTGGTATTTGAGGTTAAAGTCTCTATGGCAGAAAGATCCCAGGCTTTCACATGCCTTCCAACTTCCATTCAGAAACATGAATTCTTACCAGGCTCTGAAGGAGCAAATGCCATTTGCACAGCATGCATGATGTGTCTGCTCTTGGTGGTATTAGCTGCTTTTAGCCAAATCAAGCACCAGCAATTTTTGTGTCCAATCTGAGAAGCATGAATTGCAACAATTCAACCTAGAAGTTTGTAAAGCTCATCTCACCATACCCAAACTTTCACAAAAGCAGGCAAAGCAAAGCCTCTTCCATATGTCAAATACTTTTTTCCACCTTGCAAACTGCGTGGGAGGATGAGACAAGTTTCCTCGGGACAATGAAGCTTTGTACTACTTGGAGGTTTCCCACCACTGTTGATGAAAGCGTAGTAATCAGCTCCTCAGATGAGTTACATTTTGTCACCAGTAGGTCTGTCAGTTGTGACTTTAGGTCAAGCCAGGAACCTCTCATCACTTGCTGGCTTCACTCAAGGTTTATGATAAAAGCTGAATCAGTAAAGAAACAAAGAACTATATCACTTATGAAGGAGGCATGAGAACCTATGGCATCTCCAAGTATCTCTGAAATGCCTTAGGAAGAAGACAAGAAAACAGTGACAGATTTAGGCATGTCAAATATAGAGACAAGTAACAGAAAGCCTTCTCCATGGGAGTCATTTTCATACTGGGACCTCTTCTGAAACACATCTGTGATGAAACCATGAAAGAGGATAGATGCATCCAAACTTCTTCTTGGAGGCTTAGAAGAGAATCATAGAATCATAGAACAGTTACAGCTGGAAGAGACCTTGAAGATCATCGAGNAAAGAAGTCTTCTCACTCGTGTATTTGATACAGGTCCCACAATGGAGACCAAGGAACTAGTTCAATTATGTTTTACCAGAAAGACTGCAAAATTTCATTTCAAAGAATACTCTACAAATAAAGCATTTGCAGTGTTACTGATCGCAACTTGTCTGCAAGGTCCCCAAAGCCAGAATGCAATGTTGAATCACTCCTCCTGCTCAACACTTTACATCAGCAACAGGGCTCAGGTTCTCTGAAATGCTCAGGGCTTCAAAACCAAACCCACAAAGCCAAACATACCCAGAACGTTGACAAATGGGGGGAAAAAAATAAATGGTAATCAGAACATTACAGTGTGCACCCAACCCTATACATGCTAAAGAAAACAGAACAGGACAAACCACAGACCTAGACCCTATTCTTAACAGAAGAATCATAATGTGGACAATTACACAAAAAGAAAATTCACACAAGGTGATAGTGATAGTGGCCAGGCACATGGGAGCACCCATCTTCCCTGACACGGTATTCAAAATCACACAGCAGAGAGGAACTTGTGCTGGACTGCCCAGCACAGATTAGTATTTTTAATCTATTGCTATTTTTTAGGAGCAAGTTACTCTCCCCCCTCCCCCCCTTTTTATTTCTCCCAAATGACTGTGCCTCGATTCTCAGCTATTCTAAATGGAAGATTTAAAGGCAGTCAGGAAATTTCAGGGCTGTCTTGCAGAGAGTGGAGGAGATGAAAGCAAGTCCCACGGCACAGGCTCTGTTCCTCTCACCCCACCTCTGCCAGGAAGCGCTCCTGTTCCCCTGGCAAGCTGCACAGCTGGCTGCCTTCTGCTCAGCCAAGGGTCCAGAGAACAACCTTTCCAAACTATTCCTTGGCTCAGGAGGAAATGAAAGCAAGTCATTTTCAAGAAAAGCAGGTTGGATTGTCCAACCCTTTCACTACAGGGAGGGGAGAAAAAAAAATAAAGAAGAGGAAAAAGGAAATACAGAAGTGAAAATGTAATAGAGAAGGAAAGGCAAAACTCTTGGGTTTTTTTGCATTGCAGAGAAGTTAAGGTTCAAAGACTCAAAGTACAAGCAACACATCTTTTAAATGATTAAGACAGTGGGTAATAGACTAATGCTAGAGACAGAGGGAAGTGAACATTTTCAACCACATTAAAATTGTACAATCTCTCCTGCTTTGTAACAGTAATTACAATTAAAATGATTTACACCCTGGTCCAATGTAAATCAGGAGCAGAAAAGCACAGAGATTGTAAACCTCTCTTTAGGAAAACCCTCAGCCAGTAAAGTTAGTGTCACTAGTTGCGGGCATACAGGAAATGGACACCTGCCTGCTGGAGGTACTCAGCTTTCAACTCCTCCCTCTACTTTTCACCTCAGCCAGCCTAGGAAGTTCCCAAGCAGCTGGCTTCTGAAGATCCCTAAAATGCTTCATGGACTGCATGGGAAATGCAGTTGCTCACTGTGCCCAGAGACTACTATGCAGATGCACATGGAAGGATTTGTAGTTGCAAACAAACAACACAACAAAGCTTGGAGGTGTACATCTGCAGAGCTTCAAGTACAACCAGTGCCAAATCAGGCTACCATATCATGTCTATCAGAGGTAGGATTAATGTTGAATACCTTGTCACTCTCTTTTATACAGTAACTTGTCAATACCACTTTGTTCCCTCAAGATACCTGCTAGATTTAGCTCCAGTTTAGTGGTAAGAGGATGGGCTCTCAACGAGAGTATCAACTCTTAGGATTTAACTACAGCTATTCCTAATTCCAAAGTCTTTTACTAAATCCCAGTTATCAGGATAAGTTACGATTCATCATGCCCTCCACACTATTTTAGAACAAGTGAAATTTCTTTATGGGTTAAGGGCTCAGACCTCTAGGTGGGGTATGAAGAAATCCTCCTCTAACTACTTTGCAACTTGGAGTCACCAACTGAGCCAGTGACTTGGAGGCCTCCCATGTGGAAAAGAAACCCCAAAACATTATTTGCCTTCCAAAATGACAGTTTCTGGAAACCGAACTAACCTCACATCTGGACTGTCTGGCCCTTCTTTTTCTGAGGGAAGAGCTGTCAGCTGTACAAGCACTAGATAACCCATCACCACCTACCTCTTTCTCTGTAGTTAGGAGCTGTGGATGGCACTGCTTCCATCAGCACAAGGGCAACAAACCCTGTCAGGCCACACCTTTATATTCTAGTTCCTGCTGAGTGAGATATGGTAACTCTCTGATGAGCTGGTTTCTAGAGACCTCTTACTTTAGGCTCCAGGTACTTCAACAATTAAAACACCTTCGAGGAGCCAGATATAGGTACTGGTTTACTTTGAAGATGGAACTGAGGTACTTTGGCTACCCTGATGTGACAGAAAAGATTCATAGCTTAGGTAGAAGTGATCACCTCATGTTCTGCAAAAATCAGGAAGTCCCAAAGAACTGCACATATTCAGGTTTAGTAGTCTGAAGAAGACAGTCATACAAAGATGAATGCAATGATGAGCTGAATCAACTGGACATCAGTGTTTGCAGAGAAAGCTGGAAAGGATAACAGATGTGCATTTGGTTTGCTGGACAGGCAGAAATGACACAGTCAACAAAAAAAGACCACTCAGGTCAGAAAATTGTGACAGAAACCAAATGCAACCACAAAAGATAAAATTAATATTACAAACAAAGGTAAAAGTACTAGCTGCTGAGAACTGCTGTACACCAGAAAATAAGAACTGTAGATAACAGATGAGAAAAATTAAATGGACATGCCAACCTCACAGCAAAGAAATAAATATAAAATTTACTTAAGTACTAAGGAAGCTTGACAGTGATATTCACCCCTTACAAGACAAAAACTACTGAAATAATACCGAAATATGAAATAGACTTCTGTAGATAAAAAGCCAGGCAGTCATAAGATGAAAATATGATTATTTGTTTTTATTCCAGCAGCAATTCAAAAGATAACAACAGCTACTACAATCACACATTACAAAACAAGCAAGACCAGGAACTTGCATCAAGACTTTTTAAAGAGCTATCCAAAGAACTATGTAAAGCATTCAAACTGGCTTCCAGCAAATCCCAAACATTGGAAAATATCTTAACAATTTGAGTCAGAACCTATTTGCTAATATAAAATCCTAAACAGGGCAATCCATACTATCTCACATATACACTCAGCCTTATATTGATCCTAGAAAAAATACATGAAGTGCAGGAATAAGAATCAGCTCAGAGGAACCAAGGGACTATAAGCAACATCAGCTCAAGAAAAACAGATCCGACTGGTCCAGGATCTCAGTGACAGACTTGTGATCCTGTTGGTAAGAAAACTGTTTTAATATCATGTGCTTGGGTAGGTGCAGACATTTAAGCTGGTGCTACATAATGATTTCACTAAAAACAACAGAACATCAACATGGCCAGGCAGTAAATGAATCAAAGTCCTGTGTTTTTATGAGACTCAAAATACAATGGGAGACAGCAAACTGCTACTGAAAGACCAGCTTCTGACAAAGTCCATTAACACTCATTTCACTGTCTAATACTACCTAATATTCTTATCCATCACCTGGAAAGAAAATAAACACTAATGAACTGCAGTTGAAATGATGATGTGGATGTGACAAATAATGAAGATGCAACACAAATACAGTAACTTGAATCTTGAATCACCAAGATGTAAATGTCAGTAGAATCAATATGAAAATACAAGTCAAGGACAGAGAAACTAGATGGCACTCATAAAGCAGAAGACTCCACAATGAGAGTGAGCACCTCCGAAAAGGACTTGGAGAGAGGGGGACCCTGGTGGATAATTACCCAAGACTGAATTATCACTTCTCCTTGTAGAGCTCCTGGCAAAGTTACTGCCAAAATAGCTGTGTAAACTGTGTAATATTGAATTACAGCAGAGTCTGCAACATGCATGTGATTGATAACGGCACAGCCACTGCTGAAATAGTTTGTCCACTACTGCTTTCCACAATCTCAGCAGTATATGAATAAAGCAGAGTTTGAGAGAGAAACTGTGAGTGAGAACTGACAAGGCTAGGAGCACTGCATATTAAAAGAGCTGTGGCTCAATCACAGAATCACAGAATGTTAGGGGTTGGAAGGAACATAGAAAGATCATCTAGTCCAACCCCCCTGCCAGAGCAGGATCACCT
>VWZO01004342.1:79531-91524 GCA_013396975.1 Bucco capensis
GTCCTGGCAGTCAGGTGCAGTCCCTAGGGACTGAAGAAGGGGCATGGTACACCCATTTTCAAAAAGGGTGTAAAGGAGGAGCCTGGGAACTACCAACCTGTTAGCCTCACCTCTGTGCCTGGGAAAATCATGGAGCAGATTCTCCTAGAAGGTCTGATAAGGCAGATGGAGGAGAGGGAGGTGATCAGAGACAGTCAGCATGGCTTCACTAAGGGTAGATCCTGTTTGACAAACCTAGCGGCCTTCTATGATCCTGTGACTACCTCAGTGGACAAGGGACAAGCTGTGGATGTGATCTATCTGGACTTCTGCAAAGCCTTTGACACGGTCCCCCACAACACTCTACTGGCCAAGTTAGAGAGCTATAGATGACCTCTGGAGGTCCCTTCCAACCCAAACCACTCTAGGATTCTATGTCCTATTGTGGGTGTTGAGACCTCCTAGGCTTTGAGAAGTATACAGTAGTAGCACAAAGATGATACAAACCAGCATACAGGACACTTCTGATCAGCAAAGCAGATTTACCTGACTCCGGCTTCACATGAATAAAATGCTGGGATTCTAAAAGGCTACAAAGGAACCACTCCTTTGGGTGCTGCTTAAAACCCCAGCCACAATGGCTTCTCTGCTTGTCTAAACAATCACTGAACAGACTCCAGTTTCAAGACCACAAGGAAAAACCTGGAGTGGTTTTACTGACTCAAATTAAATTGCTCCAACTTTTCGTCTATGCAAAAAACATACCTCAAAAATTAAATCATTATTTATTTCGTGAGCCACTTTGAGACATATCAAACCACAGAGGCTTTATGTAAAACCACATGCACCTTCATGCTGTAAGCACAGCTCCTCTTCCCAAAGCAATTGGGTTTCGAGCTTGTAAACTCCACATATATCATGCAGCAGACTCACTTTCAGAGGTTGTTCTCCTGGCTCCAGCTCTATTCAGAACTAACTTTTAAGATTTTATTGATAACATAAAAACATTTTGTTGGCTTAACCATGACCTTTCTTTACAGTCCACTGCATAGGGATTTGCCACATTTTTATTCACAACCTTTAGATTCTTCCCTGTTCTGGGTGCTGAGGTCTGATTTTGCACACGTTTACAAGAAGCCTCTATGTGAAGTGATGAGCTTCTAGGCAAAAAATCACTGTAGGGAAGACGACAGAGATATATTATGGCAAGTTTATTTGCAAAGACCTTTGCTGTCAGATAGTCATTTATTTAGACAAGGAAGGTTTGGAATACTTAAAATGTGTAGGACATTAACTCATGCCTTCTCTGCATTCTACAGTTCTTGCCATATTGCTGCCATATGCTGTTCCCAGATGACATGCACTATCAAATGCTTCTATCAATAAGCTACTAAGGTGTTTATTTTTTGAAGTAGTTTTTGTGGGGTTTTGTTGTTGGGTTTTTTTTTTTGTAAAGCCTTCTGCAGAAAACCTCTCTCATGGCAACTCAATAAAAGGGGAAGCACCACATTACACACATTACAGTAATGCATCCCAATGTATCTTGAAGATGTGGCTGTTTCCTGAAACAAAGGAACGGCATTTAATACCTGATCCAAAAACTTTTGCAGTGATGGAAAGACTTTCAGTGTTTTCAGAAGGCTTTGGACCAGGGCCCTTCATCTGGGGAACATAATCTCAAAAGGCAGAAAAAAGGAAAGGTTTGACTGTATGTATCACATATATAGCTGGCCTTATGGCAAGCATGCATGAGGCAGATTCCTTTCCAGACTCCTACCTCAACAAATACACTTCCAGCCAGAGAAAATTAAGTCTCCCAATAAAGTGGGTAAATAATAGGACTCTAACTTGGAAGGAGGTAAGTTCCTTCAGACACATGATACTGTTGTAACTCAGTATCTGGACACCTTTATAAAAAGATCTCTTTTCTAGATCCTTTTGGGGCTCTTTTCCTCCCTGATTAACAAGGGGAATGTGAAATTTCCAAATACGTGGTTCCTAGTATCAGGGAGAAAAGCATGTGAATCCAGGTTCAAAGAGGGAAAGACAGCTCAGATCCCCAGCAACCTGTTCTGAGTGCATCCTAACTGGGTTTAAGCTACTCGCTTAGCTCCCTTGCATTCCAAACTGTATATCCTGGTAGGGAGCCTCTCAGTTCCTATCATACCACCAGATCAGAACAGCAGATTTATTTTCAAGAAAGCTGGAATTTGTTCTTCACTGAAAGATGTAAGTATATCTGCTGCAATGGCCTACCATTACAGGCTAGATAAACACGCAACAAGCACAACGAATGAAACACACAGACATCTTTCAGCATACCTCAATGTTGAAATGTGTCTACTTCATTTCCAAAGTGTGCATGAGGAAAACTTTGACTATAGAGTAGTGATTGGCACAAGACACATACAGCCCTTGCTCCACCAGGGAGGCCCAGAGCCAACCACAAGAGCCAAGAAAACTGTGCTGTATCTCTGAGAGATTGGGTGAGAATGAGAACACCAGGGGTCTGCATGGATTCAACACATCTCCAAGCAGTTTAAAACATCCTATCATGTAAGGGAATACAATACATCAGTCATCCTTCCCAGAGGGCAAACATCCTCGATACCCCCTGCAGGCATTTGAATGAACCATAGAACTGCCTGTACTTCATGTGTCTGCAGTCTGGACCTGACTGCAGGTATCTATAGATTTTGCTTACTAGTTACTCATTAATCATAGAATCATAGAATGGTTAGGGTTGGAAGGGACCTCTGGAGGTCATCTAGTCCAACCCCCCTGCACCGGGCAGGGACATCCCCAACTAGATCAGGTTGCCCAGAGTGCTCTGTTTTGGTATTACCCAGTCAATTGGATCAATTCCTGCCCCTCTGTCATGACATTCATGGTGGGGCAGAGACATCTCTCAGCTTGGCCAACCTGGGCCACTCCCAAAACCAAGCAGATGTGGGACAAGGAGCCTACCACAGACTCTGGTGAATGCCAGACTCCAACCACACTGTGTCTACTGCCAATTCTGCCATTATTTCAACCCCCTGCTGATTCCAAAGAGGGCAAATTTGCTGCCTTGAGGAAGATGGCAAGTTCTGCAGATGTTTTTCCTTCCTAGCGTGCATTCCTGCCAGTCCTAGAGAAGATCTTTATGACTGCTTACCCAAAGGCCCCAAAAAGTCATAGAATCATAAAAAGGCCAGGTTGGAACGGACCTTAGAGATCATCTAGTTCCAACCCCCCTGCTATGGGCAGGTATGCCACACACTAGGCCAGGTTGCTCAGGGCCACATCCAGTCTGGCCTTGAACACTGCCAGGGATGGGGCATCCACAACCTCTCTAGGCAACCTGTTTCAGTGTCCTTTTATACATATTGGACAATGCTCACCCAAATAAGCAAGGATTACACTCCGATCAATTTGGTATACTGGAGATCATAAGTAAACAGAACTCTAGGCTCAGGACTAAGTATTACTGCACAGAAGCCTTCGTCAAGTATGGGATTGGTAGGTATGCTCTGACCACTTCAAAGAGGTCAGTGCTGCTATTAGTTTTTCATACTCCTGAGTACAAAGTCTACTCACAGGGCTAGGGTTTTTTATGAAAGTTTTGTTTTGTTTCATTTTTCCACCTCAAGGAATGAAACCCAACATGTTCTGATTCCATCTTTCAGTCATCACTATGGTAAAGATAAGTTACCCTCACTATTTCACCTGAGCTAGTTGCTGAATTGCAAATGCTATACATAAAAAAAAAAAAAGTAAGAGAAGGAACTTCAACAGGCTTAGCTCACCTTTTAAAATTCAAGGCATGGGTTTAAAAGAGATGAAGCCAGGGAAAACACTGCATGCTAACACCAGCCAAACGGGAAAAAATAACGAAGTTGTAAGCCTGAGAAACTGAAATGGAAACAACGACAGATTTACTGCTGCATTTGATGCACACAACCACTGATAGACTCTCCCCTGGAAGTGTTGAAATTACCCTCACCGAAATGAATTCAGAAGCTAAAAATTAAATTATCTTTCCCAGAACATTCCAAGTTGGGCTTTGGCAACAACAGATGTTTCAATGCTCTTAAATACATGCATGCGCGTGTGTGCACGCATGCACATAACATACACTTAAGTACACTATCCTCTTTCACACAAGACCTCCCTCTTAGCTTTCACAAAGTCAGACTAAACTTACGGGTCATTCTGCAAGGCCTTTTCTTCAAAGTCTCTGCTCAAATGCACAGCTCTCAGATTAAGCAACCCATAACAAGTCTTATAGCAGCTCCAAGTTACGAATGAATGGTTATTTGTGAACTTGCCTGTCAAGACAAATGCAGTATTTGTCAGTGCAGTATGGGTTAGATATGGTGGGAAGGAGCCAAACAAAGCGAAAGGTCAGTATCACAACATTTTCTTTTTTCCTCCCTCAGTTCCCCTAAAATGATGCCACAGCTTTTGATGAAGTGTAATACAGTAGTTTATTTTCATGCAACCTACCATACTTATTCAAAAAGCAATATTCACACAAGAAAAGCAGAAGAAAAACGGGTGCAGAGAGAGAGAACAGCAACATTTTGGTGTAAGAAAAATCCAAGACTGACAGAAAACAGCACATCTTTAGAAATTCAGTGAAACTTGAATCAAGATCACTCTACAGAAGTTGAAACAACGCTTTTTTTTTTTTTCTTGTATTAAAATGTGGTATTGGGAAAATCACAGGTTAATTCATGTTGGAAGGGACATCTAGTGCAACCTCCAGCTCAAAGCATGGTCAGCTATGAAGTCAATTTATCATTTACACTTTATACAGTTATTTATAATAACCTGAAATGCACATCACACTGTGCTAGGTCTTCCATAAAAACAAAAAGAAACTCCCGCCATAACGGGGTTTCAGTAGGAAAAAGATCAGCTCTACAATAAAGATCCTGAATGTCAATAAGCATCACACATGCAGTTAAAAGGAACCCTCACTCATTGTCCAAATTAACACTTAAACAAGGGAGAGAGGTTCTAAAGATCTTCTCCACACTCTCAGCCATAAATCTGCTGAAGGGAAGTCTAGCATCTCCTGGAAACCAAAGGAGGTTGCAAAGAACCCAAACAGCAACACAAGATGTGTTCCACTGGAGCCTGTCTTGCCACAGTGAACGAACAGTCTCTCTGAGCTGCTGCCTAAACTCATCCTACCCAACCTCCTCCACAAGGAGCCAGGAGCTTTCCAAGTGTTATTCATGGATTGCTGTGTAGTACCCTTTGGAAAATATGTCTGATTTAGAGAATGCTATGCTTCCCAAAGAGGTGACTTCTCTACTCTGGACCAACTTGCAGAGCACCAAAAACATGTAAAAACCTGCTTATGAGACAGGTCCAATGAAGCCAGGTCTACCACTTCAGTTCTCCAGGGCCAATCCTGTGCCATTCAAGCTAAGAGAACCACAAGAGTAAACTACAGGCTCATGAGTCATTTATAAACTCAAAAACAACTAGTCGCACTGGAAGGAGATAAAACACAACACGTAACACTGAGATTTTTTCAGCTCCTCATCCTTCTGTCACAGACAAATCTTTGAGTTTCTCCACCACACCTTGCAGCTGTATGTCTTGTACAGTTGTGTGTCCAGCTGCAATCACTTAACAGCAGCAAGGACAGCAAGGACAAGTGTGGGGAAGCTGTTTTAAGAAGAAGCATAGTTGCTTCAGATAGACTACTACAGGAAGCTAGGCACAGTCTGAAAATCCCTTGTGGNTGCTGGAGCTAACACACCTACTAGTCCACATCACAGATTCAAATGGAAAGGAGCAACAGCTTCTGGTTGAAAGCAGGATACAAACTTTCCCTAAACAAACAACCAAAACAAACTTCTTAGTCTAAACAAATCAGCAGAAACATCCATAACATGGTATTACATTTAATAATGCCTAGGGAGCATACCACCCTCAAGCTAAAAACTGCTTGCTTGAAAACATGCAGCATGTGGTTTCGCAACAGGAATGGAAACATTTGTGTGTCTTCACTCATGACTCGTTTTGTCACCATACCCTGGGATTCCTCTCTTTATCTGCAAGTCAAGGGCAGTCTAGCACAGACACTGCAAAGACAAAAGAAGCTAGCCGGCAGATAGAATCAGCCTTCTTCAGGATCACAGGAGTTCTGAAGAGCCTCTTCCTTCCTCTCTAAAAAAACCCTCTAAAGCATTTCCTTCTCTCTGGGCTCCAATGCCCAAATGACAGATTTCAATGCAGTGAGAGGGATGTGAACTGTCTGACTTTGTTCATCCCTGCAAATGTGCCATAAACTGGGCCCCAATTCAGGAAAATCATTAGGCATACACAGAGCCTTAATGTTAATGAATCCATTCATGTGTGAAGGTCTGCTCATGTTTCAGAACCTGAAGAAGCTCACTGAGTACAACAGCCAGGAGCTCTCATTCATCTTTTTGCTCAGCTCTGGTTCAGTCAGGAATCTAAAACTGACAGAAAAATGCTAGAAGTAATAACTTAAAAGTAACACAGTCATCTCGATGACCACTACTGCTCTCATGCAATGCACCAGGGATGAGCAAGGGTAAAACCAGCAGCTAATGAAGCCAATGCTCTGCTTTCTTCACACAATCACCTACTTACACCCAGTCCTGCAATTAAGTGGAGCCAGCAAGAGTGGCATGAGTTCTGGGCACTTCCTGCACATTTCCAGCTGTGAGAAGACCAGGGCACATTTTCAGATAGGTCTCTGGGCCTGTAATCACACTATCAACGGGCTGAGAAGTGGCATGTCACTTTTTCACTGACCAGATCAGAATTAAAATGCTTCTTTAAAACAGTCATCAGAGAGAAGCTCAAAAAGGATTACAGAAAGGACTTGGGAACACAGCCCTATGTTTCTGTCTTGCATGTCTTCTGACCTTGCAGCATTGAAGAGGGGGATTGTGGGTAAGTTACTTTTCTGTAGGCTTCATCCTGTGGAAGAAACACAGGAACCACATACCATGCTACACTAGCTTGTGGACTTGCCCCCCCTCCCAGCTTGGTGCCTTGCTTACAGTAAGTCACTGGTGACTCAGAAGGCAGACAGGAAACACACATGGTGCACCCCACCATCTGCTCCACGTGAGTGGGAGTAGAAGAGGAGCGCTCTCTTTGATTTCAGCTGCCCTTGGTTAATGTACCAGAGCATGTTATTTTATTATCCCTCTTAGTATGTGAAGGACTACTGTCCAGAAAATCACCCTGCCCCTTTTTTTACTTGCAATGTCCTGGTTTTTTTTTCATCACCACTTAGGAAGATTCAAGTAAGTGCCACTCACAAATAAGGAGAAACGAACTGTTCCTCCCACACCTCCTCTCAGGAAAGTCTTTACAGTACTTCAGGATCTCTCTGCAAACCAGAGAGTAACCCTGGCAAATGCCTCCTACAAGAGGTGCTCCACAAGGAGCAGTAGGGCTCTCTCAATCATAGCACCAACACAGCTAGAAAGTTTTAAAATAAGGTATTCCTTTTGAGATGGTTTCTGTATCATTAATAACATAGGAAATCCTGTAAGATAAAGTTCCATGTTCTGCTAAATGCAAACACATGCAAGCTGCACAGTCATAGCTGTTAACATCATGGTAATGATGCAGTCAGTGCTGCTCCTGTACAAATAATTCTGATACTCTAAAGACAAGGAGGCCAGATACATATAATTGCTGGTAAATCAAGTCCTTGTTGATAAAGTAGAAGCATGTCATTGTGCATACGGAGTTTATAATGTTGTCTTTCATGAGGTGAATATTCAGTAGAATGACAGTCTATGTAAACCTTCTAAGAAAACTAATCCTACCATCCAGCACAGGCTGAACCTGTGGAGGCTCCTTCATACTAAAGTAGTTTAAAATCCATGCAAAACCAGGCACGAATCCAGAAGAACTGTGATTTCCTAGGCTACCAAGTAGTTGCAGACCTACCTCCAAGAATGCAGAAAACTTTAAATATTACCTGCATTAGCCTTAAACCATCAGTACCAAGCACTCATTGACTGTGGTGAGAATTTTGAGGAATGAAGATCAAAGAATTGGGCCCAATCCTATGCATGAACATGTTGCCTGTTTTGCTTGAGGATCCCAGTTATGCATTATTATCACAATTCACAACCCTTAACTGTGCTGGTGTGTTAAATTTCTGTTTATTCTCAGTGCAGTGGCAATTATCACCCAACTTCAAACAAATAACTAGCTTAAGTGTCAGGCCATGGATAATCAATGAAGAACTCAGAAGTAACACACTTCTAAGGTGACCCAGCTTTAGTAATCAGTATCAAGCATCTACTCAGGTAACTTCTCCTAAGCACAGAATTTTCAAGAACTCTCTCTGATGTTGTGCTCAGCTTCCATATCCTACCTCCCTCTCTAAAACACTTTGTGAAACAGCTCAATTTCTGACTTCTAACTAGATTTAGGAGAGATTCAAACTTTCAGTGTCTAATTCATGCTGCTGCAAGCACAACACAGGCGAGCATGCTTGATAGATAAAAGCATTTCTGGTTTTCCAAACCTCTCTGTAGTATTTTTTTCCGCCACTACTTTTCAAATCTGTTGGTTTTGGGTTCAGCAGTCCCTGACTCACAGAGTTTCCACATATATTCTGACTTGATGTGTCTTTAACCTCAAGTGGACTGTCAAGCCAGATGCCAGATGTCCCCTTACTTCCTCAGTGCAAACTATCAGTAAACCTTAGCATAACTTTACTTTGAGCCTTAAACTAACAGCATGTGAAAAGATTAATATGAATAAATTCAAAACTAATCAGATCCCTTCTTTAAACGTTGACACAGTATTATTTATATCCCATAAATACCTTCTTGACTAAAATCATCCCAGGAGATTGGCATCTTGCCAGTTCTATTCATATTTACTGTATTTATACAGTACAGTTGGCCAAGGATAATATTTAAGACAAAATATGCCTTAGGGTATATGCAATATCTCTTATAGTTTTCCTTTTAAATCTCCTCATTGCCAAAAATATTTAGTCCAAACTTTATAAAATGCCTCACAAAGACCTATTGGCAATCTGTAGTGATATATTGCTGACTACAAGTATAATTGGAGCATATTTGTAATATTTGGGTTGTAGTCTGTTACTGAACACTAAAAACTTGTGGTAAAAATTGAACCACTGATCTTTCCCATGCCTTCCTTCCACCAGCTTTTGACCTCCAGTGTGTTCACACTGATCCCTTTCTCCCTGCTGCCTCCCTCCAATGCAGCAGAAACCGCAAAGTTAAAAAACCCCTCACTCTGAGACATCTAGGAGAAAGCACTCACAGCTACAAGAGCTGCACTTCCAATTTCTTCCTTTAAAATATGGTGGAGAGATTTCTTCCTTTGTCTTTTTTGGAAAGGTTTGTTCCATCCAGCATAACTAGAGAGCAGTGGAAAAACAGTTAACCTACTTATTCTGATGTTAGCGACAGCCCTTGCACAGTAGTACTGGATCTGCTGCTAACTGGCCCTTGGATTCCAAACATCTGATGCACCCTGTTGGTAGATACCTGCAATCTCCTTTGGTCTTCTAAAACCTCTATGGATACTTCAGTAAAAATCTGGCCTCTGACAACATTTTAAAAATAGATCCTCCTTTGTCAACACAATCCAAGTCACATACCACAGATACTCTAATTTTCTGGAAAGTTTGTGGCTGTATTTTAGACTATTCATTCTTTGTAGTTTACTCATGTGAGGAAAAAGGACAGATGTGCTCAGGATGAATGCATTTTACAATTCTCAGAGACTCTCTGTTACAGGGTCAGCTCCTCAAGCCAAGGCACTGCTATCAGTTTTCCTAATCGTTGCTCATAGGTGGCCAATCCTCTGCTCAGGGCATGCTCTGATAGGTCTCAAAACAAATACTACAGTCTACCAACGTGGAAAACAGGCATGATTTCTGTGTTCTCGCTATGGCTGTGAATTATACTGAACCCTCTGCTCATACCCACATGGCTCCAAATATGTGTTAAAAAAAAATTCTTCCCTAAGGGTAACAAGAGTGGAGTGTATTTATCATGGCTATTATGGATGGTTCCATAATTACAATAATAAAATGAAATGACTCTGACTGCCAGGATGTCCTGTATCTGATGCTGTCATTTAAGAATAAATGAAGAAAGGGAGGCAGCTGCACCGAGCATGGTGTTCAGATACCTTGGCTGGCATCCTAGGACTACCACATGCAAGACAGAGCAAGCCCCAAAGCTGCAACTTGCTAAACTAAAAATAAGTAAGGAGAAAATGCAATCAGAAACTCTAGGATAAAGTTACCAAGATGGCTGCATTATCTATTTAAGCAAGAGGTATGTGCTTTTAAAAAACAGGCAGCAAGTATTAAGGGCATCAAGCAGCAAGGGAGGGATGAGAGAGAATGAAATGAAAACAGTCGGAACTAGATAGATTTTGGATATGTGAACAGTGAAGTTATTTTCTGCTTCTGGTATTTCACTTTCCTCAGTATGATGACGATGATCTAGATTCTTTCAAGGGAGTGCAGTGCTTTTTTCTTTCCTTTTTTCTTTCTTTTTTACTACACACTTAAACTTCACTACCAAAACAAAAAGGCCTGTCTTTATGATTATTGATCACCCTAAGTGGATTTGGTCAGCATACAGCATCTGTATTCCTTTTATTTTTTTTTCAGCAAAACGTGGCATGGAACACCAGAAGGTCGTTAAAAACAGCAAAAGGCAGACGGGCTGAGACAGGTTCCAAGAACCAAGACTTCCCAGAAGGGAAAACTTTTTCTGTACCTGAAACGAAAACTCCCATGAACCGAATACGGAAAGCAAGCTAAAAGTGGAAAAGGAGGGAGGATGTCGATGACTCTTGTCCTCTCTGAGCACCAATCTGAATAGCGGTATGCGGGACAATGTTCTGGAGGGGCACAGACAGAAGAAGAGCCAGTGCCTTTTTTTTAAATACCTCCTTTTCTTCTAAGTTATGGACAGATGGAAACCTGTCTGATCTAAACACTCCAAAAGAAACAACAGCAATGGAAAGATATTGGCTTTTTAGAGGCTGCACACGGGGCTGTAGGGGAGCTAAACCCAGTGCCGGGGAGGGAGCAAGATCCTTGGCAGGCACTAGGTCGTGGAATGCAGAGTCGCATTTAAGGACTTCTGGGTGACTTCAAAGAGGGTCGGAAACCTCGCAAGTCTGCAAGGGGCAAACAGCTGATCCCCTCAACGCGGTACCCACTCAGGCATACTCATACCCCCCCACACACACCTACACCAAACCTTAGGAAACCACGTAAGAGATGCTGAGGATAAGAGCAAACCGAGCAAAGAAGGCAAATTATGATGCATGGGGCTGGTATTTGATGGTGTTGGACACTGCCAAGCCTCGGGGGTGAAATTACACACACATACATAAACACAGAGCACTTACTTTCACGGTAAAAAGGCTGCATGTCTATTTTGTAAACTTCTTTGGCATAATACTCCTCGTCACTCCTCTCCCTTTCACAAGTGGCAGCTCTGTGGTTGGCTTTCTCTTGCAGCAGGTCCCTGGTGCTGTTGTAGACGGAGATGACCTCCGGCGGCACCTCCTCAGGTTCGGGGTACTCGTCCGGGGGGCTGGTGAGCTTCAGTTTGCTCAAGATCTGCCCTCGGATCGCCTCGATCCTCTTGCGCATAAACTGATCCATGTCGAGAGTACTGCAGGTAGACAGGCTGAAAGCCACTGTGGCCAGATCCACGGTGAGAAACACGCTCAGGAGATAGCAGTGCATTTTAAGTGTTTAAATACAGCGCCCCCCCCAAAAAAAGAGTGACTTTAACAACGAACAACAACAAAGGAAAAAAAAATAAAAAGGGGATGTGTGCAAACAAAGGGAAGATCTGCAGACAAAATGCAGATAAAAAATGGATTGCACAGACGACCTGCAATCGAAAAACGCACGGGAGGCGTCAATGAAAAAAATACCAATAATAATAATAATAAAAATAATAACAAAAAAAAAAAGCAAGTTTCTACAACTAGGCAAAATT
>VWZO01004352.1:841-12175 GCA_013396975.1 Bucco capensis
AAGATTCAGCTCTCATCTGCTTAAAGGGGAAATGTCTCTTTTCAAAGGGAATATGACGTACAGAAGATCCTTAATGTCTCTTTCTCTTCAATTTTAGTCATCCCATGACACCCTCTTAACGGATTAGTGGATTACAGTGGATGCATTGCAGCAGAACATATAGGCAAGCACACAGGAGATTCATATTTGTTCATAAAGGATCAGTGGCAGAAGGGGAAAAAAAGTTTTGCAGAACAATATAGAGAAGACTACACAAGGAAGCAGGTGTAGCTACTTGTCAGGGGCCAAGGTCTTTGCAGCAAGGGCTCTCGGACTCTCGGACTTTGGCTGAGGCTACAGAACGACATCTCTTGACAGGATTTTCAGTGACAATAGAGGTGCATGGTTGTCCATGAGAAAGTCTTAAAACTGATAAGGGTCTGTTTGGCAAAATAATGGGAATCACAAACTTCAGAACTTGAATTCTGTTCCTAAAATAAACATAGGTTTTTTTTATATAAAGAGAACCTCGCAACTAATTTTATTTAATAATAGAAAGTCCAAGTTTAAGTTAATGAACCATCTGGAGCATGACAATCAATCTCTGCTTTTTCTTATCTCCTCACTTTCAGTGTCCATATAGCATTAGTCTTGGGCTTGGACTTCTTTAAAATATGCAGCAGTTTAGGATTTAAAAAATATTTTCATATAAGAAGTAGCAGTAAAACCTGATTTACATAAAAATACTGCAAGCTTTCTCACTCCTGTATATTGGTGTACAAGTATGTTTATGAAAATCATATTAAAACATCTGCATTCAGCAGTCATGAAAATATAAAATGTCGTTTTGTCATTTTTTAGTATTTTCATTACGTTCTTGCCAATTACCTCACTCTTGGTATTAAACACAGTTTTAACATATTGATGTTTATAAAATGTAAAGCAACAACTCAGACTGAAATCTTTGTAGAGCCAAGGCAATGAATCTGAGTATCTGGTGCAAATTTTGATGTACAAAAATCAAAATGTCAAAAATTAGAAACTATAACATGAATTAACAGGCCCCAAAAATATATGGATTAGTCATTTTTCCCCACAAAACACCCGTAGTAAGTAATAATGATTTATTTTTGCACAAAAATGGATTAGAATAATGCACATAGTAACTTGAGTTGTTTTAGCTGGGAGGGACTGTAGAGGAAACAGCTTACGCCACAGTAGCTAGTTTTCAAGTAAATATCTGATTATGCCCACAGTAATTTCTAGACAAGCTGAAAATAGACACAAGATATTCTAGGCATGTGATGTAACTAAAGATATCAACATTTAGACAAAGAACTGAGTGCACTGTTCTTTTTACATTATGTATTTCTTTGCAAGAATGGACCATCTACCCTTTCTTTTCTTAAGCAATCTTCAATAGATTGCATTGCCAAAAACTGAATTTCATGAGACTTCTCAGGCTGAGCTACCTGTGCAGACATGCAGCCACTGTAATTCTATCAATTATTTGTTTTAGATGTTTATGTATCATCATCACATAGGCACCTACGTACCTTGCAGAAGTGAAAACCAACCTCTGGAAATTAACCAAATTAACAAATCCTCTCCTCACTTCACTAATTATTTCATGAAGAAGTGATCAACAGAAATTGTGGATACTTGGGAAGGGGGGCAGTTTTTCCACACTAAGGCTTGATTAGGTCACAGCCAGGATCAACATCCATGTCCTCTTATGAAAACAGGTTGATAAATATTGTTCGATAAGGGAGTTATGTATGGAAATAAAACTCCAACTTTGAAATATTTTGGAAAATTCCAAAAGTAATACAAATGTTTATTTGCAATAAGCAAAGCAGTTTGGTAATAATTGCTTTTCTTAAACATTTTTCTACCATTTGTTGTGGCACAGAAGCTGCATTTCACATAAGAAAGTAAAATTTAAATTTGCTGGAAGTTAATTTCAATCAACCCCCAAATTAATTGACAAATTACAGCGTAAAAAAGCGCACAAAGAAAAATGAACCAAGAATCCAATGTTCTAATTGTTGATAAATCCAGATGATGTAATTTTTTTCCATTTTAATAATGAAATAGATAAAAAAGAACCTTATAAAAGAAAAATTGTAACAGCTAGATTTTTAATTTAATTATGCCTTGAAAAGCAGTATGAAATCAGCCTCAAACAACTAGCTGGAGGGACCTGTATTCTCTCTTTGAATGGAACTAGATAGAGTCAGTAGTTGCCAAATTTTGTTTTGCACTTGAATTCTGATTATCAGTAAATAATCATGAACTGGGTTAAATACTCTTTTTAACAGTAACCAAAATTAATTGAGCACTTCCTGGCTTGAGCAAATGGAACAGCAGGCAAGCAGCCACCATGGGGCACCATGCGACAGGTTATAAGTACAAACATGAAAGACCAAGTTCATGGCTAAGGGGTACTCTCATTGAATTACTTATGGGATCAGCAGAGCTACCATCAGGTATCACAAATCTGAGCTACTTGTCTAATCATATTTTACTGCCTTACATCACATCCCAAAAACAGCGTAAGAAGCAAAAGCAAATTAAACAGATTGTATTAAAAGCAATATTTTAATTTGATCTCAAGCATTTATTGAACTTTCTAAAGACACAGAAACTCCCAGGGGTTTGATCCAGCCTTTGGTAAAAGTTGTGCTGCCTTCCTGTCCCCTTCAAACCCAAGATTATAAAACAAACCCCAAAACACCTCCACTCTCAGTTTTTTTAATTAACCTAAGAAGCAGGCTGCTCATATATGTTTATTCAGCTACTCATTTGAAATTAATTTCACAGCTTATTTCTTTGCATCTTGCTTACATATTGGCGTTTTCTTCAAAACTAAGATCAGGGCTACATAAATCAGACCTGATTCCCATGAAGGTATTGCTGTGAAATATCTGACAGCAAAGACCAGAAAAACAGCATAGACTCCTATCCCTATATTACTTTGCTAGGCTAAATATAGATGACTGGACAAATTCCAATCTGTTTAGAAACTATTATGGCAGTAAAACTTTAATTTGTTTGTATACAGGGCATAGGGATGATGTGTGAAACTTCACTGTCAGAAGTGGTTAGGTACTGTTATATGACTTAAGCTGACTTAAAAAGTCAGATTCCCTGATTTTTCTGAGAGCTCATGTGATCTCCATTCAGCTCTGACAGCTCAAGCAGTTTATGATCCACTCCATGAAACTCTGAACTAAAAGCACTTAAAACTTAACAGAACTGTGAGTCTTCTGTGTTTAACAGAAACCCCACTCCCGACTGGTGGTTGTAAGATTGACAGTCTGCTTGTACCACCATCATCTGAGAAGTAAATAGTAATCCTCACCTTTATGTAAACTTTAAGAGCTTCCCACACTCCAGCTTCTGTGGGATGAAAAGGCATTAATGTCAGAGAATAATTGGATTTTATCCCTTGCCAGTTCTCAGAAAGCTGGACTGAACATAAGGGAGATCCTAAGCCTCCATCCAGCAATTCCTTTACTGGGATAAATAGTCTTTCATCTTGTTAACCTTCTTTCATAGTGATCTAGTTACATAACTTTGCTACAATTACATACACATCATCTGTACACAGTATGGATTGAATAGGTGAATGGAATGAACACAACTAAAGCTTTAATACTGTCTAGTTTGAATTTATGAGTCTGAAATACTACTTTGGTTCAGACCAATATGATGTAAATAATTTTCTAAAATGGCTGTTTTCAATGATGATTTAGAATAGAGAAGGAACTATGGATTAGAATTTGGTTTCACTAATCTGAAACCTTAGCTTCCACCACCAGAACTATCACAGGTTTTCATTGGGTTCATGTTTTCATGAGTAGAGTGACTCTGTCTTTTCTTAAAGCAATGGAGCATAAAATATTTAGGAATTTTGATTAGTTAATCAAATCAACATTTCTGCCTGGTTTAATTGAAGCATATTCACACAACATATTATTTCTAGCAAAATGATTCAACAAGCTATATGCCCTATTAACTCCATAAGTGGCATTATATACACACACATCTACTTAACTCAAATCTGGTAGCTACAAATGCACCACTATAAATAACTTCCTATCTCCTTCCCACTCATTATCTGGGGAAGGAGCAGCCACAAGCTTGTGTTGCTTGTCTCCTGATAGTATGACTGCATTGGACAATCAGGATAAATGCATCCTGAGATGCATCAGTTCTCAAAGTTCCTTTTTTGTCATCAACAGCCTTTTGCTTATCTGTTGGTATTTGGATCTGTGAAACCAAGAAATGAACAGTAGTATCAGTCCCCACAGTGATCAAAGGTCAAAAAGGGTCGCAAAACGCTCAAAATATTGTTTCTATTGCACAGTTGGTAAGATGTATCAGTGTATCCCAATTCCAAAATATTCTATTTGAGACATCTCAGATGTGAGACATTTCTATCTAATTTTATTCCTGACTGCATTCCTGGCAGATTGCCCTTCAGGTAAGATATACGACTTCTGGACCAAGACCAAATTTAGAAAAAAATAGATTTTGTTTTGCCGCTATAAAGAAAAGGGACCAGAGAAGGGATACAAAAAGATGGGTGATGTACCCAGTGTGAGAAGTCAGAAAAATGGATTTTTTCAGTGATATTTTGAATAACTTAATATTGCATTTGTCAGTGTCAGAAGAGAGGGATTTACAACAATTGAGATGAATAAAGCCTGAATAAATTTTGTTTAAAGATAGATAAAGAGGACCATAGCTTGTAAATTTTATTCAAAAGCACATGTCAAGGGTTGACCTAGGAAGAAGATCAAACTAAATATGAAACCCATAATACTGGCTAGGCATAACAATGGCATCAGTCACAGTGACTAAGAAAGGAAAAAGGATTGAGAAATATGGAAATAAGAGAGGTTTTTTTTTGCCATCTTGAACTTAAATGACTAGCTGCATGAAGTTAGGCAAAGAGACAATTCAAGGTTTTCATTTCAACATAGCGAAAGAAATATACAGTGGAGGTATCCGTGAGCCAATGGCATAAAGACTGTGGCTGAAATTGCATTTGCAAACAACATTGACCAGGGAAAAATTTTAGGGAGAAAGAGTAAACAAATACAGCTTTGTAGAATGCTTATACAAAGCTGGAGGGAGAAAGTGAAGGATTCTTCAACTACCTCTCAGAAGAGCACTAAGGGAGAACAAGAATCAAGAGTGGAGACTGTCTCAGAGTCCAAGAAAGGATAAGGCATAAAGAATAACATGTCTGAGTATTAGCTGATAAATCAAATAGTATGAGGATCTAGAGTAATGATGATTTGAGCTTGCGATGGTAAAATAATCTTGACTTACATCCATCATAGACAGGGACAGGAAAGGAAATGGCTGCCTGATATGAATATTTTATCATTGTAGCTTTTGGTCAGAAAATAATTAAAAATTAAATGCTGTCTTCTCTGTTTGAATACTAACATGATCATAAACATGGGTTTTTGCCATTGCAATACATAACATACATTTGGTTATTTTCTTCAGGATTTTTGTTTTGGTTTTTTTTTAACTTTTGGAAGTAAATGAATTAATCGAGACTTTTTGGAGGCAGAGGGACTTCTGTTTAGCTCAGACCAGAAGAAATCTGTTTTAAAGATGGAAGCAATAAAATAGAATGCCAAGAGAAACAGAGCTGGGAATAATAAGGGAACAATTAATGTGAAGAGCTTATTGAATAAGTGCATAGAATTTTCTTTCATTTTGCTGAAGTGGTTCTTTTCTTCACTTTCCTATACCCAGCTCACAGTTGTCCTGTAGCATCCCATGAGTTCTCTTTGCCCTGCTCTGAGCACAGTGCCACCCTGCAATAATTAACCAGAATTTTTAATACTGACTAATTTGAAAAAATAAATCACATTCCCTTCTTTTAGTTGTTTGGTTGTTTTTTTTCTCCTGCACTCATCAAATCTTATTCACATTGTTTATTGAGTCTGAAGGATTTTGCTGCTCATAAAAGACACATTTACCTCCTTAGCCCATGAATTTCTGCTTTGGTGTACTGCTTCTCTCTGGATTGGCAGTGGGCTGAAATTGACATCAGTCTACAAGGCTTTAGATCTAATGCCTCTGTGTGTGTCAGGTAATCCAATTGAGTTCTTATATGTCAGCGGAGCCAGAGATTTATATTGAGCTGCATCGTAAAAGCTGACTCTTATTACCTGGTGGGTGAACTACACACACAGAACTAACCAAAAAAAAAAAAAAAAAAGAACTGTAAACCACCTCAGCAGACATGACGATGCCCTCAACTTCAAACCAGGAGCTGCTAGGCTCAGCTTGCAAGCGAAAGAAGGAACCTTGTTGTTTACTTGCTTAGCCAGTTGCCAGACCACACAGTGCTTAGTTACAATATATAAATAAAGCAGTAGAAAAAGAGAAAGGAACAAAAAGAAAGGGAGAGAGAAAGGAGAGAAGAAAGAAGGAAAGAGACAAAACCCCAAAGAAACAGAAGTTCAAGAAGATCCCAAATATGTTCACTTTGACATTTACAACTATGATGATGTAAATAAAAATACAGACGATTGCAGACTACTCTGGATGCAGCACCTGTCCAACTTGTACAGGTAGGTTCTTACATGTTTCTCTATTTTCATTATCAACTAAGTAAGTATTGAAGTATTCATCTCCTTTTTACAACAGTATGTAATATTTAGCCAGGGGTTTTTTTATTTTGTTTGTTTTGTTTGTTTTTACATTAAAGCTAATTTCATTTCTCTCAATTCATTAGCTAATTCTGATTTGAAGATTGCTTGCTTATACGAAAAATGGTAATATCGAGTTGGTCAGACTGTGGTCCAGAAAGTCAGTCCTCAGATCCTCCTGCCTTCTTCTGGAGTTAGAAACCTATGGCAAAGTTTCACTGATAAAAAAATCAGAGTACCTTAGCCTGTTTTTATTTTCTGTTGAAAAAAAAAAAAAAGGAATAGAAGGTACTAAATTATTACTGCTTTTATGGCAAATACATGTCTTCATTTGTATAACACAGTCCATGTGATTCTGGAAAACATGTTTAAGTACATTATTTATTTATGGATTTATACTGAGTACTGTTATTTAGGAAATGGCACTGAACTCCAAACATCAGAAAGACATGACTCTAGTGATTACAACCTAGGATTAAAGACTCTTGACTAAGAAAATGGTTTCCCTAATTCTTCTCTAACTTCTCTCCAATGCATTTTCATGAAAGTCTGTGCATTAATTTGCAGCCTTATTTCATGGAAATTTTGGCATATGCTTTATAAACATTAGTGATTTAGAAATTTTTAGATAGAAATTCCAGAGGAATACAAATAATGTTCATTTACTATTTACATCCAAAGTGGATCACTAATGACAGCAAACTGTGTCTTCCTCAGGGATGTGGTGAAAAAAGGCACTGATACTTTCTCAGGTGATAGAGCCAGTCAGCATCAGAATCAAGATTAGAAGCTTTGAATATCTCTCTACTGCAAGGGATTAGCTCCTTGAGAAGCTATGGAGAGACTTTGGGAAGTCTGGACAGTATAGGCTAGAATCTTAACTCTTCACCCTTAATTTGGGACTTCAGTTTTGTTTGGCACCTGAAGAAGCTAGAGCAAAGCCTGCTTAAGTTCTTCTACATGTGTTCCGGTGCTTACCTTTTAACCTCAGTATCAGCACATCATTTGACTCTCCATCCCAGTTTCTATGTCTGAAATAAGGCTGCCTCATTGCAGAGAATTACATAATGCCTAAAATCAGAAGTAAGCCCATAAATATAAAAAAGAAATCCTACTATGGTGTTTCAGTTCTAGTGTTCTACTATTTCTGGCACTGCAGCAGCAGACAGCGTGTCTTTGAAACTTCAGTCTTTGAAGTACTAGAATCTAGATAAAATTTTAGATGTATTTGATTCAGTTCTAGGCCGTAAGTCCATTAAGCTCTCTTGTAGAATGAGCTTTTAATGAAAGGTGAATGAAAAAATAGAAGAACGGAAGTAGCTCTCTATCACAGAAAGATATTATGTGAGGACTTTGGTGTTTGACGTCAGTCAGGGTGGAGGTGATAGGGAATAAAAGCTTAGCAAGAACAAACATAGCACCACTTTCTTTTGAATGTATTTATCCATTGACATATTTTTATACATTTCTACTGAACGAATATCTGTTTGCAAATAGACTCCAGACAGTAAATACATGTCTGAAATTCACAGGTGGGTTCCCTTTGAAGTAAAGAGGAAATCGGAATTTGGCCTTGTGAGTGTGATTCTGTAGGATGCTGAGTTCTTCTACATTTTATTTTGGTATCAATAACACTTGTGTCTTTCAGAAACAATATCCACAGAACTTGTAATGAAGCCACACCTTTAAACACCTTTACAACTGAGCTCATGAAATTCACTACAGAGAGGCACATAATCACACAGTTTAGGAATCAGATTTCAACTCTATCCTTCAAAGATTAGGCTTTTTTAAAGACTGGCCCAATTAATGAGAAGTTTATGGTTTCCTAGCAATGAAATCTGGCTGTCTTCAGCAATGAAATTTTATCCCCTTTGAGTGCTGAATATTTTGCTATAGTCTGTTAAATTCTGCTATTTATTAAACAATGTTTCTAGGAAGGAAATAAAATAAAGACATTTACATTAAAGGGTGAAAAAAATGTATAATGAAGGCTGTATCATTACAGCTATAATTTCTGTGGCATAATCTTTCTAAGGAAAAGTCATACTTCAGACGCAAGACAGCTCCCTTATTGATTTGTCAGTATTTACAGATTTGGGTCCGTCTGTCTACTTTATTTGAATAGAATTTCTTAACATCATTTTAAGTGTTTATTGAAGTTATAAACCCATAAATTTCCACCCCATATTTCAGACAGTTGAATTTCATACTTACTGAGATTCATCTCTCTGATATGAGAAATAAAATGTATTCTCTCCAAAATTATAATAACATGTACAATGAGCCAGAGAAAAAAAATTGTATAGGGAGTACATGTAAATAAATCAGGTTATGATTTAAATAAATTTTAAACTAGATCTTTCAAAAAATGTGCTCTTTTCAGTCTCTTCTGACTTTTCATGGAGCTAAAATTTATTGATATTTTGTGGAGCATTGAAGTACGTTTTACTTAAGCAAAGTAATTAGTATTTTCCCAGCTTTTTATCTTGTTATTATCCTTATATTTCCAGGTAAAAAACCACGTTGTCATGATTGATAGTATCTATAAAGACCTGACTTTAAATGTTTTAAAGGGTAACTGTATTTGTCCTAAGATGAACTTTATAGACAAGAGGCTCAGAGTTTAATTTAGACATTTAAAAAAGTCTAAAGTCACAGTGAGGGCATCTAGTCTCCCCAGATTTGGGGGTTTTTTTGTTTGTTTGTTTAAAATATACACACAGTTACAATTAGGATCTTATATTTACATTTTAATATATTTTGAGAATTTACCTTTTGAGAATACACTTGGGTTTTCAAATTTAAATGTTATGGATGCCTATAAAAACAATGTATTTATTTGTCATTTCTTAGTGATTAATTTCTGTATTTTTGATAAGCTTCATTTTTCTTATGGAAGAATACTGTTCTTCAAGAGCAATGTATAACCTGAAATATTAAACCAGAATGATCATCAACAATAGATGCAGTCAGGCACTATCTAAAGCTCACAATTGCAAATGTAGCCAATTGCATGTAACAGTTTTGTGGATTGTTATGAATCAGAAGCAAAACAAAACAGGTTTAGAGTTCTCACTGACAGAGGGTTTGGTCTCAGCTTTCAGTGCTTCTTCAGTATCTCCTAGCTACCTAGTCCTAGTTATTATGGAAATCAACAACAAGAGATTGTGAAAACTGTTCATATAAGAATATTTAAATGTAGACACTCTTGAGTGGGGCAGAATTATTTCACTGATCCTAAACTGTCTATACAGACCCAGAATACATATGTGCTATGCAATAATCTTGTGCCTCCACAAAGTAAACACTATCTTCCCATTTAAATTCAGAAAATATTCTGTACATCAAATATTTAATCTATATACATACTAGGATAATTTTCAATTTAAAAAATGTCTCTACATTCACATTTATAACTATATAATATTTAAGTGCTTAAAGGAGATCAATTAAGTATCTTCCTGGAGATGCCTCCTACAGAATACAGAAAGCTGTTTCTGGCCCTGGTTCAAATTTGTGCCAAACACTGTTGCTGCCACCACAACTCAGGGAAGTCAGAGGTGATGAGAATGATGCTAGCTATATCCATTACTTCTCCACCTGTGACTACAGAAAGAGTCCTGACTTCTTTATGTCACATCAATGTACTGCTAGGCTTGGGACAGAGTGATGTAAATTTCTGTAAATTTGTTTTGCAATTATCACTGATGATTTCAAAAATATGGCTCAATTCCAAATGCTGATTTTTGCCGTATATTTAATCCACCTAATTCTGTATTCCAAGTTTGATTTATTGCACAAGTCTTAGACTGCAAGGCCTTTTCTTAATGTATTTGGAATATGTGGTATTAAAAAAAGCATTTGTCTTGCCCTTAGTCAGATTCTATTTGTGTTTTCATTTACTTGTAGTCTTCAAAGGGTTTTCAGTTCCTTTGGATGAAGTTTCTGAACTCTTGTGTCATAAAGAAATAAAGATACAAATTCTTGACTGGGCTACTGTTAAACACAAGTCATGTCACAGTATCACAGTATGTCAGGGGTTAAAAGGGACCTAGAAAGATCATCTCGTCCAACCCCCCTGCCAGAGCAGGATCACCTAGATGAGGTCACACAGGAATGCATCCAGGTGGCTTTTGAATGTCTCCAGAGAAGGAGGTTCCACAGCTCTCCTAGGCAACCTGTTCCAGTGCTCCGTCACCCTTACTGTAAAGAAGTTTTTCCTCAGGTTAATACCAAACCTCCTGTGGTCCAGCTTGCTCCCATTCCCTCCTGTCCTAACATTGGATGACGTTGAGATGAGCCTGGCTCTCTCCTCCTGACATTCACCCTTAACATATTTGTAAACATTAATGAGGTCGCCTATCAGTCTCCTCTTCTCCAGGCTGAAGAGACCCAGCTCTCTCAGCTTGTCCTCATAGGGCAGATGTTCAACTCCTTTAATAATCTTGGCGGCCCTGTGCTGGACTCTCTCCAGCAGCTCCCTATCATTCTTGAGGTGGGGGGTCCAGAACTGGACACAGTATTCCAGGTGGGGCCTCACCAGGGCAGAGTAGAGGGGGAGAATAACCTCTCTGGATCTGCTGGCCACACTCCTCTTAATGCATCCTAGGATGCCATTGGCCCTCTTTGGACTCTCTTTGCCCATCTCTCTGGACTGTCCAGGTCACGC
>VWZO01004355.1:8857-34275 GCA_013396975.1 Bucco capensis
AAGAAAAACCACATCCACTGCCTTCCCCTCATCTATCCATCTAGTTATGCCATCATAAAAGGCTATCAGATTAGTCAAGCATGACCTCCCCTTACAGAATCCATGTTGACTACACATCCTTGTATCCTACAGTGAGTACTGATGAGAGTCTAGCTAAAGCCATAAGGTAAATTTGGGAATGATGTGCCATGAATACAAAGAAACTAAAACCACCCGAATTCCATACTCTGTGTTTAGCAATGCTCTAAATGATTCCTTGGAGAATTCCTTGGAGAATTTCACAGAATCACAGAGTGTTCAGGGTTGGAAGGGACCTTAAAGATCATCTAGTACCAATCCCCCTGCCATGGGCAGGGACACCTCCCACTAGATCAGGTTGCTTAGAGCCCCAGCCAGCCTGGCCTTAAAAACTTCCAGGGATGGGGCTTCCACCACCTCTCTGGGCAACGTCTTCCAGTGTCTCACCACCCTCATGGTGAAGAACGTCTTCCTAACATCCAACCTAAATCCACCCTCCTCAAGCTTATGTCCATTCCTCCTAGCTCTATCACTGCCTAACATCCTAAAAAGTCT
Organism: Bucco capensis; assembly: GCA_013396975.1. NCBI lineage: Eukaryota > Metazoa > Chordata > Aves > Piciformes > Bucconidae > Bucco > Bucco capensis. Next base: position 9,431 of record VWZO01004355.1, read on the forward strand.
TTCACCAGCCCTCTTGTAGGCCCCTTCCAATACTGGAAGACCACAATAAGGTCTCGTCGGAGCATTCTCTTCTCCAGACTGAATAACCCCAACTCTCTTAGACTCTCCTCATAGGAGAGGTACTCCAGCCCTCTGATCATCCTTGTGGTCCTTCTCTGGACACATTCCAGCACATCCATATCCTTCTTGTAACAGGGGCTCCAGAACTGGATGCAGTACTCCAGGTGGGGGTCTCACAAGACTAGAGTAGAGGAGGAGAATCACCTCCCTTGACCTGCTGGCCATACTTGTCTTGATTAAGCCTAGCATATGGTTGGCTTTCTGGGCTGGAAGGGCACAATGGTGACCCATGTTGATCTTCTCATCCACCAGCACACTGAAGTCCTTTTTCTCAGGGATGCTCTCAAGCCAGTCACTGCCCAACCTATACTGATGCTTGGGATTGATCGCCCCAATCCAGATGCAGGACCTTGCACTTGGTCTTGTTGAACTTCATGAGGTTGGCATGGGCCCACCTCTCCAGCCTGTCAATGTTCCTCTGGATGGCATCCCTTCCCTTCAGTGTATCAATCGCACCACACAGCTTGGTGTCATTGGCAAACTTGCAGAGGGTGCACTCAATGCCACTGTCCATGTCTCTGACGAAGATCTTAAACAATACCAGCCCCAGTACCGGTCCTTGAGGGAGTCCACTTGCCACTGGCCTTCACTTGGACATAGACCCATTGACAGCCACTCTCTGGGTGCGACCATCAAGCCAGTTTTTTTATCCACCAATTGGTCCATCCACAAACCCATATTTTACCTTGGAGACCAGGATGTCATGGGGGACAGTGTCTAAGGCTTTGCTCAAGTCCAGGTAAACGATGTCAGTTGCTCTTCCCTTGTCTGTTGATGTTGTGATCTTTTCACAGCAGGCCACCAAGTTTGTCAGGCACCATTTGCCCTTGGTGAAGCTGTGTTGATTGTACCCAATCACCTCTTTGTTATTCTTCTACCTCAGCAGTGCCTCCAGGAGGATCTGCCCCATGATCTTGCCAGGCATGGAAGTGAGACTGACTGGCCTATAGTTCCCTGGATCTTCCTTCTTCTCCTTTTTGAAAAATGGGGGTTGTATTTCCCCTTTTCCAGTCAGTAGGGACTTAAGCAGACTGCCATAACTTTTGGAATACAATAGAGAGCGGTTTAGCAACCTCATCTGCCAGTTCCCTCAGTATCCTGTCGGGTCCCATGGACTTGTATACTTTCAGGTTCTTCAGGTGGTCATGAACCTGATCTTAACTTAAAATGGTTCATTCTTCCAGCCCCTGCTGTTATTTTCTGTGACCTCAGGAGTGTGGCTGGAGCTCCCGCCAGTGAAGACTGAAGTAACAAAGTCACTGAGAACCTCGGCCTTCTCCATATCACTTGTCACCCGTTCACCTGTTTCCTTTCTGAGGGGACCCTTACGTTCCCTAGTCTTCCTTTTACCGTTAACATACCTATAGAAATTTTTGCTATTCCCTTGATCTCTCTGGCTAGATTTAATTCTAACTGAGCTTTAGCTTTTCTAACCAGGTCTCTTGCTGTTTGGACTGCTTTCTTATACGCCCCCCATTCCAGCTGTCCTTCCTTCCGCTCCTCATAATGTTTCTTTGTGTGTGACACTGTGTCCAGGAAATCCTTGCTAATCCAGGCAGGTCTCCTAGCATTCTTTTCTGCCTTCCTTGGAATGCTTTGCTTCTGGGCATGGAGAAGGTGATCCTTGAATATAGACCATCTACCCTCAAACCCCCTTCCCTCTAGATCTTTGTCCCATGGTGCTTTGTCCAGCAGATCCCTGAAGAGATCAAAGTCTGCATGCCTTAAGTCCTACACAACCTGGTCTCCTGATCCCTTTACCAGCTGTCCCAAGGCCCTGAAATCTCTTTTAATTGCATGTGAGACTCTAATTTCTGCATCATCACTACCCACCTGAAAGACCCTGCCCCTGTGGGTTACTACAGGAAGACTGGGAGTCCAGCTGATGAGAGGATATGGAATACTCTGCTCCACTAAGAGTTAACTTCCATTCCGTTTTAGTAGAGATCAGTTTGTGGAAGTAATCAATTTTCCTCTCAGTTTCCCTGATGTTTCTCAACCTACACGCCTATTCTCAGACCTCTGTCACTTCACCTTGCCACTGTGCCACCTAGCTGATCAGGTCATCAACCCGCTCATACTGCACACAGCCATAGTCAGCATTGCCCCCTGTTGCCAGCAAAAGGCTGTGGCATTTTTCATAGCCTGTAACCTGGATACCAATATCCATTTTGCTGAGTTCTGGGAACACACTCTTCCACCCACTCCTTGACTAAATTGCAGCGCCTCACGTCCTGCCCACACGCCCTGCCGAGATAACCCAAAACGAGCACCTTGATTACCTTTTTGGTCACAATATCACCCTCCCCCATTCAGATTTACCACACAGAAGCCAGTCACTCTGGCGAGTAAACTTACCTTGTGCACTGGCAGAGGCTCAGTGCCCTGCCCAATGAGCTGCAACCAGCTGCGGCACCTACCAGGGCACACACAATCACTGTTTTGCACACCCTGTGCTCTGTGGGCAGCGACATCACTGCCTTCCAGAGGCTTCTTATAGCCTGATCAACAGTGGGTGGTGCTGGCTTTGCCCAGGCTAGCTCAGCAGCCTGCCCATTAGCTGCCAGTCCCTGGGACAGGCAAAACCACTATTCCAGGCTTCCAAATGGCCCCCAAAAGAGGTTTTTGTCAGCCCTTTTGGCTTCAGATCACTTCCCCAGTGCAGTCTTATGTGCCTTGAAGCTGGTCTCCACAGCAAAATATGTATGAGGGGAATACAGTTAAGAGAGAGGAGTGGGATGATTCCAGTTTTTCGGGTGAAAAAAATTATGATTTCCTGGAGTTACTTAAGAAAACAAACAAACAAACAAACAGGATGCTGGGAAGATTGGAGTCACAAGGAGTAGGAAATCTTTGCAGAGGGTGGAGCTTGCTGTTAAATGGATTTATTCTATTTCTGTTTTAAGGAGTCCTGTGAATGATAAAACATACTTTCCTTCCTAAAAAAGAAAAAAACCCAAACAACAAAAACCAAACACCAACAAAAAAATCAGCAAAAACTGATTATGAAAAGTGTGTTCATTTTTGTTGAAATAATTCCAAACTCAAGATGTCAAATAATGTTCAGGTCCAGCTCTTACATGTAAAGAGCCTCAATTCCTAATTTCAAGTTAGCATGTGCTTTATCAGACTTACAAATCCATCTCTGAATGGAAGTAGAATAATAACCTGGTAATTTGGATGATATGATACCAATATTAGCTTCCTACATAACTGCTATGCCTCAAGTCATTTACTTGGGTCTGTGATATCCTCAGTTATATCCAAGTTTATTTTGTTTTGATACGTATATATGATACACTTAAATCCCTTTTAATATAGGTGGGTAGCCATTTTGTGAACTGTAAAGCAAATACCCTCTGAGGAGAAAACATCAGCGTGACTACTTCGGGCAATTTTTGGTTTTGTTCTGCCCTTCTCGTACCCCATGAGAGATGACACCATCAGGAAGATGTTCACTGGGAGTTTGTGTGGGGAAATGAAGGAAGATGAAGATGGAACATGCGAAGGACAGAAAGGTCAAATATTTCCAGAACTAGGTCACATTTTCTGAGTTCAACTTCTAGATAGCAATCACAAAGAGAAAACTCATTTCTTCAGGAGTCAGGATGTGCCCTGAATAAGGAGGAGCCAGTAGAAAATGAAAAAACATGCTCATCACACAGTCAAATGATCGACTTTGAGCTGGGAGATTCAGCAGTTTAAATGTGCCTTTGGACGGTAAATAGACTCAAAAGTCTATCTACCCACCAAACAGACTCCAGTCCTTTTTAACGTAAGATTTGCTTTAATTATGAGAGCATATTATCATTTATCATCAAACTCTAATCCCTAACCATACACCTCCTTAGCCTCTCTTATCCGGTAACTTTACTTAGCCTATTTTAACTGATATAAATGTACATACACATTTCAAACACACTCATGAAGCTCTGGGAGGAAAAAAAAAAAAAAAAGCAAACACCTCCACCCTCCTCAAGTACAGGCTACGTCTGTGCTTTTAATACTCAGTCTTACTTTGCTGCTGCTGCCAGCTATAGATCACTACAGGTGCCTCCGTCCTGCAGTAAAGGACAATCTCCCTGCCAGTCTTGCAAGCTACCCCAAACCAGCTTTTTCAGTGTGTAGATGTTTGCTGTCACAGTGCTTTATGCATCTCATCAGACGCTGCTGAAGCTGCCTGAGGTCTACCGCGATGGATCAGGGTTTTGATGTTTGCATGTCTGTACACTGTGCTAATTAGAATAACAAAACTCATAGCAAATCTTCAGGCATCAGTCATGCATTGCATCAATTAAAAACATCAAAACCAAAATCTCTTCTGGTTCTTCTGCTTTCTACTTGATCTCTTACTCCATGGGATGGTGTAACTGTTTCCCTAAGTCCTTCTCCTAATTATTGTTTTCCTTGTTTTCTCTGTGTGCTTCTTTACAGCCTCAGTTCTCCTCTGACATTTTATTTGCTTGCCCTTTCTTCCACTGCTAGGGGACACCACTACTCTAATAGGGGAAAACAAGCATTTGCTGAGATTATATACTCTGACAGAAATGTAAGCCTATGATTTTTAACTAAATTTGTCTTCTTGTTTAACTTGGTGATGACTTTTAAACTTTTGTTTAAAGTACTGGTTTTTGAAACATTTCTTCCAAAGGATAAGTATTGTTGTCTTAGTTGTGTGTGGGGTAAATGAGACACATCAGTTCAAGTTAGATGAGCTTGTATGTTCTATTGCATAATCCCTGCATCATTGAACGAGTACACTTACATCTTGGGTCATTGACAAAACATGAGTGTATGGAATGTAGATAAAAAGCTCTGAATATGAATTTTGACAAAGCTTGAATTCCTATTTGAACGGTGTGCATTGAAACTCACTTATATTTAACAGATGCAGAAATATAAAATACTTGGAGGAAGACAGAGACACTGCCCTAAATTTCTTGTTATACAGCTCAGTATGTACAAAACAGGAAACAGAGGGTGATGGCTCATTCTAAAGATTATTCTGTGTGCAGAATCTGAAAAATGAGATGATGTTGTAGAGGATACTCCCATACTGATAAAATTTCCTTATGTCCCTCTAATATAATTGTTTATTTTGCTCAGGTTGATGCAAAAATAGACATAGTGTACTGAATTTTTCAGATCATCCTTAATACACACTGTGGATATTTTTGTCTTGTCACCCCATTTTGTCCAGCTTGAATGATTTTGTGACACACAGTGGAAAAACAAAAACCTTCAAGTGTAGTTCAACACCCAGTGTGCAGGTTTGAATCCCCCACACAACTAAATATATGATGACACAAAATTCAGGACAGTCAATATTTAGTCTTTTGTTCATCATCATTTAATCTCTCTTTTGTTTTTATGATGTGTATGAGTTTATGCTCTTGCCAATGCAAACTGCAAAATAAAGTCTCATGAAAGAGGCCACTGTCTCCATGTCGTCATCAGCTTTTTGCTAACTCAGATATTTCAGAGAAACATCTCAAACACTGGAATGTTCCTGAACCGCAACTCTTAGCCTCTTGTGCCTCACTTTGCAGTCTCCTTGCTCTGCTTTCACAAAGTTTGCTTGGCATCACCTTAAAAACTACATTCAGTGAGATTTCTTTTTAAATTCGTCTTTCAATGATACAGATACACCCATTTCCCTTTCTCCCTTCCTCTCCCTGTTTTTATTTATGAATACTTGGAGCTGCTACTGGGGGAGTGACTTGTACAAGAGCAAACTGCATTTCATTCAAGTCATGCCTTAGACCTACAGATCTGCCTTCCCACTGTTCAGCATATGTTATATGTCCCCTGTCCACACCTGGGTCCATCCACCTTAGCAATTTAATTCAAGTTGTGCAGCATCATGCTTAGAATCTCCAGTTTAGTCTCAAGTGTCCGCCAAGATGGCTGCTGTCATATTCCCTTAAACATCCTATGTAGATGAGTCCTTCATATGACAGAAGAAGAGATTTTGTGGGTCAAAACTAGCAGAGACCAAGAGACACAGCATATCCTGTTTCTACCTGAGCTAATCTGACATTTCTGACTGGGCTTCACATGCTGCAAAGGGCTGACTGCAACATGCACTTTCATAATGATTGCCTCTCTCTTTTCAATGAATTATTTCTTTCCGAAGAAGATGTGGGGGTTTGGTGTATTGACACATGGTACTTGCAATCAGCCCAAAGTAGAGCTCTGTCCTGAAAATTTTACAGAATGCATTATTGAAAACATTTGGAAGCAAAGCAAAAGTCCCAAAAGTTTGCAGGCCCTATAGACAAAACACCAGGAACCAGAGAAGGCCAATGTGAGCAGTGTTAGTGCATCTGACAGTGTGTAGCAGGATGCTGACTCTAGTATTCTTTTGGTTAAATCAACCTAAAGACTCAAGAAGGAAGAGGATAAAAAAGGGGGGAGGGGGGAAGAGATGAAGAGAATGAAAGTGGATGAGGAACAGGTGGAAAGAAAGAAAAATCAATCAAAGCTGAGTCAGATTTTGTTTGCCAGGTTTCCAGCTGCTGCTCAGAGTGAATTTTTATACTCAAGTTACAAACCTTTGAAAATAGGAGTTTCTAATGGAAATGCTGACAGACCCTTGATATGGTGACATTAACACTGTTTTGTGATTCTCCCGCCTGCATTTATTTAATTTTTTTTCTCTTTGTTCTTAAAGTCCTTACACACTTACTGTGATCCTGATGATGAGGAAACAAAGACAGTGAGGTCAAAATCCCTTAGAAATAGGAACTCTTTCTAAGCTGATGAAGCAAGTTGGAGAAGGGTGGTTTGGGGGGGACAGAAATACTGGAAGTTAATGTACTCTCCCACCCTCAACCCTGTTGTGATGAAAAATAGTATTCAAGCTCTTGATATGTATTGCTTTTTGTTTCTCTTTTTTGTTTTTCCTACACTCAGTAGCTAAATGTCTTGTAGTGTTCCTCCTTCCAGCCAATTAATAAGGTAAATTTTTAAATTAATAACAAAAGTTAGCTTGAATGGAGGGAAAAAAGAGAACTTTACACTGACTTTTCCTTTTGCCATTTGTGTTTCAAATATTCAAGTTCCTTTCTCAGATGAAATAAACCCGGTCTTGAAGGGAAAAAAAAAAATCTTTCCTAACTCTTTTTTTTAGAGACTTGAATATATTCCTACAGGATTTATATTTTTTTCTGAATTTTAATTTTTTTTGTGTCTTAATGGCCTTAAAATGAGTGTTAAGCCATATTACTGATGAAGAGCAATTGCCTCTGGGTTGCTGAAACCAGAGTGGTCAGGAACATGACCTTGTCCTCTTCCTTCACATATGCAGGTTGGGACATAGAGAATCCAGTTACGTTCGGGAAACACAATGGGTTCACTGTGGAGCCAGCAAAGAGGTTAAAAGCCCTGGGGGCACTTGGGGACTTGCAAAAGACGTGAAATTTCCCCAAAGGAGAGGAGGGGATGTACAAGGAAGGAAATAAAAAGAGTCAATCTTCAACCCTCTCATTGTCTCTTTCTGTCCTTTGACTTGGTGGACAACAAATAAAAGTTTCTACATTATCTGACATTTATCCTGGTCTTATCCTTCTTAGAGAAGGCAGGTATAAAAAAGGTCTATAATTAGAGTGGAGAATAAGCATCTTTATTCCTACCTTACAAATCCTGATACTTTTTCTAGGTCTTGCTGATTGCACCTCTCCATCAGCAAGATGTTGCATACACCAGTACATTAGACCTTACAAAGAACTGAGATGTTACATTTATGAAGAGGGATATTCTTACAATTTTTAGATCTTCTGTGACTTCCTTGCATGAAAAGGCACTTCCCTGATGTGGTGGATGGGACCTAGGCTGGTCTTAGAGTGAGAGACAAAAGTGTCAGGTTGAAGGATGAGCACACATAGCATCTAAAAGTATCCTCACTGAGAAAGGTTGTGACACATTCTCCCAGGAGATGATGGACAATTATTTTGAGAGGAAAGAGAGGCAGTCTGTTTGCCTGATGGGACAACCCTTCAAAATCTGTGTGACCAAACTTCAGGGTTGGTGCTCTCACTGGAGCCGTACACAACTGTAGAGCATTTGGCCATCACTGGGTTTAATAGATCTCAGCCATGCTTCCCTGCACTCCTACAAGGTGGAAGTCAAATACATGCCGCATGCTTCAGTGGTCCTCAAACACATGTTTAGCATCTTAACTTTATTTCTTGGTTTCTATTTTGATGGTACACAAAGGGTTTGATATTTTCATTGTTATACATAGTAGCTTAATTTTTTCCTTGTAGCCTCTGGGCTGTTGCACCATGTTATGATTTCCCTCCTAGGAACAGCAAGGCAGAAATGTTCTTTATTATGTGCTTGAATTTCCTTTTTTTTTCCCCCCTCTCCCTGCACTCTCCCCACAGTTTCCTTTGCCTCTCTGGTTTTAATTAGCCTTCTTTTCCAATTAACATCCTGGTCTGCTGCAGTAAGGCCAAAGAAGAGGAACCAGAAAGTCATGGCAAGGACCTCTTTTTCTGAGAAAGACTTCTGGCTGAGGCTTGAAGACTGATTTTTCCCAAGGTGGAGCTACGCTGACTGATTCTTAATAAAAGGAGAATTTGGGACCTAGTGGCATTGTGGGTTTGTAACAGGCATTGTTCCTTTAAAATATTAAGCACAGTAGGAAAGTAGGAAATATGTTCCCGCGTGGTCTCTCATAGTCTCAGGTAGTGATATGGAAAATATCATCATATTTGGACCCCTTGCAACCTGTCCCTAGGGGGTAATGCTTTTGAATAGCACTGAACAAGCAAAAAGAAGAAAGGAATAGAAAATATTAAAAGCAAAACCTTTTGGCTTGTCCTGTAGCAAAATCATCTTGGCATTTTCAATACATTAAAAAAAAAATTGGGCTGAACAAGTTTCTTAATTTGGACTTAAAAAGTTTTTTTCTGACATTTGTGAAAAGTGTCAGACTGCTCTTTAGTGTGTCATCTAATGGGATATCTTTACCTTCTCTAACCCGGTACTAGCTTTGGATGAAGGGAGTCTGGATTCCCATCTCTGATGGTCTCTCTCTTCCACATATCCAAGAAACAGTAGGACACACAGTGTAGTCTCCTTGCCCAGCAGGCTTTCCAAGTAACTTGTTCTGCTGGTGCCAGACCTTCCATAATAGTCCCAGCAGCTCACAATCAGGGGAGAACACGTCTGGATCAGGTTTATTCTCTGATGGGTAGGGAAAGACAGGAAGTGATGCTCTGTCCAGCTTTTCTTCCTCTGTCCAGCCTTTCTTCCTCTGTCCAGCCTATACTCCTTGACTGTAACAGTGAAGCTTTCTTAGGAATAAGTAGAACAAGGAGCAGATATGTAGTCACAAAGTCTTTGATCCCAGAGCAACTTAGCAGGAATCAAAGCTACTGGTGTTTGCTTTTCAGAATATCATTGTGGACAGAAATTTTATACATATGTGTTTGTATTCACATGGGGCATGTTTGCACGTGCTCTGCTTCTACATAAATAGCATCTTGAAAGAGTATCAATTTCTAGGGAATATCTTTGGTCTGATACAACCAATACGTAATCACTGGCACAACCAAAGTGGTGAAAACTGATCAGGATAGAGAATCTACCTAAATAAGGATAAATTAACATTGCAAAGAACATTATTCCACTGGTGATCCTGAAAAGTGTAAATTGTTTATTTTCTCTCTGTCCATCTTCCTATCTTTACTCATTTTGCTAGCTGTGATTATGTGTCCTTAATTCCATTCAGATTTCTTTTCTCTGATAAGACATTAAATAACTTTGCTAGAAATACAAAAAAAAAACCTGTAGCCAATAGGTAAAGTAGCTGGAGATTTAATTCTTTGTAAAATAAATTAATAATTACAAAATTATTAATCTTATTGCTTTCCCCAGCATACCAAGAAATTAACAAGTTTTTTTCTCTCTAGAGATAAAAATGTTATTTGGAACTGTCAGAATATAGAATCATAGAATCATAGAACAGTTACAGCTGGAAGAGACCTTGGAGATGGTCAAGTCCAGCCTTTGTCCTAGCCTTATCAAATTACTAAATGATGCCCCCCAATGCAACACCTACCCGTCTCTTAAACACCTCCAGGGATGGTGACTCAACCACCTCCCTGGGCAGCCCGTTCCAATGGCTGACCACCCTTTCAGTAAAGAAATTCCTCCTAATGTCTAGCCTGAACCTCCCCTCGTGCAATTTCCATCCATATACTTCTGTTGCTCTTGCAATATCATTGTAAATGAGGGGGAGGGAAGTGAAAGACCCTACTTAACGCAATGGATTTTGAACCTAAATCTTTGATCACATCATTCTCTGCTGGGATTTTTTGTTTTTTTTTTCTTTATATTACTTCTAACAGTTTATTTTTCCCTCTTCCCACTAGGATATTGTAGTTTTAGCCACATAGCAGAACATCTCCATGTTAGATCCTGGATTCAGCCCTGGAAGTATTATTATTAATAGTGATATTTCTCAGTATACTTGCCTTCCAAGGTTGTTCTATCCAAGATTGTTTAAAAAGCTCCACTGGGATACTTGTAAGGGACACCTTGAGTCTAATGTACTAATGTTTAATGGACAAATCTCTTTAGGTCCCTGCATTAATATAAAACTGTTTTGTTAGTTGTGAAGCTGGAACAGTGCACTACTAATAATAGCTGTGAAACAGAGCTAATTTGGGCATCAGTGGCCACCTGAATACTGGAAATTCAGGGTACTCTTCAGGCCTCTCTGCTCTTGATGAGTAAAACTGGATTGATGTACTTTTCATTATTAAAACAGAAATGCTAGCTTTCAATGAACGTTCTTTTTCACTTTTTGAAAGCAAAGATTACATTTTACTTGAGAGGAAAGGACAATTTTATAGCTAGGTAGAAGTATATTCCCTGATTTTCCATTACTTGTTTAAGAATGCTGATCCTAGGCTAGTCTTATAATTCAGGATTTGGAGTCTGCGCTAATATGATAATAACAATATTGATGCCACTAATTTTCAATTTCACTCTGCCCTGTCCTGCCATGTCCTGGTTGTAGGACTGTAAAGAGTTAGCCCCTGCTCTGTGGAGATATGACAGTGAGATGATCTCCCCAGCTCACTGTGTGGTATTCATTTTCCCTAGCAAAGTGATGTAGCAGCCAGAGCTGCAACAAAGCGGGGGAGTTAATGGAGATTTCTGAGCAGAGAGAGGTGTTTTGTACAGTCAGTGCTGCAGCTCCCAATAGGCAATGAAGTCTCAGGGTCCCCAGCCAGTCCCCGTCTTTTCTTGGTGTAACAGAGAGAAAGGAGGTTACTGAGGGCAGGGAGAAAGAGAAAAGGAAGTTCTTCATGACCCAGCCAATTCCTTTCCTTCCTCAGTATCCTGAATTTTTTCCGTCTGTCTTATTGCTTTTAAAATAACCTTCTGTGCAACAGGTCACAAAGGTGTTATTGGTGTCTATATTTTTCTTCCCACATAGAATGGTGTAGTGGTCTTAGATTTCCCACTTGCAAGATAAAACCCTCAAATGCTGTAGTTGGTTCTGGTTCAGGATCCCCCCACGAGTTGGTTTGTGTTCACTATGGAAGAGGAAGTAATGACTTTATTTGGAGAGAATGTGTGTGGGGAAAAAAAATAGAGTACCTTTTTTCTAAAATATTTCTAAAAGAAACCTTGCAGAAAAGTAGTAAGTTTTAGAAGGTTTAATATTATTCTCTAAGACAACTGGGTGAATGAATAATTCTGAGTAACAGGGAGCTAGAACCTGTTAATGTATGTGTATGGCTTGGCTTCACGAACGAAGATCCAGGGAGGGCTTCACCCACACTCCTCATCAGTGCCTTCTCCAAGCCTGCTGATAAAAAGAGGATAGCGGATAGCACCCTCGAGCCTGTGCAATGGATTTTTTTAGGTGAGACACAGCATGCACAGAGCTGGACCCATCCTTTAGTCCTAAGGTTCATCTGCCAGGGCCTAGCAAGCTTGGACGCTGGCAGCGAAGTCCTTAGGATGTAGGTTTTATTAGAGTGTCCTTCTCTTAGATGGAAGGCCTTCCAGGGCTAAACGAGCTCCACCTGCTCGGGTTTGGAATCAGAGTTGTCCTTCTCCTAGGATGACTGCCAGAAGGCTAATGAGCTCATCCTACCCATAGAAGGATTATAGGAACATGGGTTTCACTCCCCACACTTTAGCGTGGGCAATGAGTTTAATGCTCCCTCTGCTGTCGGCACAGTTATCACACCAGGGGCCACAGAAGACCCCAAGTGATTTTCAGACTGTGCCTGAAGAACCTGTTAATACGTTGATAGTATTTAGGTGTTGGATAGCACTTCAGCAAGAAACAACAAAAGGAGTAAAAGGCCAGCTGACCAGTGCATCTCCTGTTTCTACACTACTGTGCTTTTAAACGATGCATTGCTTTGTTTTTTCTTTCTGGAGCCTGTGGTGGATAATGCCTATTGGGTGTGTGCTGCCCTGATGACCTCTGTGAATCAGTGTAGCTCTCTTTCCCAGGATCCTGTGAATATCACTTTCAGTGGCACAGATCCATCCTGTTGCTTTTGCCTCTGCAGTGCCATGTACACTCTTTTGTAATTGACAGATGCATCTCTCCAGAGACCTATTTCTCAACCTGGAATTCCTCTTCCTCTGCTTTAGCAAAATCTGTTGATGCGATGAGTATGGAGACTGCTGATTCACCAAATGGGAAACAAGAGGAGGTTTTTGGTGACCCTTGGTCAGGTCTCAGGAAATGAAGCTAAGTGATATCTCGGCCAGTTTAGTGTAACAGAGAAAGCAAATGTGATTATAAACTATGGAGATTTGGTGGGGTTTTTTTGTTTGTTTTGTTTTGGTTGATTTTTTTGGGTGGGTTTTTTTTTTTGTTTTGCTTCGTTGTTTTTTTTTAAACAAAAATCCTCCCATCCAGACAATTGGTAGTGTGGAATCTCCAATGTTTTATCTCTTAGAAAGTATCTTCATCCATCTTTGTCACTTTTCCCTTAAAACACTAATCTAATCCTAAACTAATTCCTTTCAATTTTCAAGGAGCATTGGAAGAGGATATTGAAAAATAAACCAACAAAAAACAAAAACACATACACACACAAAAACAATTCACAAACAAAAACCCCAAAAACTTAAAAAAGAAACCAATATCAAACCAGTAGAAAGCTTTAATGCTAACAGGTAGTTAAAAAGGATGTATAAGTTACCCTGCCAAAAGACCTTATGGATGTCAAGTTTGTATTTCCCTGACAAAAGAATATAGAAGGTGTTTCATTTGTGGGAGAAATTAATTGTTGGCAGCATGAAAAATAAATAGCTTACAGTATCCACCAACACTTTATTCTGTTGAATTTGATACCACATATTGATAATTAACAAAAGTGTTATGTTTACAGTATCCACTGACAATTTCTTCTGTTGGATTTGATACCACATATTGATGATGAACAAGAGTTCTATGTGCTTTTAAGAGTGGTTAATACTAGGCTTATACTGAGCTGAATACATTTCTCATGATGTCTGATCTTTACATAAACTGGATAAGCCTGGATGTAGTTTAAAGTCTGAGCCACAAGAGTACTGAAGTATCTCCTTAAAACCCCCTGACTTTCGTGGATGCATTAAATTGTTTCTTAAGATAGGTTCCTAATATGTTGTTGGTGCAAATGCCTGGTGAGCAGCTGCAAACATGACGTAAACCTCACTGATGTTAGCAGGAATTATTCTTCAGTGTGTTTGGATTCAAACTCTGTTTTTTTTCTCCCCCAAGATGTTTTTAGATCTGAACAGCTCACTTCATAGTTTCAGGAACGGCCCAGGGAAAAATATGTTTGGCCCCAATACATTTTCTTCTTAAAGTTTTTGAAATATTGTTGGCCTCATGAGTTCTATTTTGCCTTTTGCTTCTACTCTTATCTCTATGGATACCTGGCACCTACAAAGAGTTACAGCAGAGACTTCCAACAACTGTAAATGGCCCGTGAAAGCAACTTGCATAGGATTTTTATTTCCAGCCTGAAACACACACAAAGGGCCTAGTGAAAAAGATCTGAGAGCCTTTTCAGCTGAAAACAGTGTTCCTGAGTTAGAGACAGTTTTAATGTCATCACGTTTCTTTACATGACTAACCATCTATCATAGAATCATAGAATGGTTAGGGTTGGAAGGGACCTCTGGAGGTCATCTAGTCCAACCCCCCTGCACTGGGCAGGGACATCCCCAACTAGATCAGCTTGCCCAGAGCCCTGTCAAGCCTCGCCTTGAATGCCTCCAGGGATGGGGCCTCAACCACCTCCCTGGGCAACCTGTTCCAGTGTTCCATCACCCTTGTGGTGAGGAACTTCTCCCTAACGTCCAGTTTAAATCTACTCCTCTCCAATTTAAAACCATTGCCCCTTGTCCTTTCACTGCAGCCCTTTGCAAACAGGCCCTCTCCAGCCTTCTTGGAAGTTCCTTTTTAGGGACTGGAAGGTCACTAGTAGGTCCCCCCGAAGTCTTCTCTTCTCCAGGCTGAACAATCCCAGCTCCCTCAGCCTGTCTTCATAGGAGAGGTGTTCCAGCCCCCTGATCATTTTCGTGGCTCTCCTCTGGACCNCCATTAACCACTACCCTCTGGATGTGGTCAGCCAGCCAGTTCTTTATCCACTGAACAGTCCACCTATCAAATCCATAGCTCTCTAACTTGGCCAGTAGAATGTTGTGGGGGACCGTGTCAAAGGCCTTGCAGAAGCCCAGATAGATCACATCCACAGGTTGTCCCTTGTCCACTGAGGTAGTCACAGTATCGTAGAAAGCCACTAGGTTTGTCAGACAGGATCTGCCCTTAGTGAAGCCATGCTGACTGTCACTGATCACCTCCCTCTCCTCCATGTGCCTTAGCAGACCTTCTAGGAGAATCTGCTCCATGATTTTCCCAGGCACAGAGGTGAGGCTAACAGGTCGGTAGTTCCCAGGGTCCTCCTTTACACCCTTTATGAAAATGGGTGTAACATGCCCCGTCTTCCAGTCTCTAGGGACTTCACCTGACTGCCAGGATTTCTCAAATATTATTGAGAGTGGCTTGGCGACTACATCAGCCAGTTCTTTGTATTCTCACGCCTTATTGTCTCCCTATGCTACCCATGAACACTCAGCCCATAATGGGACCTCAGTCATGGTACTCTCAGAGCAGACTCTCTCACTGAGCATGTGGGAATAGAAAAGGTCTTGGGCAGAAATACAGTGTCAGAATTTGAGATAAATTAATCTTTGTCAGCTACAATTCCCTCCTAAATTTTCTTACTAAGCATGCTGGTTAGATGAGTCTCCATTTCCGGTCTGATGATAGAAACAGATGATTTTTTAATAGTTTCTAGTGGTGGGAATGCTGTTCCCTGACCTTCCAATGAGGACTTAGAAACCACCAGGTAATTAGCAGGAGCAGCTGTTCATGTGACTAGCCTATGTCCAGGTTTCTCCTCTTCAGCAGTTATGCTCTGTGCAAACATGTAAAAATAATATATTGGTGCAAGGGTAACTTATTTCATACTTTTTTTCTCTCCCTGTCAATTCTGATGACACTGTCATAGTGGCCATATCATTTAAAGCTGAAACCTGCAAAAGAATGAGACCTTTGACATTTGTGTTAATGGATACAGAATTTGCAGTTTTGTTGTACAATACGGCACTGAAAGACTTTTTGATATGTTACTTGAAATCTAGAATTATTTCAGTTTACAATTGTCTTTTAGTCTACAAAGTGCAACTAAAAGGGTTAAAACAATCTGTTGCAGAGCCAGCTCCAAAAACAAGGTGATGAAAGCAAATCTTTAAGAAGTTTGGGGGGATTTTTTGCTTCTGTGTCAATCTTTTGTAAGGGAAATACACTAGACGTTTCAGTGTAAATTAAGATATGCTTTCACAGACGTTTCCAAGGGTCAGTTCTTCCTACCTAGGATCTGAATTGCTATCTGGCTATGCCAATCTCTCTTCATTCAATATATAGTGAACTTAGGGGCTAGGCTCCTAATACTGAGACGCTGTTTCCAATTCTGCATTAATATTCTACTGAGATGCAGAAGATTGCACTTCCTTTAGAATAATATAATTGGAAGGGTTTTTTTTTTTAAATACGTACTCTTGCTTTGTCAAAATGAGTTTTGCTGGTGATGCAGTAATTCAGACTGCAAAATTATGTGCCAGTAATTATTGCAGACCCCAGAGAAAGTCAGGACCCTACAGGGTTTAGTATTGCAGAAGTGTTCAGAGATGTCCTTTGCCTTTGGAAGATTTAGACTAGAGAAGGAGCACAAGAGGGATGGCAGAGAAGTGGGTACAGGAAGGCTTGTTCACAAGTAGCCAGCAGAACAGCTGTGAAGAGAACTAGTGATTCACTTTTGTGTCTTTGACTGCTGGTTTCTATTCAATCTAGATGAGTTGTCAAGTCAGGAACTAATTCCTTCAGTTCATTTTGCAGTCAATGAAATCTCTTGATGGGTTTCTGAAGGACAGGTTACTTAAGAGCCTGAAGTTAATGAGATAAATTGAATAGCTGGTGCCCCTTTAAGTTGCTATCAATTTTGTTCATTGAAATCTCTAGCGTCTATCTGATGTGCCCACATGACAAATCCTAAGCAATGGTGATGATGACGCCAGTGTCTCCAATGCTAGTTAGCCAACATACTGCAAATGTTTTAGAGTATGTTTTAGGATAGATACACTGTTCCTCGAACTACGTGAAGTGCTCCATGTAGATCCCTGTCTAGAGCTCTGTAAACTCAACTCTATATTGCTAGTTGGGTCATCTGCATTTTCTAAATTGAGGGAGAAATACTGGAGGTGGGGAAGAGGCTGGAGCACCTCTTTTTCCTACTCACCCTGCCACACTTCTGCAGGTGCACAATTGTTTTTCCAAGTAATTTGCAGGAACCCAGACAAAAGAGATTATGTGAGCACTACAGTGGACTCTCTGAAGAGAGAGTGTGATTAGATGTGTTGATTAGAAATTTCCTGCTCACTTCTGATAGCAGTTGCATGGAACAAAAGGAAAAAACAGGCATAGATGAAAAAAGCTACTTTTTAAGAATAACTGTAAGTACATTTTTGTCAACTGCTTTTAAAAACATGGCACAACTAACAAGTAAACAATGAGTCAGTAAGTTGTCTAGAGAAGTTATTTAAAGTATAAAGCCAAAGTGCATGATTTCATATGTTCTGGGTCTGTCCTGTATCTGGACACTGTGGTTGCCTCTGTCTACTCTGCTGCTCACTACAGATGCCTGGGTACACGTGCTGTCCTAGCCATGAGCCAATTTTCAATACAGACAAACATAATGTTCTCTTCTGGCATTATCTCATTGTTTTTTCTTCTTGTTTATGTTCTCCTGGTTTTGTATCTTGGACTCAAATTGTAAACTCTTCAGAGATTGTATGTTTGCATAGTGAGGTTCCAGAATGAGCCAGAGGCCTGGACGGGATAACGTATGATGAACAGTAAATTTCCTCACCTTATTTACAGAAAATTTGTGATAAAGCCAAGATCTTGAAATTTATTTTCCCATACCACCATGATTTAAGGGCAGAGTCAGATATTTCTGTGGTGGTTTAGCTCAACAATAAGTGTGTAGGGCCTTAACTAATTAGGGTCAAATTTGATGGCTATTTTGGATAATAGCAAGATGTGAAACGTAATAAAAGCCTAAACTTTAAAGGTGGCAAAACGATTGATTTCCTCCTTTTTAAAAGTTAATTTTATGATTTCCTTTCAGAAAGTGTCTTTTTCACTTTTTAAAAATGGGTTAAAATTACAATATAATCTGAAAATAAGACAATACTTTAGATTTCTGGCTGGATCAAAATGAGTAGTTTTGTTTCAACAGAAGAATCTAAAAAAAAAATCTTCTTATGTTTTTTTCTTTTGTTGTCAACTGCTCTTCTTCCCACACTACCTGGGAGACCTCTGTATGGTACTAGGGTGTTCATCTGTGGAATATAATTTTTTTTTTGGCACTAGGTGGCCCCTGTTGCAACAGAAACTTTGCTGTTCAACTGCCTGTGAATGAAAGAGTCTTCTTTAAGCTCAGCAGCTCAGACCAAGAGCTTTTGAACAAGAGCAGACTAAACTCAGTCACTTGGGCCACTGAATAATTGAGCAAGCAGGAGATGTCACAAAAAGTGGCAATACACAACTTTTGAGGCAGCTTTCATTGTTGTTACACCGCATAGGAAAACGGTGTTTTATTTGAAGAATTTTACTGAAAGAGAGGTACAGATAATAGTTATTTTTCCATATGCTGCATTAAAAACAGTGATTTTTGTTTCCTGTTTGGTGTGAAACATCTATAAACTCAAACCTTCCCCAGCGTTTCCCCACTGAAACTGGGAATTAAGATGTCCTCCACAAGTTAAACCCCATTTGGCATGGCAGGCCTGTACAAAGTGCTCTGAATTCACTATGTATGGCCAAAGGCTATTCTGTCTTGAAAGGAATTGTATTTCTCTCTTAGGCATACAGAGCCTTTTTCATCCTAGACAGAACTCAGACCTCCTTGCTGTAGTGGTGCCTTGACTTCTCCGGTTGCTCTGTGTCTGCATCCCTGATACTGTTTTCTAGTGTTTCACAACCAGGGACAGGAATAGCCATATTTACCTGTAATACTGACAGTGGTTGCAACCAAAGCCCTAAAGTTTCAAAGGTGTTAAGAAGGTATGCCTGACCTAGAAGATTAGTGTATACTGCAATGAAAGAGGCAGACAGATACACGTGAAAGGGTGCAGGAGACAGAAGACTTCAGTGTCAAGATTCAGGACCCAGTAGTGCATACATTTTAATGTGTCAGCCAGTATAACTGGATTTTTTTGTTTGAACTTGTTTTCTATTTTTTTTCTCTGTTGTTTATTTTTTTAATCAAGTAAATAAAATGAGAGACAATATTATTAGTAAATAGTAGGTCAAGAAGCTGTATCTTTGATATGACCAGAATAATTTTTGATTCTTTCTTAAGCCTGGATTTCTGAGAACAAAAGTTTTAAAATTTTGTGTTGTAGTATTGTAGCTCTATTTTCTGTTCTTGCTTTTTTCAAACTTTTGAACTGATCCGTCAAGTTGTGCTTTTTTTTTTTTCTTTTTTTTTTTTTGTGGTCTGGAATAAACCATCTTAATGATTTTTAGTTCCTACAAATCTAAGGTCACTAGTAGGTCCCCCTAGAGCCTTTTCTTCTCCAGGCTGAACAATCCCAGCTCCCTCAGCCTGTCTTCATAGGAGAGGTGTTCCAGCCCCCTGATCATTCTCGTGGCCCTCCTCTGGACCTGCTCCATCAGGTCCACGTCCTTTCTGTGTTCAGGGCTAGAACTGAACACAGTATTCCAGATGAGGTCTCACCAGAGCAGAGTGCAGTGGCAGAATCACCTCTTTGGATCTGCTGGCCACGCTTCTTTTGATGCAGCCGAGGATGTGATTGGCCTTCTGGGCTGCCAGCGCACACTGTTTCCTCATGTCCAGCTTCTCATCCATCAGCCCCCCCAAGTCCTTTTCTGCAGGGCTGCTCTCTATCTTCTCATTAATAACTGCTACTCAAACAAAAGGAAGGAGGAAACTTTCCAAAGCTCACCTAGTCTTTGCCCATCATAAGTGGTCTCTCTTCTCCAGTAGCTTTGTATGTAATATTAGAGCCAGGCACTGCCGCACCTGAGACTCGGTAAAACTGCTGTAGTCCAGTTCTGCTCTTATGACTCATGAGGGTCCCTGGCATAGCAAAAGGCAGGAAACTGTCTCATATTAATCTGAATGCCCAAGCATTGTCTGGATAGGGAAAAGAGAGTGTAGGGTTTTGTGACTGCTTGGGAGAGAGGATATATTGCAAATTTGAGTCCCTCTTGTACTCTTTTTGAAGCAGACAGGAGTTTTGCCTTTCCTTTCATGGAAAGCAGAACAAAGGCTTTGGCTGATAGAAACCCAACCTTTTAAACAAAAAGGAGTAATATGTGAAGAGGGATTTCTTTTCATCAGTGTTCTTACAAATTGGAGTAAAACTACTTATCTGAATTAGGGAACTGAAAGTTACCTTTTTGAAGAATTCTCTAAATACATTTATGTTTTCCTTCCAAAAGATCATTGCTGAAAGTTACAAAACACCCAACAGATGTTAAAATTTATTCACTGAGTTGTAAGAGTTAACATAAAGCATAAAATGAATATTTAATGTATGAGACCCCTTGCTTAATATACCTGTAATTGATTCTTTTTTTTATTATTCTTGTCATGTTGATTATTGCTTACTTCACTTTGAAATGTGTTTCTGATGATTAGTTCTAAACAGACGTTTTTCTGCAATTAGCATCATTGGATATCTCATTATGGGCAATCAAAGATTTTTATCTTAAATACTTTCTGATAATTAATTTGATGGTTTATTGAGGGTTATTGGCAACGTGGCAGATGCAGAAGAAAAATACTGCATTGTACGACATCATGGAAAACTTGAACTACATGACTTGGTACAAAGAATTTTTACCATTCAGAAAAAAACCAGCTATCTTTAGACGAAAAATCTACCTAAAGGATCTTCTGTAATGTGCAATTTAGGATCAACATGCCATCTAATCTATAGCAGTGGATTACACAATCTTCCTTACTGCTGCGTTCCAATATTGACCCTAGTCTGAAGTATTGATTCAGCTGCCTTCAGTCACTAGAAATATGGCAGTTTATGCCAGCTATCTGGTTAGTAACACCTCTGTGAAGTGATACACTTAAAAAATACACACTTTATAGTACTTTATACTTTAGTACTTTAGTACTTTAATTTTTGCTTTCTGCTTAAAATGACCATCATAGTTGTCATCAAATGAAAATAAAATGCTATCGTTCTGAATGACAGTGTTTATAATTTCTTCCACTGCAGTCAAACAGGTCAGATGTAGAGTTCTTGTGTATTTGATACTCTTGTTACAACAAGCATTGTGGACATCTTCATTTTATTTGGATTTCTAAACAATTTTCTCAAGGAAGCTTTACATTGGACCTATATCCCATTACTGTGCTCACTCAGATCAAGGCTTTCACATCCGAGGGGCTGATCTATTTAAAAACTTCTGTGTGTCAAAGCAGAGGAGAGGAATGGAACTATTAGGAATTATCCATACAGTGACAATGAGATTTCAAGGCAAGAAAAAACCCTACCTTAATTTTTGCACTGCGAGGTAGAGGCCAAGCTGACACTCCCACCAACAGACATGATGCCTGTTGACATCTTGTTTCTAAGGTGGTTATTCTGGCATCATGTCTTGCTTCAGGCTTCACTCTGTCCCATTTTACAGAAGATTACCCACAGGATATTCCATCACCGAAAGGAAAATTTCCTGCAGGTGATACTATGCTAAATAAAATAAATTAAAAAATGAACCCAAACATTATTTGTGGGTAGGTGACCTAGCCAACCCTTTTAAGATGACTTCTTGATGCTTAGGGGAAAAGAATATGTATCAACAGGCAGGACAGAGACCTTACTGCTGCTGAATGACTCATCCTGAGAGTAAATTGTCTTCATTAGCATAGTGTCACCCATTAATTTTCCTTCATGGCGGGAAAGGACTCCCGTTTCCTCTCTTCTTCACGTGACCATATTCAAAGTTTTATTGTAGAAAAACATTTGGAGAATCATCACCAGCTCTGCTGCTCATTTGCTTTTTTTCCTTTTTTTCTCTATCTCTCCCCATCCCCTTCTTTTTTATGGTGACAATAAATGTTGTTTGAAAACAAAAGCTTTGCAGATTGCTTAAACTACTGTATTTAGTTTCCTATATCAGGGCTACATTATGACATTCTAATCAGGTTCACACATCACAAGCATCACCATTGAATCCTAGTGATCTTTATTTATTGGTTTTTTCCCTTCTCTCTTGTTCCCTCCTTCATAAGAAGGACATAGTGGTTATCTGGGAAATGAAATGACTCACTTGGTGAGAAATCCATTTGTATCATAAAGAAAGGGAAAAATAGATTTGCTCAGCTCCTTGCAGAACGTGAGGGCAAACCTCTTGGTGGTTTTCGACTGTCTTGTCCTGTGTTTCTTGCCTGGGAAACAAATAATCTCAGAAATTGTCTTTTCTAATTTGTTTTGGGCATTTTCTCTCACGTCTGTTTCTAGGAGGTTACTTCCTAGAGAGGGATCAGGGAGAGGGAGGAAGGCAGGGAGGGGATGATAAAAGAACAGAATGTAGTCTTGAACAAAACCTGATGAGGTTGTCCAGTTTTGCTTCTTATGCCAAAAAAAGGGGGTCAGCTGTTCTTCTTTGATTAAAGAATGTAAATGGAAGGTTTTGCTGAATTCTTTGGAGCTGAATTCCTTGTGGGATTATTATCTAATCCTGACACATGAGATTAAAATTGATAGTTCTAAAGCTGAGAAATATATATGTGAGGAAGGCAGCTCTTAGCTGTATTGATCAAACTACCAGTTTCATTTGAGAATTAGTTGGTATTTAATCTATCTAGCAGGATATATCAGAATTACAACATTAAGTTTGTAATACTTACAAAAAATTGGGAGGGGAGGCTTGGGGAGAAATTAATCAATGGGGTAAACTGTAATTAGCTTTTTTGTTTCTGATGAATTATCATCCATTTCCTGAATGAGAACTCAGTGCAGTCACTATATATATTTAAATTGCATTAACTATCCTAAGAGCTGTAAAATACCTGGAGCATGGGAGATGTCTAATATAATAAAGTAAAAACTAAGTAACAATATATAACTATATGCTAGTGTTGAATTTTTATGGGTTATGTTGTTTATAGGTTTGTAACAATGGTGCTTGGTTGGAGTACACACTAAGGAATACCTAACAATCAAGGAAAGTACTCTGCCAGAAGATTTGCATGAGTTCTTTTAATTTATAAATGTTATGAATTAAGGATGTAGTAATTTGGTAGTTGTCAAAAGTTGTCAAAATATAAATATATTTTATATGTGCTCATTTTAATAGCTTTCATAACTAATTTATACAAAGATTTGATAGAATTGCTTCAATATAAAAAATTCAAGAAACTTTGATTTTTAAATTTCCGTTAATATTCCCTAGAACACGCAAATTCTTACAGCTGAACTTTGTTGTAACAGAACCTGTATTTTACTGGCAGCAGAAGCTTCAGCCAAAGAGAACAGAAATGCACAACTGGAGAATCAGACTTTGAAGAAACTTTTTGACTTTAATCAAGCTGACATAATTTTTTTTCATATACTTTCTCTACCACTAACATTCTCAAGGCTGTGGTGAAGGTAGTTCAGGCTATGTCAGCAAAACTAGTCAGTAGCAATCACCTACAGCATACACTGCACCATGCTTTTTAGCGTTATGACTGGTGGTTGACTTACTAGGTTGTCCCTATTCTTCACTGCCATGTTCACTTGGCTTCAGCTCCTGAAATCCTTGTTCTCCTGTTCAAAATGACTCTGTCAGATTCCTACTCTTATGTGTTCTTGCTGTTGTTCATATGGATTAGGACTTAAGTTCAAATATTCACTGTGGAAACTAGGGCTTGCTGACTTAGAAGAAACAGCATTAGAAATACAGGTTAGGCAAACCCAGAAATGTTCAAGTTCAGCCAAAGTTTCAGCTGGAGTTGGGCTGAAGAGTTATGTTTAAGTTTTCACTCTGGTGAAGTAGTATTTGTAGAATAAACAGAAATTGTGATATCTATATCAGCCAGTGTTTTCCAGCGATGTACTGGGGAAGAAATTTAAGCTAGTCTTAAGACTCTGAATATTTTTATAATCCCTTCTCCTTGTCCATTTTTGTTTTCTAATTTCTTCCAGGATCTTTCCTTTCTACTGTTTCATTTTGGTGTTGATCATCTCCATGTTATTGTATGATTACCCACTGTTTATTGTTAATGTTGGGAAGTCTAGGTGTACCAAAGTGACAAATTCCCTCTCAAACATTTGGCGGACTTTGATGATAAAACTGCTATCTTGATATCCAGTACTGAGGTAGCGCACAGAGTTCACAAATCGGGGCATCTCCATTCAATAAGGGTGGAGCTAAGTTTCAGAATACAGGAAAAAAGCTGCCAAAAGCTGTCATCATGTGGAACTGGCCACCAGAGATATTAAGCATGAGGGCGTTCTTTAGGATTTGTGCTGTATCAATCCGCAGAAGTCATGAAGATGATAGTAGACAAGTATCCATGAACAATTAGGTGTTAATCTTTCCTTTTGCATCAGCTGATCATTTGGTACTCATAGAATCATAGAATGTTAGGGGCTGGAAGAAAAGAAAGAAACTAGACTAGAAAGATTATCTAGTCCAATCCCTCTTGCCAGAGCAGGATCACCTAGATGAGGTCACACAGGAATGCATCCAGGTGGTTCTTGAATGTCTCCAGAGAAGGAGACTCCACAGCCCTCCTAGGCAGCCTGTTCCAGTGCTCTGTCACCCTTACTGGAAAGAAGCTTTTCCTCAGGTTAATACTAAACCTCCTGTGGTCCAACTTGCTCCCATTCCCTCTTGTCCTAACATTGGATGACACTGAGAAAAGCCTGGTTCTCTCCTCCTGACATTCACCATTAACATATTTGTAAATATTAATGAGGTCTCCTCTCAGTCTCCTCTTCTCCAGGCTGAAGAGACCCAGCTCTCTCAGCCTGTCCTCGTAGGGTAGATGCTCTACTTCTTTAATGATCTTGCTGGCCCTGTGCTAGATTCTCTCCAGCAGCTCCCTATCCTTCTTGAGCTGAGGGGCCCAGAACTGGACACAGTATTC
>VWZO01004356.1:0-17287 GCA_013396975.1 Bucco capensis
CTAACCATTCTATGATTCTATGATAAGTACTCCATCACTAGCCGGGCGAGAGGAGTGATAGTCCCGCTTTACTCGGCACTGGTGCGGCCTCACCCTGGAGTATTGCATGCAGTTCTGGGCTCCACAATACAAGAGAGACATAAGTTGCTGGAGAGCGTCCAGGGGAGGGCAGCAAAGATGGTTAAGGGCTTGGAGGGAAAGACATATGAAGAAAGGCTGAAATCCCTTGGCCTGTTCAGTCTGGAGAAGACTGAGGGGGAGATCTCATAGCAGTTTATAATCTCCTTACCCGAGAGGGAGGAGTGGGGGCTAAGCTCTTCTCTTTAGTGGACAGTGACAGGACACGGGGGAAAGGTATGAAGCTGTCCCGCGGGAAATTCAGGCTGGATGTTAGAAAAAAGTTATTCACCCAGAGGGTGGTGGAGCATTGGAATGGTCTCCCCAGGGAGGTGGTCATGGCTTCAAATCTTGTGGAGTTTAAGAGACGCTTGGACAATGCCCTTAGTCACCTCATGTGATCTTGGGGTTTTTGTCCTGTGCCTAATGGGAGTTGGACTTGATGATCCTTGTGGGTCCCTTCCAACTCTATTGTTCTGTGATTCTATGATTCTATAAATGCAGAGTTGAGGCATAAGTTGAACAAAATAACTATAGTATTGACCCATCTGTTGGGTGATGTGGTGTTAAAATGCAGCTGAAGGGGGTGACCACAGTTTTGAATGTTGAGGTGGTACTGCCAGCATGCTGAGATGGGGGACTAGTCCTGTGGGAACAAATTAGTCCTGTGTGTGATTGAACCTACCTGGAAGCTCTAAAACTTATGTAAAGCTGGCTGCTGTTTGTTTCCTCCCCTGTAGTGTTAGCTTTGAAATGCAAAGCTAGTGTGGGAGAGCAGGGCACCTGTGGGTGCAAGTGACTTGTGCTTAGAGACCACCATAATGATTCTACTCTGTATTTGTGAATCTCTGCAACCATTGAGATGGTGATTGACGCTGCTTGCTCATTGCTCTGGAAATGGAATTGTCTGTGATCAGTGAAGATGAGACAGGAGATGTCATCACTTCACCCACATGTGCTGTGAGTTCCTGGAGCTGCTCTTCATGTGTCCCTCCCTTTTGAGAAGTCTTTCTGTTTATTATTTTTATTATTGCTACTACTACTGTAGAACTTGTCTTTGGATGTGTTCAGTGTTTGAGTGAGAAAATGCACAGGACTGAACAAAACATAATTAGAAATCTCTCACCATGTGTCATCTTTTTTCCCCTCTATCTCTCCATTCCTCTTATCCCACTTATATTTGTCTGTACTGAGTATCTAAAGCTGATGAAGAGAGAGCTTGGTCTCTTCATTGGCAGTATAGCAGAAGGTGTGACTGCACCATGAAGAACACACTTCAGTAACTTAATTCTCAGTAGTGTAGAGGTAATAGCATTGAAGTCACAGTGGTGTAGAGTTCAGTGTGGGCTAGCAACTTGGGCACATATGTAGGTCCCGAGTAAGCCTGTGCAATTTGTGTTACAGTCCATGCCTTCCACTATTACTACTCCTGCTAGTGTGTATAATGCTAACATGGATATGTCTACTCATGCTGTGATTAAACCTTTGATTGCAGAGTAGATATCTCTGTAAAACTTACAGGCTCTTTTTCAAGGACAGAAGGTGCCCAGCAGGAACAATATCAGCAGCTGGGTGTCTTGTCTTCTGCTTGTGATTGTCAGCTCCAGAGAAAATGGTTAGGCAGTTTGCTTATCATTTCAGTTTTACTCCAGCTCTCACTTTGCTTTTAAAGCAAAGGTCTTGGCTTCCCAGAGAACAGCTGCTTATGGTATCCCCTTTCACGGGGTCTTGTTCACTAAAGCCCAGCCTCCTGGAACATTTCCATCCCCTAACCCTGTGGAGAAAACCTGTGTAACCACTTGAGTCTTTATAGGCAACAGCTTGCTGGATATGGCATCATCAGATCCTGGGGAAGGGTGATTTCTGTCCCCTGTCTTAGTTGAGATGAGTAGGCAGGTGATGGAAGATGCTGGTGTAAGCCACTCATCTGTCCATTCAGGGAAGAGCAGCAGAGACAGGGCAGTGGGAAGCCTGGGGTTTTGATGGCCTAAGTCTATGCTAACTGGGGTGTGCTAGGGATACTGGTGTTTTTAATGCCCTGTGGCTGCTGTGTGCATGGCTTCTGAAATGTGAAAAAGTGATCTAAAAACTAGGAAAGAGACCAAAAGAGCCCTGTACCCCATGTATGCTGCAGCATGCTTTGCTCCTTCATGCACCTTTCCTGCCAAAGGAATGGAAATAGAGATTCCTAACCACAGTTGCACACTCTGGAAAAGTGTGGGAGCTGTTAGCTATGTTGGCTTGTAAGTCTCAGCAGCTGAGTTGTGGTTTCTCTGGCAGATTTTGGTTTGAAGAGGCCTTGGATTTTTCTAAAGCTCCAGAGAAAATTGTTCTTGGGAACGGGACTCTGCTCTACCCTGTAGATGTGTCAGCCCTGCAGCTCCCCAGGGCAGGTTCCTGAATTGCTGCAGAAGACAGAGGAGATATGGGGGGACAGCAGGACTGAGACCAAAGCCACCTTTGGTCTGATTTCTGAAATCAAAATAATAGATACCTTCAGCTTCCCTGTGTGATAGTGGATGGGTATGAACAGCTGCATTTTGCTGGTGCTGGGGTCTTAATACAAGACTCACCAACATTGCTGGCTATGATCACTGCAGTGATGGCCATGCATAAGTTATCCTCTCATCCCTGTCAGAGACCCTCTCCTGCCACCTGAACCTATATGCTGTTTGCAGATGATACCAAGCTTGGAGGAGTGACTAGCACACCAGTAGGCTGTGCTGCCATCCAACATGACCTGGACAGGCTAGAGAGAAGGGCAGGGAAAAACTTAATGCAATTTAACATGGGTAAGTGTAAAGTACTGCATCCGGGAAAGAATAACCCTGTGTATCAGTACAGGCTAGGAACTGATCTGTTGGAGAACAGCCCTAGGGAAAAAGATCTAGGAGTCCTGGTGGATAGGAGGATGACCATGACCCAGCAATGTGCACTTGCGGCCAAGAGGGCCAATGGCATTCTAGGATGCATTAAGAGGAGTGTNCTTCCTGCAGTTTGCTGAGGAAGTTTAAGAGTCTTTCCTCATGGTCACCTGGAGCCTCCCCAGCTGTAAATTGAGCTGCTATTCTGAATCTTGAAGGTGTTTTTTCCCTGGCTCTGAATTTATTCGCCATGGATTTATTGTAGGCTGCCATTAGCATCTCTTCTTGGGCTCTCTGAAGCTGGTTTTTGGACAGTAAAAGTCATTTATCCTAGATGGATGGGATGCAACTTTCCTGTGACCATAGTGTGGTCAAGTGATGACTCTGAAAATCTTTGCTGACCTGTTCTGCAGAACTTGTGCAGCCTGTATTTCTGGATTAGACAGAGACTTTTACCCAGGAGTAGAAAATAGCTTAAATGCAGACTGATGACGAAGCTACCTTCTGTATTTCCTTTGCTGTAACCTCAGCTCCATTTGAACTGCTGCTTCTGCTGGATGCTAGAGTGAGATCCTGTCTCTCCTGGTGCAATTCCCTCTCCCTCTTTCTGTTCTCTAGGCACACAACCACAGATGCTCTATACTGTCCCCACTGTGGAACTTCTCTCTGAGCATTTGGTTTTCCAGTGCTTGTGATGCCCCTCAGCTACAACTCTGAGTACACTTCCTGTGTGGTCCTTTTCAGTTGCTGTTTACAACTAAGCATGTTGTGTTCTGGACCTTGCTTCCCACTTGTGCAGGGAGCGTGACAGTTCCTGTCTCTGCTCTTGTGAAGCTGTGTAGCAGGAGATGAGAATTAGTACCCAGCTTCTGAATGAGGCTGCAGCCAGAAGGGAGTTAGCCTCTTACATATGGATGACGATGGGATGGTGAATGCACAAAATTACTGATGGCACATGGGCATAGGTTAAGAAGGTCAGGATAGCAAAGCAACATCTGCATAATCCCTTGGCTATTTTGTGTGAAGATGAATGAGTGGCTAGGTGGGGGGAGGAGGCAGGAAGATCGTTGTTAGCAGGGCAGACATGAGTGCGGTGTTACAGGTTTGATTCTCTTTTTTTTTTTTTTTTTAAACAGGAATGAATAATTTCCAGGATAGTAGCAGTAAAACATGCATACATTAACCTAGCAACTCTCTTCTCAGGGGTTCAAGAACTTCCCAGAATTACTGAGGTTGCCCCCAGTTGAGAAGCTCTTGAATAGCTGATACAAACTCAGCATTTGAAGGGATAACATAATTATTCTGTGACAAGCCTTGCATTCTCCAGCCAGCCTGACTCTCCAGCTCTTCCATGTGAAACTTACTGCAGATGCCGGTGGAAACGCTGTCACTGCATTTCCTTGGTGCTCCCTCCTTACCAAGGGGCAGGTTCTGCTTGCTGCAGGCTTTCCTGATGGCTGTAGCCAGCACACAAGGAGGAGGTGTGTGGGAAGAGACAATTTCTGTGTGACTGCTGGGGGTGAGGGGTGCTCAGAGCTGGGGCATGCACAGAAGCTGTGCAAAAGTACATTGTAGTACAGACACTTCAAACTGCCCTGACTGGGGTAGTATCTATGTGTATTGTAGGCTTTCCATAGCATGCTGTGACTTCAGGGAGGAAATGAGAAGTGGCTGCCTTTGCAATACTTCTGAATTGCTGGCCTTGCACTCTTTTCTTCCTTTGTGGATGAGCTTTCAAGTGAGCAGTGACAGCTACTAGAGAAGCTGCAACCTCAGTATTTTCCTGCATCTTCCTCCCACCAGAGCTGGTGGTGCTGTTTTGATGTGTGTTTAATAGACTGAGCCCTGAGTGGCAGTGTAGGCCAGTTTTCCACCTGCATCTTCCTAGTCGGTGTCTGTCAGAGAGGAAAGGCAGTGCCTGGGTGAGGGATGCAGGGACTTGTGCTGTCACAAGTGCTTTCTGGGATGAAGTGTGCAGTGACTATGCTTTCAGGCATGGAGGCCTTGTCTTCCATGGAAGCCTGGAAGACAGAGTCCTCCTCTGCTCCCTCTGGAACAAAACCAGTGGATGACTAATGCACTCTTTGTAAGTACAGCTTATCCTATCAGCGACTAATGAAGGCTTTAGGCTCCCCCCTGCCACTGTCTTGCTAAAATAAAAGCG
Source organism: Bucco capensis (assembly GCA_013396975.1). NCBI lineage: Eukaryota > Metazoa > Chordata > Aves > Piciformes > Bucconidae > Bucco > Bucco capensis. The sequence continues at coordinate 5,146 of VWZO01004356.1, forward strand.
GTTGCTCAGAGCAAGGCTACTGATGGGATCTCTGTATCCTTGTTTTATTTTGCTCTTATCAGTGGTGTAGCAGAGGGTGAAGTGCTTTTATAAAAGACAGCTTATTGCTCCTTTTCCTTATGTGAAATATAATTCGAGATGGTAATTTGTGTATTCGTTTTTGTTAGGGCCACGGTGCACTTCTGTTCCATATGCTGACCTTTGCTTGTTCTTATATTGGGACCTATGTCATGTCTAAAGTGCAGAGAAATCACATCTTGCTTTAACTTTTTTGATAAAAACCTTTGACAGCACACTGCTAGTCCTGTACGTTTGGACAGTGCTCAGATGCTTGCTCCCAGTTGTGCTTCTGGTCGTTGCACAGGGACATTCCATTTTTCCCTTGGCACTCTACCAACAGACAACTTCCAGCCTGCAGATTAGAAAGCTTGTGGGCTTGCTGAAAGCTTTTGGAGAAAGCTTATTGTTACAGTTCCATGCTGTCTGGCTCTCACAGATACACACAATATGCTAATAAGCTACCTAAAAGAACCAGAAGCAATATTCACCAAGATGTGTATGGGGATACTACTGCTATGTGCGTTGTGAAAAAGCAGGACTTGTAAGTCAATAGAAAGCTTAATTTTAGGTGGAAATTGTGTATCAAATAAAAAAATTCTAACACAGAAGTTCTCTAACCCTGCTCGGTGAGTTGCTTCCATGGTCCCGAAGGTTATCCATCATCAGAGACAGATCCGTAAGGGACTTGAACGAGAATGCTCTTGAGTGCTGTCTTGGATTCCACAGGCAGATTCCATAAAAGCCTGCCTAAGCTTGTCGCATTGACTGTTTCTGAAAAGAAATTTAGAAAAACACTTGTTTGGTCAGTTTGGTTTGCACCTCGAATGTATTGATCTTTCCAAGACAGCAAGGATAGGAAAGAGAGTCTTACTACTGTCAAAAACTATCCTCTCAGGTCTTCATCGTGAACCTCTTGGATGAAGCAAAGGAGAGCAGTACTCACTGAGTACTCTTTGGAGGATGCCGTCAGATATCCTTTGTCTGGTAGGAAGGTGCCTTCTCTTTTGCTCTGCAGTTCTCATACTGCCCTTCCGCCAGTTAGATCATGACTTGCTCCCTTGGTTGCTTTCCCTGTTTTTCCTGGTATGACATCAGGTCTTCACTGCAGCCTTTCTCCACCCCCTATTTCTATCCAGCTTATAGCTGGCCGTAGCTGCTACTCCTGTGGCAGGGTGGCTGCTTGCTTTTGACTACACTTGCAGGTCTCCTGGGTCCTTGCAGAACTGGAGATAGCCAAGTGCCATGCATCTGCCTGACTTCCACAGGTCATCAGCAGTGACACTCAGCTGTTTTTTGGGTACCTTCTGAATTAAGATTTACATGAAGTTACTTACTGACTTTACTGTAAAGAGCCAAGTATGCATTTTCTTCTTAGGCCTTTTCAGTTTGTTGTGTATGTTTCAAAATGAAGAATTGTTTTACTTAAAACCACAAATCTGTTAGTTAAAATATGGAGTAAGGAAGAAGCATAGTGAGATGGGAGTATAAGAAGGAAACATGGACTTCAAAATTGAGAAGTTTGTGATGGAATTGGACATTTAATCAAACTGGCCACTATAAGGAAACACATTTGCTATTTAAAATTTAGTGTAATTGCTGTTAGTGGAACAGCATCAATCTGTTCCTGCTAAAAACATTTCTTTCTCTGAAGAAAATAGTCTCCTGCTCCATTCCACACAGGCTGAACAGTCCTAGTGAGTTCCTCCTCCCAGAGACCTTTTGTCTCTGAATTCTTGGGGTCCCTAATGGCTTAGTGAGGAATCTCCTGCCTCACGCACCGGAGTTTAGCTAGAGAAATGCCACTTACTAATATGACAAAGGATGACGAGCAGGACCTGAGACAGTTGATATAAATCTGCCTCTAGCACAGATATATGAACACTGGGGCATGTGACGTATGTTCTGTGCTCAGGAGCCAGATGCTCAGGGAAGTTAAGCAGAGATTACACTAGAGTGATATTGGATGGACCAAATCGACCAATAGAAGGAAATAAAGAATCCTTCCCAGGTCTCAAAGTGCACTCGATAATTTGTCTGCAGTGTTTCTATGTGATATTTTGGAGTGCAGTGGAATGGGAAACTGCTTTCCTCAGGCTCTTCAACCAAGAGTCATGGCGGAAGTTTTCAGACCTGTGTGACGTAGAAGATGGAATTTACAAAACTGAACATTGTTATCCTAAAAATCAGAGTTTGTGGCCTGACCATTTCTTCTTGGTGTAAATATCATCTAGCTGGCTTCTGTTCCCAGTATCCTCAGCATTCAGTGTGTACACTAGCATTACAGATGCAGGAAATTGAGACTCCCTCTGTTCCTTCAAGGTTCTTTTCCTTTTCTCTCCCTGTTTCTTTTGGCATGTTTATACACTTAGGACACTGGGGGAAAGTATCCTCACCCACTGAATATGTGACAGATTAGTTAAAACTTTAATAGCTCTACCATAGGGATTGCATTAGGCACTACAGGACTTACTTAAACCCCTCTATTCTTAAAACACTGATTGACTTCAGTGCAGGATTTGCAGCTGTGGTGCCTCACTATTAGAGCACCTGAGGCTTTCTTTCATGTTCATAGAATCATAGAATCATTTGAGTTGGAAGGGACCTCTGGGGGTCTTCTAGTCCAACCCCCCTGCAGTGGGCAGGGACATCCCCCATCTAGATCAGGTTGCCCAGAGCCCTGTCAAGCCTCACCTTGAATGCTTCTAGGGATGGGGCCTCAACCACCTCCCTGGGCAACCTGTTCCAGTGTTCCACCACCCTCATAGTGAGGAACCTTTTTCTAATATCAAGTCATTATTAGGTCCCTCCAAAGTCTTCTCCTTTCCAGGCTGAACAATCCCACCTCCCTCAGCCTGTCTTCATAGGAGAGGTGTTCCAGCCCTCTGATCATTCTCGTGGCCCTCCTCTGGACCCGCTCCATCAGGTCCACTTCCTTTTTGTGCTGAGGGCTCCAGAACTGGACACAGTATTCCAGATGAGGTCTCACTAGAGCAGAGTAAAGTGGCAGAATCACCTCTCTGGATCTGCTGGCCACGCTTCTCTTGATGCAGCCCAGGATGCGATTGGCCTTCTGGGCTGCCAGCGTGCACTGTTTGCTCATGTCCAGTTTCTCATCCACCAGCACCCCCAAGTTCTTTTCTGCAGGGCTGCTCACTATCTTCTCATCCCCCAGCCTGTATTGATAGTGGGGATTGTTTCAACCCAGGTATAGGACCCTGCACTTGGTCTTGTTGAAACACATGAGGTTCACCTGGGCCCACCTCTCCAGCTTGTCCAGGTCCTTCTGGATGACATCCCACCCCTCCAACTTATCACCAGCTCCCCATAGCTTGGTGTCATCTGCAAACTTGCTAATGGTGCACTCAATACCACTGTTGATATCATTTATAAAAATGTTAAACAGAACAGGCCCCCGTACAGAGCCCTGAGGGACACCACTTGTCACTGATCTCCAGCTGGACTTTGAGCCATTGACCACTACCCTCTGGATGTGACCATCCAGCCAGTTCCTTATCCAGAATGTTGGATAATGTTGTTCCTTATCTAGAATGTTGTGGGGGACCGTGTCAAAGGCCTTGCACAAGTCCAGATAGATCACATCCATAGGTTGTCCCTTGTCCACTGAGGTCGTCACACTATCATAGAAAGCCACTAGGTTTGTCAGACAGGATCTGCCCCTAGTGAAGCCATGCTGACTGTCTCTGATCACCTCCCTCTCCTCCATGTGCCATATCAGACCTTCTAGGAGAATCTGCTCCATGGTTTTCCCAGGCACAGAGGTGAGGCTAACAGGTCGGTAGTTACCAGGGTTCTCCTTTACACCCTTTTTGAAAATGGGTGTAACATGCCCCTTCTTCCAGTCACTAGGGACTTCACCTGACTGTCAGGACAAATATTATTGAGAGTGGCCTGGTGACTACATCAGCCAATTGCTTTAGGACTCTGGGGTGCATCTCATCGGGTCCCATAGACTTATGCATGTTCAAGTTACTCAGGAGGGCACGAACCTGATGCTGTAGAGATCTAACTAGCCGGAGTGTCTCCTTTAAACTAATTCCCTGTCTTTGGTGCATCTGCAGGGGAGATGTTACGTGTGTGATTTAAACTTGATATGATTTGCTTTTGATTCTGATGCATTTTGTGCATTGGGTAGTTAGCTGGCTTCCTGCTACCTTCTTCCTTAACTTTGGCATTGAGGTAAAGCAGTCCTGATGTGATCCATCAGAACCTATTGCTCGAATGGTACAAGTGAGGAGCTGGCACTGTAAAAATCTAGTGCCTGTACAAGGATGAGGAGCAACTTCCTACATGGTGTCTAGATCACTACTTTTATTTTCTATTTGCTTTCACTTTTTTCCCCCAGTCTTTTCCATGTCTAAAAGGAGGAGCTTTGTATTGCACCCTCATCTGCCTGAGATCCTAGCCCTTGAGGAGGGATATATGAAAGCAGGAGCAAGGACAAGAGGAGACATAAATGTCTATCAAAGCCATATGGGAACCTCAGAGATCTATTGGCCATTGTGACTGTCTCTCCTGCGTGCACACTTGCACAGAGATTATATTGCAGTGTAAGCTCTGTGCCTGCCAGGAAATGAGCAGCAGGGATGCTGTGGGCTTAAGACTTGGTTTGCAGCACCCATCACCGACTGGCAGCAGCATTTATCTAGGACAACAGGGTTGCAGGGAGCAAGTGACTCACTCAAGGATTCATATACACTCTCTCCCTCTCCTGCCCCCCATCGCAGCTGTGGCTTGGTCATCAGCCATTTGGGAACTAGCAGCTTTATTTGGTTACTGTTTGCAGTGGGCAGTTTCTGTAAGGTCGTTAATTTTACTGGCTGCCTTGGAAGCTCAGCTGACTTCAGAGAAGACTTAAAATTGCCTTTTCTACCTCTCTTCTCCTTCCCTGATCACAGAGCTGCCACCCAAACAGCTGATCTGGCACTGAACTCGCCTGAGGAAGTGAGAACAAGCAGATGTGCCGGAGGCAGACACTTCCTAAGATGATCAGCCAACAGCATGGTCGCTGTTTTGGATGGTTGCTGATGTTGTTAGGCTGAATGCCCTCTCCAAGCACCACCTTGACTGTGGTGACTGGAGGGTCTGGTGGCTTTGTTCCAGCTGAACAGAGAAACATGTTTCAAGGCATAGTGGAATAATGAATGTAGAGACAGTGTGAAATACAGGAAATTCTTTAAATAATTGTGTAAATGGAAAACTGATTACTTGGTGATCACAACAGTTGGTAAACTCATCAGAGGTTACCAGGCTTACTTTCTGTTGAACTATGGGTGACATGGTCAGTAATGCTTCAAGCTGCTCCTGGGTGTTATGGCCCGTGAAGGAGAACAGCCTGCCCTAGGCAGCCACTGTGCTGTCATTTGCTCCCTTTCACCAAGGCCAGTGAATCTAATCTCTGAGCTGGGCTTTCATTTCTCATGTGATCTCCTTTTCTTTTTGGTGGGTGCTCTGTCCTTGCTGTGCTCCATACTTTTTCTTGTGGCTTTGGCTTCCCTCTGGACACTTCTTTAATCACCTTTGTCTCCTGTCTGTGTTCCTGGCTACCAGTGCCATTGATGTTTTTTCCTTTAGAAACACATTTTATGCTTCCATTTACTAGGACCTGGAGGACGTGCTTTCTAGGCCTTCCTGTCGACTGGCTGCTGTCACTTCAGATCTTGGCTGTGTTGAATAGAAACAGCTTGGGAGACTTGCTGTCCTTAAGCCCTGAGCAGTGCTGCCACTGCTCCCCCTCCCCTGCTGGGTCACAGGAACCAGGAACTTATTTTTGCTGCAGTGACCAGTCCTAAAGCACAGATGAATATTTATTTTATAATTATTCCTTTTTAGGTGAAGGGCTGTACTTTCATTTTCAAATGTTCTTCAGCTTTCTGGTGAGCTGTGTGAACTGTGTATTTCTATCCAGAGGCTGCAGCAATATCTTTACAATATACTGTATTCAGATGTCTATAGTTGTCCTCTGCCTGCTGTGCTGAAGGACTACAGTACTTGAATACACTGCTTGACAGAAGAACTGAAGAGAAGATAGACCAAAGAGGGACAAGAATCACTTTTGCTAGCATTTGCCTTGGAATGGAGATAGCAGTTTTGGTGATAGGATGAGCAGGGTTCCAAGTCTCATCTGGCTGGCCTAGCTGTCCAAGTAGAGGTGGCCAAAAAAAGAAGGAAAAGGAGACTTTTTTTTACCATGCTGTCTGCTGGAAATGGTGGCTGTTGGGAAGCCTCTTTCAACAGAGGGGTTGCTGCAGTCTGAATTCCGCTTTTGTGTTCCATGGAGGTCATGTGGGACTGCAGAGGTGTCTCAGGTGCTGACCATAGGAGATCATGCTCCACTGCCTTTTTTGGCTTTGGAATTCAACTTGTGTGGGCTAAAATAATGTTTATAGGGTGGAAGTGCCCATTTTAGTTCAGAGCTGAGGCTGTCTGTTGTGTAGCATGGGAAAAGCTTTCTCTGCCACTATTCCTCTTTTTTGTGTTCTGTGGAAAAAAAGAGGGTTTAGTCTTAAGGCATAGCTTGACTTCACCACCACCACCCTATTAAAACCCAGTCTCAACAGAGAAAGTTACTTTAATAACTTTTTCACTGCATCTTCTTTCTCTTTCTGACACATTTCCCTTTCCCCTCTCATGTTTTGGTTGGAATGGGCAACAATTTGCAGATCTGCATGGTATGAGATAATGAGAGCTACAGTTTAAACCCCTTGTCCTCAGTCTTTATCGATCAGTATATGGGATGGACTTAATCAGAGAGGATTGCTCTTCTGGGTATGTTGTCTGTTAATCAGTGAATTTGATCATCTCTTGAGATTCAGTTAAGTGTCTGCGGTCTTGATATGGTGCTTTAGAATTCAATGCCAAAATGCACCATGTAATTTAGATCCAAACAATAACAAAAGACCTAGGATGTGTGTCTCTGTGTGGAAAGTGAGGATGGCCTTAAAATCAGTATTACAGTAACGGAGCAGCATTAAATGCCCCCAGGCAAACAAGAGCTAAACTGATCTAGCCAGGAGCTTTAAACATTCACCAAACCAAGAAATAAACTTAGCCAGAGAATAAATCAAAACTGTATTACAACATCTGCTTCCTTTGAAAACATGCACGTCAAGTGCCTCTTTCCCTGGAAATCTGAAAACAGGTATGGTGATGGGGCAGGGTGACTACTTCCAAACTGTGGTGCTTGCCAGACAGACTGAATCTGGAGCTACCACATGAAGGAAGATATTTTCAGGCTGTGCTTTTGTCAAACACACCACAGACTTTGTCAGCTGGCAGTTCCACCTAGGCAGACTAAATGTTGGCTTTGTTGGGTTGGTTTTTTTCCCTTTTTTCCCCCTCCCCTGCTTCTGAACACTGGACCTTATAATAAAAATCCCTTAGAATTAGTATGGCATTGAGGTAGGATTTTTTGCTTCCCAGAGTGAGATGTGAGGAGGTATTGCAGGAGTGCTAACACTCCCCCTAACAATTTTTGTTTTGAGAGACTAGTCAAAGTCCATTATATTTGAACTGTGTTTTTTCTATCTTCATTTCTGCAGAAGGATGAAAAATGTGGTAGTGAGAGGATTAAATTCCAAAGATCTCAGTGTGTTCACAGATTTGTCACTGACATGGTCTCTAGTTTCAGTACCTCTGCTTTTCTCCTTGAAAGATAGGGGAAAAAAACCCTACTACTTCAGGGGTTTTCAGGCTGCATAGTAAATGTTTGTAATGCATCTAGAGATTCTCTGACAAAAGATGCTATGGAATTGAAGAGAGCTCTGCAAAGGGCACCTAATAAAAACATTACCGCACAACTCTTTGTGAGCTAAGAGACACCACCATGCATATTGTCCTGTCCATCTCATTGCAGAAAGCATGTGGAAGCTCTCTAAAATTCAGACTATATGTTTATTTTAAAAATCGCTTGTCCCTTCTTACTGTCTGCAAAAGTATGTTGTGATGCTGTTTATTTAATAAACACACAATCTACAGCCAGTCTCTTAGAGCTGAAATGCTCCCTCCTCAACTTTCTAACCAAGAAAATGTATTTACATGTGCATCTAAGTGATCACTGTAACTGCAGCCTCCTGCTTCTTAATCTCCTAACCCTCAACTTCTATCTTTCTCTGCATTGGAGACTACAGCATGCAATATGTAACACTACTCCAGACCTCATGCTCAGAGATGCATAGGAACTCTTGAGTTGCCATGTCAGGACATTTTTAGTTTACACTGCACCATTTCTTGGGGCTCTCATGCTTCCATCAGGATAGGAGGAACCACTCCAACACTTCTGGAGCAGCCAAGCATGCTCTCTCTCTCTGCCCTACCTTTAATGCAGCATTTTAAAACTTTTTCTGCCACCAGTTTTCCATGACCTGTCACTGTTTTGTAGGACAGATAAGCTCCTTGCATGTAAGCCTTCAGACAATCAGCTGGGGTACAAGGCTGATGTCTCACCTCTTCTCTGATTTCAGGGTTGGCTGTAGTCACAGGAGTTGCCAGACTCTCCTGTTGTGCATTTGCTCTTCTGTGAGAGTGTCTGGGGGAAGGGGTTAGTGGTGAAGGAGGAATATTGGAGGGAGATTCTGCTCTTGTTCTCAGTGAAGTTGCTGGCAAGATGGTCACATGAAACAAAAACTACATCACCTTCCCTCCTCCATGCACTGGAGTGTTTCTTGGCTCTGCACCCAAATTAGCAGATGAACACGTGATTTACTTGTAAAATGCTGTTGAAAAAAAAAATGGTGCCATTGCAGATGGGAAACCAGGGATGCCAGGGCTGGACTGGGGCTGCTGGGAAAGGGGTGTCCGCCTCCTGAGCTGTAGGAAGCTGGAGGACATAGTAATGTGGGGCATGGGCTTGGGGGAACATGAGCTGCAGGATGTGGGGCCACAGAGTAAACTGCAAGCTGCAGGAGACAAAATGGAGGGGAATGTGCTGAACCACAGCCCTACCAGGGGAAGAAGGTGGGGAGTGCTGTGTGTGGGGCAAGGGGAGGGAAGAGGAGGGCTCTGGTGCAGGTATGGGATGCAGGTGATATGGGGGGCTGTGTTTTGAGAAGTAGGCTAGGCAAGTACTCTGAACTGAAGGCTTTATAGGGTATGAAGTCTGAAGTGACCACAACAGAGGGTTGTACTAATTTTTGCTTTGGTTTGCTGCAAGAGAGGACAAGGTGTTTGACCCTTCAAAGCTGTGGAGCTCAGCATCTTCTGTTTTGAAAACTTTATTACTTTTGCTAGTTGTGTTTGTGTCTCTGTTACGCTTTTTAAATTACACTAACCCAATATGACCAAAGAGAGCTAAAATACACTGTTACATTCATCACAAACTTCGTGGGGGCCTTCATGCAAGGACAGCATGGCAGTTCCACCATTCTTATGGGGAGTGCAATAGCATCACTTTTCTTCCTGTGTGAGGACTGTGGCGGGTGCAGTTAATGCCTCTTGGCTACAGCAGATAAAACAAGATAAAAGAATACCTACCCTTTCCTGTACTTATGTCTACTTATCAGTGCTGTGGTTGATGATCTCTGTTGCTTCAGGTCAGGAGGGAAGGGGCTGTTTTTGTTGTTGACAAACAACAAAAGGAGGATGTATTGCTTCAGAGGGGAGCTACAATGTGCTGCTGCAGGAATGGTTCCTGGTACCTCCCACTGCAGCCCTGGCTTTTCTTGTGTTTCATCCCACCCTGAGCAAGGAAGAAATCTTGCAGATACCAGAAATGGCACTCTTTGCAGTAGCCAATGAAGCAGGTGCTATTGGTGAATAATGGGTAGTTTTAATGGTCAATTGGTAGAATTCATGATTATCACAGCAGACTGTAGGTACCAACTTCTGTGGCTATAGGTCTAGGCCTAGCACTCAGTTTGGAAGTTAGTTTGGAAGGTAAACTCAGTGGTGAAACATTTCTTTCCCACCTATTCACCACCAAACCTGGAAGGGATGTTCCATCTATGACTTGCCTCCATCACATTGGCATTAAATAAGTTGATGGCTAGCAGGAAAAAAGAGAAGGAATGAAATTCAGATCAGAAGCTCTTGGAAATTCTTCATTGGCTTTTAGGAACTGAAGTAACTAGTTGAGAGGGAAAGCAAACAGAATAAACAAGAGTTAGCACAGGCCTTGTATATCCCACCAACAACATGGGAAGGATGACTGGGGAAATGAGAAGAAGTTTTTCTTGCCATCAACAGGACCTGGTATGCCCTGAGATGAGATGTGGACCAGAAGCAGGGCTTGTACGTAAGGGATGGCATGTATGTCTTGTCAGAGCTTACTGAAGACTTTGACTGAAGCCTGAACAGTGCTTTGGCCTGTGTTAGTTGTTCTGTAGGCAGATATCCTCCATCCTTCTAATGCATGACTGCACTGACACTGAGGCTTCATGCTGAATCCACTGGGCTCTAATTGGCCTGTTCATGCTCCTATAATCCTTGTATGAGTAGGATGAGCTCATTAGCCTTCTGGCAGTCATCCTAGGAGAGGGACAACTCTGATTCCAAACCTGGGCAGATGGAGCTCGTTTAGCCCTGTAAGGCCTTCCATCTAAGAGGTTAAACCTCCGTCCTAAGGACTTTTCTGCCAGTGTCCAAGCTTGCTAGGCCCTGGCAGATGACCCTTAGGACTATAGGGTGGGTCCAGCTCTGTGCATGCTGTGTCTCACCTAAAAAAATCCATAGTGCAGGCTCGAGGGTGCTATCCGCTATCCTCTTTTTATCAGCGCGCTTGGAAAAGGCGCTGATGAGGAGCATGGATGGAGCCCTCCCTGGATCTTCGTTCGCGAAGCCTAGCCACGATGACGACGACGATGACAACTTGGCCTGTTGTGTTTGGCTGAATAAGACTGCAAACAGCTTTTGAAACAACCTGAAAAGCAGGGGCACCGGGAGCCCGTAGCTTGTTGGGAAGGATGGGTCTGTGGGGAGGGGGTAGTGAATGCTGTGGAGGCATGTCTTGTCAAGGGGTTTACAAAATCCTGGTCCGAGTGCTTTAGCAAGCTCAGAAGGAATCCCTTGCCCAGATTCAGGGTTGATCTCAAATGTGAAGCCAAAACTACACCTGCAGTGGATGGCTGGGATGCTTACTCCTTCCCTTTCTGTACTTTGGTGCATGCACACGCATTCATATTTCATGTTACTTTGCAGTGCTGGCTTTAGTCCAACTGTGGGATCTGCTGTAGGCAAGAACCTAAGATGGACGGTAGGAGTTATCTCCAAGAGAGACAAAGCACCCCAGCTGGCTTTATCTGTGCCTTTGTAGGCAAGGAGGAGCACACTTAACCCTCGTGTTCACATTATTGTGTCTCACCAGTAGGTGTGAGCCTGTGCTGATTTGGTAATTTGACCTCCTTTGACTTTTGTAGTTCCTGGAAAGTCATTGGTGAGAACCCAAGCTCCCTGCTTCCTCTTAATGTGCACATCAGATTGCTATTCCTTTGCTTTGTAATGTGTATGATAAGTAATACAGTATGCATTCCTGCTGAAAGCGAGAAGACAGGAATTCTCCTTCCCTTACCAGGTCACCTGCTGGATAACCCAAAGAAAAGTGCTGGACAAGTTGTTTGCTGATGAACTGAAAAATACACATGTGAAAATGTGAAAGGAAAATGCAGCTTTGAATGACACGGAGTATAGGAAATGCAATGGCAAAGGTGTACATTATGACTTGTTTTTAAAAGATACAGATATTTTAGGTATTTTTAATACCTTCTTCCCTTTTGCCACTGCTGTACAACTGTTCGTAAATTATCTTTGCAAAGTAAGTACAAGGTAATGAAATACTGGAAAAGAGAGTAAATTTCCCTGACCCACTCTTCAGATTGCTCTCAAGAGATAGAACTATAACTACTGAAACAATCATTAGAAATACAGTTACTTAAACCATCTTTGACATCTGTTCTGTGGTGTTGATTGTCTAATTTCTGCATTACTTGGGAAAAAAAGTGTTAACTCTGTTCTGACTTGTGTGGTTCATTCCTTTTGTTTTCTTTTTCCAGTACAGTAATACCAGGTGGCTCACAGTATCACAGTATGTCACAGTATGTAAGGGGTCGGAAGGGACCTAGAAAGATCATCT